>CAWUFW010004079.1:1200000-1635401 GCA_963921515.1 Calotriton arnoldi
ACCCCAGCAATACCAACCCCGGTGGTGGGTCTGCGAACAAAGATCAGACAAGGAAGTCCTGGAGGACAGAACGGCCAAAGAAGCCGTCCCTCCGGACCTGACTGTCAAGGCAGTAATGCTTAGTAAACGTGTGCAGCGAGGCCCACGTAGCTGCCTGACAGATAACCGGCAGCGGAACACCGCGGCCCAAGGCCGTGGTAGCAGCCGTTGCCCTGGTGGAATGGGCACGCAGCCCAACAGGAGGCTCCTTCTTAGCCAAAGAATAGCAGGTCTTGATGCACAAGGT
The DNA here is from genome assembly GCA_963921515.1 of Calotriton arnoldi. Classification (NCBI taxonomy): domain Eukaryota; kingdom Metazoa; phylum Chordata; class Amphibia; order Caudata; family Salamandridae; genus Calotriton; species Calotriton arnoldi. Next base: position 1,200,287 of record CAWUFW010004079.1, read on the forward strand.
AACCCAGCGGGAGATGGTCCTCTTGTGCACCGCCCGACCTTTTTTGGCGCCCACGTAGCCAACAAAGAGCTGGTCATCCACCCGGAAGTGTTTCGTGCGGTCGATATAGAAGGAGAGCGCACGTTTTGGGTCCAGACGGTGGAGCCTCTCTTCCTCTCTGGAAGGATGCGGAGGCGGAAAGAAGGTGGGCAAAGTGATGGTCTGCCCAATGTGGAAAGCAGTAACCACCTTTGGCAAGAAGGACGGACGCGTCCGAAGAACAACCTTGTCTGGATGAACAGACAGAAAGGGAGGTTTGCAAGAAAGAGCCTGGAGCTCACTCACCCGCCGAGCGGAGGTGAGGGCCACCAGAAAGGCTGCCTTTAGAGTCAGAAGACGAAGAGGACAGTTATGCAGAGGCTCAAAGGGAGCGCACATTAAAAAGGTAAGAACCAAGTTCAAGTCCCACTGAGGCATTACAAACGGAACAGGAGGGAAGAGGTGAGTAATGCCTTTTAAGAACCTGTTAACAACAGGGGACTTGAAAAGGGAGGGCTGATCAGGGAGCCTGAGGAAGGCCGAGATAGCACAAAGATAACCCTTGATGGTACCCAGGGCAGAACCCTGTTGGGCCAGAGAGAGAAGGAACAGAAGGACCTCAGAAAGAGGGGCAGAAAGGGGATCCACAGCCTTTGCTGTGCACCATGCCACAAATTTGTTCCACCTGCAGGCGTATACCACCTTAGTGGAGGGACGCCTGGCTGCCAGAATCACATCACAAACTTCGGGAGGCAAGTCGAAAGGAATCAACTGCCGCCGCTCAATCTCCACGCAAGCAGGTGTAGACTGGACAGGTTCGGGTGGAGGACCGTCCCCTGCTGCTGCGACAGAAGATCCTCCCGAAGAGGCAGACGGATCGGGGGATCTATGCTCATATTGAGTAGCTCGGGATACCAAACTCTTCGAGCCCAGTCCGGAGCCACAAGAATGACTTGGGCCCGGTCGTGCCGAATCTTCTTCAACACTCTGGGTAGAAGTGGTATAGGCGGAAAGGCGTACAACAGACCGCAACTCCACTCGCGACGAAAAGCGTCGCCGAGCGAGTGCCGCCTTGGAAATTCCAACGCGCAGAACTGATGACATTGCGCGTTCTCTTCGGTGGCGAATAGATCTAACCAAGGCTCTCCCCACTGTAGAAAGAGTCCTTGCGCCACTTCCGAGTGAAGACGCCATTCGTGATCCATCATGCACCTGCGGCTGAGTTCGTCCGCCCTGGCGTTCAGAGAACCTGCCAGGTGTTGAACCATCAGGAACATGCCCTGATGTTCCAGCCATGTCCAGAGGCGCAGAGCCTCCTGACAAAGGGTCCAAGACCCCACCCCGCCCTGTTTGTTGCAGTACCACATGGCGGTGGTGTTGTCTGTGAACACCTGCACTACCTTCCCTTTGACAGAGGGAAGGAATGCCTTGAGTGCAAGCCGGATCGCCCGGAGCTCCAGAAGGTTGATATGGAGCCGGGACTCCGCCGGAGACCAGAGGCCTCTGATCTCCGCCTCTCCCATGTGACCGCCCCATCCCAGAAGGGACGCGTCCGTCACAACTGTATGCTCTGGCTGGGGAAGGGAGAGGGATCTGCCCATGACCCATTGCCGGTTCGAGAGCCACCACTGCAACTGTTTTGCAGTCCCCTCCGAGATCTGGACGTGATCGGACAGGTTGCCCTGGTGCTGCGCCCACTGGAACTTCAGGTCCCACTGCAGAGCCCGCATATGCCATCTGGCATGATTGACCAGCAGGATGCAGGAGGCCATGAGGCCCAGCAGCCTCAGGGTCATCCGTACCGAAACCCAGGATAAAGGCCGAAAGATCGGAATCATAGCCTGAATATCCCGGACTCGCCGTTCGGGAGGATAGGCCCGAAACTGCGTCGTGTCCAGAACTGCTCCGATGAAAAGGAGCTGTGGAGAAGGAATTAGATGCGACTTTGGCACATTGATGGAGAACCCCAGCGAGTGCAGGAGTTCGGCCGTAGTCTGGAGGTGGGAGACGACTGCCTGGGACGAGCCCGCCTTCAGCAGCCAGTCGTCGAGGTAGGGGAAGACTGAAACCCCTGCCCGGCGCAGATGAGCTGCGACCACCGCCATCACTTTCGTGAACACCCGAGGGGCACTGGTAAGGCCAAAGGGGAGCACGGTGAACTGAAAATGCTCGGGGCCTACCGTGAACCGAAGGTAACGCCGGTGGGCCGGCAGGACGGGGATGTGGAAATACGCGTCCTGCAAGTCCAACGCTACCAACCAGTCTCCAGGGTCGAGGGCAGTCAAGACCTGAGCTAGGGTGAGCATCTTGAACTTCTCCTTCCGGAGGAAGCGATTTACGTTCCGGAGGTCCAAGATAGGACGCATGTCCTCCTTGTCCTTTTGGGCACCAGAAAGTAGTGGGAGTAGCAACCACGCCCTACTTCTGGGGTCGGAACATGCTCGATGGCCCTCTTGGTCAAGAGGGCCGTGACTTCCTTCTGTAGAAGCACCAAGTGATCCCCTGACATGCGGTGGAATTGAGGTGGCATGGCTGGGGGGTGGTCTCGAAGGGGAGGGAGTAGCCCCTTCGGACAATGTCCAAGACCCACCTGTCCGAGGTGATGGTGCGCCAGTGGGGAAGGTGATGGCGGACCCTGCCCCCTACTGGCGTGCCGTGCACCTGAAAGGAGGGACTAGGAGGGCTTGGAGGCCGCGGACGGGTTGGAGGTGGTGGCCTGACCCGCACGCTGGTTGCCCGATCCGCCACGGCGGAATCCACGTCCTCGGCCACGCGAAGACGCCTGCTGCGCGGGCCGGTGGCTGGGCTGCTGACGTGAAGGGGCGCCCCTACCGTGGCCACGATAGGGGCGAAAAGCAGAAGGCAGCGGAGGGCGTGTAGCAGAAAGGCCCAGGGACTTGGCAGTAGCCCGTGAGTCCTTAAAGCGCTCCAACGCATGGTCTGCTTTGGACCCAAAAAGACCGACTCCATCAAAGGGCATGTCCATGAGAGTATTCTGGACATCCCCTGAAAAACCAGTGGTTCTTAGCCAGGCGTGGCGTCGGAGCGCCACCGTCGTTGCAATCGACCTGCCCAGCGAGTCGGCGGTGTCAAGGCCACAACGGATAGTGTATTTGGCCGCATCCCTTCCTTCCGCAATGGCGCGGGAAAGCAGTGCCTGGACCTCCTCAGGGCACTGGGGCAAAACATCCGCCACCGAATCCCACAGAGAGTGGGTATATCGGCCCAAAAGACAAGCGGTGTTAACGGACCGCAAGCCAGCACTGGAGGAAGAAAAACCTTTCTTCCCAAACTGATCCAGGCGTTTGGATTCCCTATCCGGAGGAGCGGTAGGGAAGGCGGTTTGGGAAGCGGAGGCTTGGACAACCAAGCTCTCAGGAGTGGGGTGGACAGAAAGAAACAGGGGGTCGCCCGGAGCGGGGCGATGGCGTCGTGACACGTTCCGATCCACAGGAGCCCCTGTGTTGGGCTTGGACCAGGCGCCCAAAAGAACGTCAGTGAGGGCGTCGTTAAACGGCAGCACAGTCTCCGCAGAGGAGGCTGCCGGCTGAAGCACCTCTGTCAAGATGTTAGTCTTGACCGTCAAAGTAGGGAGCTGGAGACGTAAGGCCCCAGCAGCCCTACGCAACACCGTACCAAAATTGGCCCCCTCCTCCGTAGCCACGGGAGGAGACAGCATGCCAGTGTCAGGAGAAGTATCCAGACCACTGGCCTCCCCTAGACTCTCTGTCCAGTCCTCATCATACTGACAGTTTCGTGTCAGAGGGTCATCAGACCCCTCCCAGTCCTCCTGGTCCTCCTCTGGTTCAAAATAAGGAGGAGGAGGGACATTTGGGACCCAAGGTCCCATCGGCGCCGGAGCCGGCGTCGAGCGACGTCGCTCCGGGTCCATGTCCGGAGCCGGAAGGAACTGGGGAACGACGCCGCCCGGAGCCCAGGGCGGCGTCGAGAACGGCACCGGAGACATCGGCGCCGGCGGAGGTGTCGTGAGGTCGACCGGCGTCGATGGGGGTTGTGGAGCCGGGATCGAGGCCGGGGCCGAAGCCGGAGCCGGGATCGAGGCTGGAGGCTCGGGCGACGCCGGGGCCGGAGCCGCCGGCGACGCCGGAGCAACCCCATCAGGGCCCGCGGGGCCCGAAGGCGCACCGGAGGGGCCTGAAGGCCCGAAGAGGCGGGCCATGGCCGACAGGAACTCCTGTACCTTGGCCGGATCCGCCCCCGAACCCGGGAAGGGCGGGTATGACGGGGGCGACTCCACAGGCAAGTCCGGGGCCGCGGGGGCGGGGACGGTGCCGGGAGGGGCCTCAGCCGAGTCGCGAGACCGGCGAGGCGAAGTCCGAGAGCGACGATGCTTCTTGGACTTCTTGTGTCGAGACTTACCGGACGAAGAAGACTTCGACGCCGACGACCGGTGTGCACTCCGCGAGCGACCCCTGGACCTCTCACGCGACCGGGGCTTCCGCGGAGCCGAATGCCGGGCCTCGAGGAGCTTTCGAGACCGCTCTCGCAAAGCCTTCGGGTTGAGGGCCTGGCATTCGGGACAAGACTCGGTGTCGTGGCCTCGGCCGAGGCAGAAGAGACACTCCCAATGCGGGTCGGTGACGGACATCATCCGCGCACAGGCGCCGCATCGCTTGAAGCCGGGCATCCCTACGACACCTGAAGGCTGGAAAAACACAGTGAAAAATCACCAAAAAGTATGGTCAAAAATTGACCAGGGCACTGCTCTTCCCGGATCTGCGCTTACTGGCGCGGAAAAAGAAGAACTGACGTCAGCGCGCAGGGGCGGCGCCTAAGTACTGCCCGCGACGTCATCCCGGCGATCACGACGCCGACGACGGACGCGGAGCCGCACGACGCCGCCTACCGACGCGCAAGGGTACTGCTACGCAAAACTTTCCGGATCCAGCCTGACGCCTGGGGATATTCTAAGGTAAGGAATCTATCACTAACGTGTCTCTTTCAGATGCTACATTTAATTTGATAGGGATGTTTACAAAGAAGTATAGCAGTTTAGGCAAGAAGACCATTTTTACTACCGCTATCCTATCCGCTAGAGAGAGGGGTAAGTGCGCCCATCGCCCAGCCTGTTCAGAAATTTGCGTAATCATACGGCCATAATTCTCAGAAACAACTGTATCGGGGTCCCTATGCACCCAGACCCCGAGGTACTTCACAGGGTCAGATGTCCAGGACAGTGGAAAGTCCATCTCCACTTCCTTCGTGCACGCAGTTAGAGGGAACACTACGGATTTGGACCAGTTGATCCCAAGGCCGGAGAACCTTTCAAACCGTACGTACTCCCTAAGTAGCGCAGGGAGATGCACAGCAGGATCGCGGACATATAGCAGCATATCGTCCGCGTATAGGGAGACAATATGTGGTCGCTGCCTGAACCGCAGGGCAGCCGCGGCGTGCTTCTGACGTAGTTGGCAGGCGAGGGGCTCCAGGGCCAGAGAGAAGAGCATAGGTGACAGGGGACACCCCTGCCTTGTGCCTCTTTCGATGCAGAACAAAGATGACACCCACCCATTAACCCGGACACGGGCAACCGGGCCGCTGTATAACACCCTGAGCCACTGGAGGAAAAAAGGAGGAAAGCCCATCCTACCCAGTACAGTGAACATAAAGGCCACTGCAGAGAGTCAAAGGCTTTTGCTGCATCAAGCAGCACAGCCACCGCCTGAAAGTCTGGTTCGAAGTAATGCAAGGTAGAGAAGAGCGTGCGCAAGTTATGAGTCGTGGAGCGCTCCGTGACAAACCCAGACTGATCCGGCAACACCAGTAGGGGAACTAGAGGTTGTAGCCTATTAGCAATCATCTTTGCCAATATTTTGGCATCAATATTAATAATCAAGAGAGGCGATAGGACCCACACTGATTCGGGTGCTTATCCGGTTTTAGCAGTGTAACAAGGAGTGCCTCTTATAGAGAAGGCGGCAATGTCCCCTTCTCATAGGCTTCAGCGTATACATCCAGCAGCCGAGGGGCTAGGTCTGACGCATATGCTTTATAAAATTCGCAGGGCAGCCCGTCTGGCCCCGCGGCCTTGCAGGTCGGCAGGGACATTATGGCCTGTTTAACGTCCTCCACATCAAACGGTTGTACAAGGTACTCTCGATGAGAATTGGACAACCATCCGAGTGCCACATCATCCAGGTATGCATCTATCTCCGCAGTCGGCGGAGACTCTCTGGAGGCATAAAGACTGGTATAGAACTGTAGAACGGTATCGCAGAGTTCCGTTGTCGAGTAACGGGCTACCCCATGTTCATCAATGAGTTTGGTTATATTTTCCTGGCTACGCGGCTCCGCTAGTTTTTGCGCAAGGGAGCGTCCTGGACGGCCACCCTCGCCATAATACTGCGCTGTTCTACGTCGGGAGCAGAGCAACAGCTCCTGATCCACCGTTTCATTGTGATCCGTAACAAGTTCCCTTATCGCAGCCAACTTAGCAGTGGAGGGGTCAGTTTCAAAATCCCGTTCTAGTTGAGATATGTTAGATGCTAATTTTTGTATCCTACGTCTAAGGTCGCGCAGGACTCCGGATTGGGCCCCTATACAAGAACCCCTTATAGTGACTTTAAACGCTTCCCACAGCACTCCCGCGCTGTCTACTGTCCCCTCATTCTCCTTAAAAAAGTGTTTAATGTCCTCGGCTATAGTCTGCCTGAAGACAGGGTCCTTGAGTTCCGAGGGCTGAAGCCTCCATGCAAAGGGTGGTTTCTTATAGGTAGGGAGTTGCAGTGCGAGAATTACCGGGGAGTGGTCAGACAGAGTGCGCGCCTCATGCGACACCGCAACTGTCCAAGTCCAGACCATCACCGAGACCAGCCAAAGGTCAATACGAGACCAGGACCCGTGCACCGAAGAGGCAAAGGTGCTCTCCCGACCAGCGGGGTTGTCTACTGCGCCAAATGTCGTGTAAGTGACCAGTGTCTAGCAGTCCCAGTAACACTTCCGCAGCACGTTTGGGCCGCATCTCACTGATGCCAGCTCTATCCATTGTAGCATCCAGGCACAGATTAAAATCCCCCCCCCAAATAATTGCAGCCGGAGGGAACAACGATATCCTGCGCCACACGTCTGAGTAGAATGAGGGGTCATCCACATTCGGACCATACACATTTACAATCATTACGCTCTCGCCACTCAATTGCCCATGCAAAATCACCACGCGCCCAGTCATCTGTTTCTGATCGAATCACAGTGAATGGTACACCCTTTTTTACCAGAGTTAACACCCCCCTAGAATAAGTAGAGAAAGATGACGCAGCCCTGGCACTTGCCCAGCGTGTGCCCACTTTGCGCGCCGATTCAGTGGTTAGATGCGTCTCTTGCAAGAGGGCAATTTGCACTCCCATGCGATCCAAATATGCAAACACCGATCTGATCTTTTTAGGTGTGTTCAGACCACGCACGTTCCAAGTGAGGAACTTAAGTATATTATTCATAGTTTAAGTCCAGCAATAATTGAACACATTGGAAGTATGACAGGTAATTTTTCGCCCAAGGTGTCATCACGTACCCACACAAGGATTGTCGAAACTAGTATCCTCATCAGTCTGCCTTCCCCAAACTAACCCCCTCAACCCCCCTCCCACTTCAGCAGCCCCAAAGTGCCAGAGCCATCCCAACCACCCACTTCGGCTACCCCAACTGGCCAAAGCCATCCCGTAAATGCCTAAACAAACCTCTATAAAACAACTACACCATAACATGATGTGGGGAACTCCCATACGAGGGGCGTCAGAGAGCTACTGTCCTCCCACGACGTAGGCGGTGGCTGATCAGGTCTAGACCTGCGTTACAATACACTGTCGGAATCTAAACCATAAGGCATCACTCAGCATTCATCTATAATACTTATAACTCAATAGAACTGTCCGGGTCCAGCGAACAACATTGGCAGTATACATATGCATCTAGGGAGCAGCAAGGCTGCCGCATGGAGAATTCTAAAAGTGAACACAGCAACAGCCCCCGGCAGTCCATCTCAATCATCCTCCCCATGTTCTGCTTCGGCCGCACGCCGGTGACTCTTAAGTTGCTTAGCATGTTCCATCGCCGCCTTGGGAGTAGAGAAGATCTTGGAACTTTCTTCCGACCCCACCCTAAGCCTAGCTGGGTACAGCATGGCGTAGGGAATACTTTCAGCCTGCAAGAGTTTCTTAACTGCACCATATTCACGCCTCGCTGCCTGGACGGCAACAGTAAAGTCAGGAAAAAAGGACAAGTTATTCCCCTGATGTGTAATAGTACCTCTCTCCCTGGCCAGGCTCAGGATAGTATCCCGGTCCCGATAATTGAATAATCGGGCAATTATGGGGCGGGGCTCCCGGGACAGGGCGCGCCGCCAAGGAGCGATGAGCACGCTCCACGACAAACATGGAGGAGAGGTGGTCAGCGCCAAATATTTCCGGGAGCAAGGCCTCTATGAAGTGCTCCATTCTCCCAGTGTTCGTCGACTCAGGCAGCCCCGTTATGCGAACATTATTCCTCCTAGAGCGGGCCTCCAGGTCCTCATTCTTTGCCTGTATGAGAGATAGCACCTTCTCCATGTTAAGAGCTTTACTCGTTACCTCCCCGAGGCCATCCTCAGCGTTTGAAACCCTCTGCTCGACCTCACCCATTCTCGCCGACTGTTTTTCCAGCTGCGTAGACATATGGTCCAGCCGGTGATTGATAGTAGACATGCTGCCCTCTATAGCTTGAAGACTCCTCTGCATGGCCAGTAGCGTGGATTCCAGGCTAGGCGGGCTCTCACCATGTCCATCAGCCTCAGAATCAGAAGCCGCTTTCTGTTGCGTCCTACCTGACTTCCGCGCCTCAAACGTGAGACGGGGTTGCATCTTGTCCGGCTTCCCCATAGTTAGTGACAGAGAGGGCAATACCTCAGGAACCACCCAGGAGTATACCAGATGCGGTAGGCTGCAAGCAAATGAAGAGATAGTATAGTGCAGTGAATACCCTATATGCCAACTATCATCGGATCAACAGATCAGAAGCAAGATGTGGTATTTCTGAGACGTGAGGGAGCCCACACATCCACTGCAGGCACAGGTACAATCCCACCACACCAAGAGCAGTCCTCCAGAGACCCAGAAGGTCAGATCACTTGGAAGCAGGTGGACATCCCCTTGATCATTAGCTCCAGCAGTGAGTTACTGACGATAGGAACACCGCCAGGCCCCCCAGTAGCAATTAAAGGTGCAGCAGCAGCTCCCCCAGATCGGACAGTCACAGCACAAAGGGTGGGCCAGCACCGCGCGTGCCTGCAAGGAGCAGCTATCAGCAATCAACGAGCCACACGCCTCCAACCAGGCCCCTGCAGTAGCCTCAACAGGTCTCACATGTATAGCGATATCCCAAAGCGAGGGGTCACATCTCAGCAGCCACGCAGCGATAAACCAGCACCATTTAATACCAGGGGCACCACCGACCATCCAGGAGCAGAAGGCCACAGCTCGCTCAGGTCCGCGGGGACACCGCTATCGGCACGACAGCACGCTGTAAGCGGGCAGGATCCAGGACAGCTATCACTACAATGCGACCCCGCTATACCGGGGGCGGAGAGCAAGCAGCGGTCCTCGCAGACTGACCGGTGCTCCCGCCCGGGGCTCTCACCAAGGCACGTCCACTGGGCCCAGCAGCTACCACCCGGCCACACCTCAGCTGCAAGTGTCACAAGGCCAGTACCATGAGGCCCGAGGCCTTGACCCGCGCGCACGGACCGCAGCGCACAAGGCGCAGAACACAGCCTAGGCCCGCACCACCTCCGCAGCCGCGGACCCAAGCAGGCCGCACCCCACTCACCGCAGCCCGCCGCCGGCGTCCGCGTAGGCCTCCAGGCCCCTCAAGTGCGTCCAGGGTCCTCGGCAGTCTCTCCATCAGGTCAGCTCCGCCGGGCGCCGTGCAGGATCGAGCGGAAGCCGACACCCTCCACCTCCGATTCCGCGGGGTCTCGCACGGATGAGCCGCGGCTCCCACAGCAAAGATCACGGGGCACAGCAGGTAGTCAGCGGTACAGCAGTCCGCCGCAGACAGCCCGAGACGACAGCCGCCAACGTCTCGCCCCTTAGCGTCGTCAAATTCCGACCCAGGATGGCACCAATTGCTGCAGTTATATGGCGCGCACTCCCAGCCTGGAAGGCGAAGGGTGGCTCAGGTCCCGCAGCTCCAGCGCGATCCACACCTCCGCGCTCCGCGGCAGCGGCCGCCATTCTGCCCAGCCGGCCCACGCCACTCTCCGCGGCCGATATCAGCCACACCAGGATGTTTCTTTTTGCAAACCTAGAATCGGTGGCAGCAGAAGGGGCGTCCCATGCGAAACAGCCGTGTTGGGAATGACGATGCCTTAAGATTGCGCAGATCGTGGGCGGATAGGAGATCAGCCGGGCAGAGCTACACTAATGTGCGGCCATCTTGCCTGGCGCCCTCTAGCGCCCCCCCTGCTACCTTATCTTTGAGTGTAAGCAACATATCTCTGCCAGCCACTGGCACAAACTCCCAGAGCACTGTTCCCCAGTGTCCCTTCCTTTATCATAAGAGCTCCCTCATAGGATGCCAACCACTTATCTATGCCATCCACCTGGATATACGTAGATAATCCCTTTGGGCAACCTGACCTCTTGGGCACCCCTGTCGGATACCTCAGACACGTTCTTGCTCCCACCATTCTCTCTGGGCCTCATGCCCAGTCTGGCTCTACTTTCTTCAAGGGCCTCTATCTTTTCGGCTAGGGCTCTCTCACCCAGCTCTGGGGATGCCACCCCCTCTTGAAGTGATCTCCTGCTGCTGCTGAAAGAGCTCCTCACTCTGATTGCTCCATGGCCTGGTCTTGGGTGTGAGAACATCATCCCACCCCCTTCTCTTTCTATGAGAGGCCTGTCATACTCTTCCTCTTTGCTACTGCTTAGCAGTATCTACTTCGCCAACACTGATGAAGCTCCAAAGGCATCCTCCCAGGACTTGAGGCCTTATCATTTCATCCCTTCCATGCTGTAGCCCCATGTTGATCTTTCTGTCCCTGCTCAGTGCCCTCAGCTCATCTCTTGAGGGTGGACAGATTGGCCAGGTCGAGCTCTATGTCTCCTTGCTTAAAGTGACTTTCAAAAACGTTTTCAAACTTTAAAACGTTTTCTCAAAACTTTTTTTGTAAAATGTTTTTATTGGAGTTTATCAAGAAACGTGAATACAGCAATATAGAAGGAATCCCTGGGTAGGGATTTACAAGAATGAGTATCCAATACATTAACAAGTATAGTATCCATGTGCGTGTCTGCGCCTTCTTATAGCCAGAGGTGTAAGAGCATCCATGCATAACAAACTCAACATGCCATGACAGTAATTTATATATACCCAGAGGAATGGGATATTCAACATAGGGGGCGGTACAAAGTTGGGTAGAGACAGAGCTAGTTGTGAAGTAATGTGTTTTACGCGTATCGTATGGATGGTGCGATGGCATCAACTTAAGGAGACTGGGAGAGAAGGCCTATAGGGCGGCTCCGCTCCGCCTGTGGGCTAAGGAGGAGCGAGGGAGAAGAGTCTGGGAGGCCATAAGTGCAGTGATGCACTGTGGGGGAATGCCCAAAGGGATCGCCCAGGGCCGTTCCCAGGTCTGTTGAGTTCATGGAGGGAGATCATTATGGGACATAAGATGTAAGAATTGCATTAATAGTGTGTCCCATTCTTGTAAGATTGGGTGCTTGCGCAGATGGTGTGCTTTTTGGTATCGTAGGGCTTCATCCTCTGCCTTTCACCATTTGCGCACCGAATCATGCCATGCCGCCACTGGTGGCAGCTGGAGTCCTCCACTGGATGGTAAGTGCTCAATTAGCAAGTTAAAGGGCCAATCCCGCGAATCGAGACCATACTGTGTACCCCTTCTTGAGTTTGAAGATACCCAAGGCGCAAGCCTCCCAGGTGTATGTGTCTGTGAGTTCCATGACCTCCCGCAGTGCCTCATGCACTGCCCAACAGTAGGTACAAAGGCAGGGCAGGACCATAACATGTAGCAGAGATCCGTGTCCCCTGAATTACAGCAGTGGCTCCACAAGTCTGCCAAAGGGAAACAGCGGTTGAGCTGTGTATGGATCAAGTATGCGTGTGTAGTACGGAAAATTGTATATTCTTAAATCTGGCGTTACTGGAGACTCTTTGAGGAAAAACCAGACCCTGCTCCCACTCAGCGTCATTCAGTACTCTGCCCACGTCGTACTCCCATTTAGCGTGTAGGGCCCCTAGGGAAGCACCTGTATGGCTTTGTATTGCTATGTAGAGCAATGTGATCAGATGACTGCCCTCCCCCATACCAAACCTTGTGAACTTAGCTGAAACTTTGCCACAACTTTTCTCAACTTTTAAAAGTTAGCAAACTCCTGGAAATAGTGCCTTTGGAGGCTACAGAACTTCACCACTACTTGGAAAACACAAGAACTCCTTTTTAGGTGTCATCTTGGCAAATTCTCAGTAGTTTTAAATCTATCAACTGCATGGTACTGCCAAACGCAAATTCTGTATCCCACTGCTAAGCACCAGTATGAGGAAATGGGTTTATCATATGGTGTGGTTGTGAGACCTCACATTGTAATACACTTCCAACCCTTCTTAGGACCAGTAGGGCTACGTTTCTCAAACCTTAGCTCAACCCTGGGTAGCTGTGGGTTCGAGCAGTCAAGCTTCAACAAAGGAGCAAGCATAAAGCATTTAAACACAAAAACAATTGAAGAAGAGAAACAGAACTCTCAAGAAATCCGACACCAATTTATAACAAGCATTGGCATAGCCAATAGGTCTCGCCTTTGGGGCCTTATAAGTATTTAGTTATTCAGCACAATATCCTTGGTGCAACAACATCAACGGTTGCATAACTAAACACTTATAAGGTCCCAAAGGCGAGACCTATTGGCTATGCCAATGCTTGTTTCAATATGGTGTTGATTCAGCGACTTAATGTGCAAGATGTCCCAATGTCGATGCACTTAAGTCAATTGATAGGATCTATTTGAAACGGTGCATACACTTTAAAACAGGACCTGAACCTCAAGCATGGCAATGCTCTTTTTCTGGTGCCTTTAGTAACCATCCTTTCGCCTACACATAGAAGGTCTGCTCCTCACAAATCAGGTAGAAGGAGGCACACATGTTTCAGGGCTCAATAGTCTCGTGGAGAGGGGGCATGGACTAGTGGTTCAGGACAGAAGGATCCTTTTGCACAAGGATGAATGACTTTTTATAAAGTTGTGCTCTTCTGTAACAGCACAGACGAGCTGTATATAAGCCAAGACGGGCCTTTCCTGCATATTACTGCTCAGAATACTAATGAAGAAGTCTCATGTTAACCAAGACTGCGGGAAAAAGTATATCTGAACTCCACTATAGGCCCAATGAATCTCGATTCTGGAGTCTGTTGAGGGCACCTCCCACTCTCATCTCCCACACTTCCCAGAACATTAGGGATGCATTCGGATATGCATGGCACATCCATATAATGTATGCTTATTTTCCAAGCAACAATGTTAAACAACTCAATCTGGCAAGAAGCAAACACAGCTGGAACCCAGTAACGAGAACTAAAGCCTTGAATCAGGCGATGAGGATAAAGAAACCGAGGAAGAGGAGAGGTGACATAAGACGCGTGGAAATATGTGGAGGGGTATATTCTGCAGCATTGTATTAACTTCAACACAGCAGGCTGAGAGCTAATGGCAATGAAGCACCCATATTGCAGAGAACTGAACTGACCTGAGCTGAAGTCTACTGTGCCGAGTGGGAAACAAGAGATTGAGAAGGACAGTGGAGCAGAGGAGGGCAGTGGAGCAAAGACGGAGACAGCAACAAAGACAAGGGGGGTAAAATGGAGAGAAAGATGGTAGAAGTAATACCAGGATAGATGGAGTGGCTGGCAAATGCATACTCTTTAGAGATGCTGGTAAAATTAGGGTTTGTCCAATTTAGGCATCCTCTTTTTCTACTTTAACCATTACAAATCAATCCCGATAAGTAAAATCTATGTGAGGAGTGGCATTAACAGATGAGTGACTTTGGACGCTAGGCCCAAAGCCATCATTCTGTATTGTGTTATGAGCTAACCAGCTTACGTATCTCCTTGGCTTCTTGCAGCTACGTCCAGCTGTCATGGTATTTGGATAAACGTATGCATGAAATGTTGTACTTTGGCGCTTGGTGATGACTTCATCAGCCTTTGGCACATAATGCCTTCAACATTCTCCTCTACCTTATTTTGGCAAACTCTTGATTTGAACATTATTGGTGAAGCTTTGTATATATTAGGTGTGAATAAAGCATCTGAAGGATGAGGTCTTGTAACCAATATTTTCTCTAGCACAAGAAAACAAGGGCCACCATAGTACTGAAATAAGTGGTCAATGCTAGCAGACCCAGGCCTATTGCAAAATGAAGGACATATGTCACAGGGGGCACATACAGTGTAGACAAGGCTGAGTGGCATGTTTGAGTGGATTATTAAACCGTTGCTCGATTACTAGCACTGCAAGCGTGTACAGAAAACCTTATTTATAGAACCTCCAGATCCTGCTGCCTTTGAGGGACACCTGCAGCTACTACCACGAGGGAGACACGACCACGTATAAAAATGGTCATTCTACAAACAAGTCATTTTAGGCCAATTTACTGTACTGTATTGAATTTATTCTCCATTTTTACCTTCTAAAATAGTGTGAAAACCAGCATATGTTTCACAATCTGGAAATCTCCATTTTTCTCGGGACACATCTCCCTTGAATCGTGGATAATCCAATTACAGCTCAGCACAAAGTGTGTAGTTAGCAAGAAGAGCTTGGTGGAACTGAAATCCAGAGAACTCCATGTGATTCATCTGCAGAATATGGATCTGGAGGCTAAACGCTGAATCTGCTAAGGAGGCAGGCAAAAGTGGTGCAGCTGAAAGAACAGGAGAGGATATGAAAACAAGAATGGAGGGAGCTTTCAAATACGGGGGAACTCCAAAGATACACTATGGTCTTAAAGGCAAGAAGCATTTATTTGTTTAGGTAGAATCTCAAAACGACAGAACTGTCGCTCTGAATTTCATGCCTGAGAATGGGACAGTTCACAAACAAACAAAAAATGTAACCTATCCATAACGTAGTGAAAACAAGATTTAGAAATGTGAAAAACATATTGAAGGAGGTGAACAGGAAAACACTTTAAAAGGTAGGAAAGAAAGAGGAACAATTGCATGCCTGTGGTGGGTCCCTCCAACCATCACCTTCAGTAGTAAAAAAGTGAGGAAAGGGGATTAGAAAAACGAAAAAAGTGTTGCAGAGACAAGAAAAAGGAGAAGGGTGAAAATGAAAGAGAAAATGATGTAGGAGAGATTAATCACATTAATCCGCCTACAGAGGACTACGCCTCCGGACCTACAGGCAAACTCGATCCATTTGGTTCAGCGGCGAAGCGTTACCCGGAGCAGCAGCGCAGCTGAAGGACGTGGACCCTCCGCAGGACTGAAGGCTTCGCAGCTCACAAGCCCGGCACAACCTCGGTGGCTCACATTCTGCTGCACGGGTGACTGTGGTGATTTTCGAAACCCCCGCCTTTTTGCAAAACACTAACCGGTGGCACCGCATCGGCGGTTCCGGCCTCAGCTCTCTGCAGCGGCATCGATCAGAGGGGCCGAAGGACGGCGTGCTCCGCAGCGACCTCCGGACTTCGCGCGCCTCAGCTGCACGGTCTCCTGAAGAAGAGAAGGACGAAGCCCGATGCGGAAGGGATCGGAGCCTCGAGGTCGAGAGACGTAATGACCCCAGCTCCCCAGGCAACGGAGGAAGAGGCTCCTGCGACGAACCGGGCTGTGCAGGACAAGGGCAAGGTAAGGGCTCAAATAGGCATGGGGAGCATGCGAGGGTTGAGCCTGGAGGCGAAGAGAGTACTTTCTTGGTTAATTGTTAGGATGTGCTAAGGATGCTTGCTGCAGACGGCGCAGTTATGTGGGGACGAGTTAGGCGTCTAACCTCGAAATAATTATTTCCTGTCCTCTAATTTCGTTCAAATTTCAAGTAACTTTGCAGCATAACTTTATCATGTTTAAAGATGTAGACATTTTCTCTACACATTTTATGGTGACAGCTGGTGAAAGGAAAGCTCCTTCAGCGAGTGGTGCGCGCGTGAGAGAGAGGGGGAGCAGGAGGTGAGCCCGCGAGTGGTGCGTGCGCGCGCGCTTGGGAGAGCAGTCTGCTCATTTTTAAGCACTGCACTCGTGCTTGTGGCGCGCCGCTGCTCGCTCCCGCAAGGTGGATGCCGCCACAAGCACGAGTGTGTGCTTGAAAATGAGCAGAGCGACGGCTAAAGGCCCTCCTATCCGCGCTGCGTAGGCGAGACCTAAAAAGTAATGTATAGATACCAAAACAAAAAAGATCCACCAGAGGGTTCTGGAGATATAGATTATTAAAGAAACAATAAATAAAGACTTTTCATTCAACTGCGACCAAGAATTGAAAATTCAACAATTTTTAAACTTCGAAACATTTTCAGCAAAAAGTTACATCAAGGATGAATGCATTTACTTAAGGACTTTCGGTGACCCGCTCCGGCGGTGGGACAGTCAAGTGGAGAAACTAGGTCCAAAGGAGCAGTTACCTTCGCAAAAAAAGCAGTCTACAGTCCAGTTGCAGTGTTACTGGCCAGTTTCCATTAACTTCTATTGAGTGGTCATGCTGCAAGGGACACAGGATGCTGAAGATGCTCAAGGATGCTGAAGATGCTCAAAGACGCTGAAAATGCTGTGCGATCTTCCTGGTGCTACTCCTCGGTCTTGGTGAGGAAACTTTGGCCACAGGGGTCGACATCTCTCGAAGTCCTATTGGGTTCAGCAAATGTCCAGTTGCCACTGTAATATTGGTTGCCCGGAATAGCGAAGTCAGCGGTTCCCTTCTTTTGGCAATTACTCTCCTTCTAGGTGGCCAAACTGCACTCCGACAACTCTCCCAGGTCCAGGTGACTCGGTGCAACTTTTGAGCATTGGGTATTAGTTTTCCAGGTTCCAGTGGAGCGAGGACCGAGGATCAAGTATTTGGTGGTCTTGGCTACCAACTCACCGGGCAGGATTCTTTAGCTTCTTTTGTGACCCTGTCTCTTGGAGTCTCTCCTATTGGCTAGGGCCTGGGGAGATCTTCTCAAGCAGGACACAGGAGGCACAGTCCTTTCCTTTGCTAGCCCAAGGAGCAGCAGGCGCAGTCCAACACCAGTGAAGCCTCTCTTTGCCAGGCCCAGGGTCAGCAGGGCAGTCCTTCAGTCCTCTTCTCCAGTCCAAGCAAGATCTGAGTTCTGGGTATCAGGGGTGCCCATTTTAATGCCCAGAAACTGCCCCTCGGGGAGGTCGCGATTAGTAGCCAATGGGTTACTTGGTTCACTCCCGCTTGATCACTTCCTGTGAAGTGTGGCATCTAGCTTTCCCAGAGTGCTCTATTCTGCCCACTTTCAAGATGGCTGGCCCCGTCTCTTGGTGCGGGGCGCTCGGTAGCTCATCCTTGAGGTGTACCTACCTGGGGGCTACACGTCCATGGAAAGGAGAAAAAAAATCAGTTTGGCCAGTGTTTCCCTGTATCTGTCCCCAACACCAACCTGTCTACTCAGACAGAAGAGCAGCCCCTCTCGAGTGAGTTTACCATTTGCCCTTGAAAGGAAGCTTCCCCTTTGAAGCTCGCCTCTTGGCTAAACTAAGACTAGCCTCATTCCAGGAGGAGGTAACACCTCCTCCAGCAGCAGGCCTCTATTGTTACATGTCCTGGGAGCTGTTTACATGTCTCACCAGGTGGGCAGAAAGGTGTATTGTTGGATAGCAAATGGGTACTGGGAAACTTGGGCAACAGAGTGGCAACCTTCAAAAACTTGCATGTAGCAAAAAGTTACATTAATTAAGACTTGCGCATCAAGTCGGGCTTAATGTAATGAGTTATTTGATACCTTATAGTACCAACTTTAGTAGTTCCATTCAGAAGTTACCACAGCTGAGTTGTCCGCGTGTAACCCTGTACTCGCCAATGGGGCTACTAGCCTCTCGCTTGTAAAAACGTCAATTGCACATTTTTACTGTTAGAACACGTAAAACACATGTTCTGCTTTCTAATATACTGCATCCTGCCTAAGTACTCAATAAGCCTGCTGTAGGGTGCTTTACACGGGAGGTTTGGGCTTTGCCACTATTTGAAATGGTCAAGTCAAGTTACCAGTTTTTAAACTACATTGGCAGGCTGGGAGATATGTTTTACATTGTCCCACTCAGGGTGGCACAAAAAGTGCAGCCGTCCATGGGGGGGCACTAACTTACAGGCTCTGGGTACACCTGGAACATATACTAAGGACTTATAAGTAAAAAAACCTTATGCCAATTGGGTATAGGCCAATCAAACATACATGTGTATTGGTCCGGGCACTGGCACTGATGTCTGGTTAGCAGGCCTCAGTGTCGAAAAACCAGCAGCATCAGTTCGAAACTTTGGGGTTGATCATGCAAAAAATAAGCATTTACTTACAGTGCTGCATCTTGATATTACACAAAGTGAGGAAGAAAAATAATAGAAATGACTTCAATAGAGACTCATTACTTTCAATGTCACTTATGGAAGAACGGGTATCCCTTGCACCACATAATTTCCAGCTTTAGCATCAACAAGGTGAAGAAGCAAGCAAGAAAAAACATATCTTAGTGATCTAATGATATCAATTTGAGAAGCATGGCCTCACTAAATGAGAAAAAAAGAAATGTGCTGAAAATACAATCCTCCAAAAGGTAGATAATATGAAATGGCCTTACCTGCTGGTGTAGATTCACTTTCACTGTTGTGTCGTGAACTGGTCGACTCAGAGTTCAAACTTAGTGTACTTGGTATGGACGAAAGTTCACTGTACAGCTGATCAATATCATCAGGAACAACTGGCCAAGGATGTCTGCGACTGTGTCTTACTGCATCCCAATTGAGTTGTTTAAGAATGTCACAGCCTTGCTTTGTTTTAGATAATATACCAAGAACGTATACACAGGTTCTAAAACAAAAAAAAGCATGTTACAGACACTATCCATTAAATACATGCCTAACTAAATAAATGTAGATTGCTCAGTTAAGTAAAAACAATGTAGACTGTTTAGTTATTTCACAAAAAATTACTGAAACGAGTGACTAAATAAACAGCATTATTTCTAAAGCATAAAATTAACGGTGCCATACAGGACATTGGATTGATCACGAAGGGGATTTATTAGTAAGAAGCATGTACCCCCATGATTCCAGGAGGGGAAACGACCTTAACAACGCGGTCAAAACACCGCAGTACATTCAGATCGCTGCTTTTACAACGCAAGTCGTTACCACGACTTGCACTGGAGGGCGCTCTAGACTAAGGAATAGTGTGATTTACTATTCCAACACCTTCCCTACTGTACGTAGGCTGGAGTTGGAATAGTAAATCATACTATTCCTAAGTCCAGCGCCCTACAGCGCAAGTCGTGGTAACGACTTGCGTTGTAAAAACAGCGATGTAATGTACCGCGATCTAAATGATCGCGGTGTTACAAAAACTCAAAAGTCAGGTCCTGGCCTCTTCATTCAGTAATACGTCGACCAATGACTCATCAACAAGAAATGTCTGCACAGCAATGCAGGAGGAAACATAGTGGGAATGCTGCCTCAAGCCTTCCTGACTGGGCCTAATTCTGGGATGTCTGTGAACTTGCCTTACTGCTGGACCTGTGGATAGATGCAGGAATGTAACAAAACAGGGAAAGGCACTCTTCAAGCCAAAAGGGACACAGTCAATATAACTCTAAAACAAGGGGTTTCCCTTTCGTGCACCTGACTCACATGGAATGTGAATTTGCTAATCCAGAGATTATGAATTAGTAAATTCACATTCAGCAAGAGTCAGGTGCACAAAAGGGAACCTCCTTTTTTAGATGCAAGAACTTACACGCCTACACCCAGATCTGGATTGGGCCTGCCATGAGACAGTGACATGATCAAGACAAGACTGGGTCAACTGGCAGGAATGACATACATGGAGTACATATCAATGCACTGAGACAACCCGGAAGCCACCAGGTTACCTCAGCCAGCTGTCCAGAAACCCTTCGGTAATGCTCTTTCAGGTAGAGACTCCACGTAACTGCAGATTCCTCACCTTTTGAACATTCCCCAAGTGTCAGACTGCGTCCGGAAAATCTCAAGCTGTACACGTGCATGCTGAAAGGTGGTGCCATGCTAGTTCCATACTGATGAAGCATCACTTCGGATGTGATGCACGTTGACCCATATAGGTGCCACAGATGCACATTGACATCAGTTGCTTTCTGAACTGTCCACGCCCTCGGAATCCAATCTCCAGATTGGTAGTGACCAGTGTGCAGAATACAAATGGGCACCTTTTTAAAACGAAAGAGCCCAGTTCCCAAAATGTGAAGGATGGGAGGGTCGAAGCGGAATCTGTGGATTGATAAAATCTCTGTAAGCAAATGCCTTTTTGTATGGTCCCTTCCACGTTTTTGGACTGATGCTGCTGGTTTTATGACCCTGAGACAGCACTAAGGCCTGCTAATCAGACCTCAGTGCCAGTGCCCCGACTCCAAAAATTTGTATGTTGCATAGGATATACCCAATTTGCATAGGCTAACTTACCTGTAAGTCCCTAGTATATGGTACCCAGAGACACCAAGGGCATGTAAGTTAGACAGTCCCCTCAGGGATTGCAGCACTGGTTGTGCCAACCTGGGCGTGACACAGGTAAAACAAGTCTCCCAGTCCACCACTGCAGGCTGTAATAGCAGTTTAAAACTGCTAGCCCGATGTTGCCATTAAAGCAATGGCAAAGCCTGACCTCCCCCTGCCATATGTGCAAGAGATCCCTATGGCAGGCCTACCGAGCCCTACTGGTGCACCATATTTCATAGGCAGAACATGTATTTTATGTGTTCTATCAGTAGGAATGCAAAACTGTCATTTCTACAGTGGAAAAGCTTGGTCGCCCCATTGACGAGTACAGGGTTAAAGACACCCCCAGCTGTGCTAACTCCTGAACGGTGTGACCAAAGTTGATACTCCAAGGTATCAAACTCCTCGGTACATAAACCCAACAGGATTCTCAGCTGGAAATTAATGTTACAGATTGCAGTGTACATCGTTGAATGGGGCATCATCTTGCCCCAAACCGATTGCACTGCTAAGTTGCGCCTCTGTGGCAAAACAATTCATATCATACTCCATATATCCTCCATGTTCTGATCATATACTTCATCCTTATTTATACCACTATTTGTCATCCTCATTATGCATTAATCCACACACTGGATATTATGCCATTTTCCAAGTTTCTTGTGTTGAAGCTGTACCCATCCGGACCTCTTGCTAAAGCACGACAAATGCAGGAGTTCGTTCAAAGCGGCGTTTATTTAAAAAAAGACCCAATGCATTTCGGGCTACAGGCGCCCTTCGTCAGGGGACACTGAAAAATGAACAATAAGACACATTACCATATTAACCATTTCTACACATCTTACATCTTCGAAATACATCAGTGATCAATTTCTCAAAATACCTAGTCACATTCCAACCCGTCCTCGTTCCCTGCAATGAGCCCCTTCATGAACAATATGAATGTTACCCCTCCGCTCTCATGGTATCCCATCCCCCTCCAAACCAGTTTCCTTTATTCAACCCCTTCATCCCTCTGTTCCACAAAATAACCAACTACCCCTCCCTTATACCTCTGTTATTTTGGCTATTGTTCATGAAGGGGCTCATTGCAGGGAACGAGGACGGGTTGGAATGTGACTAGGTATTTTGAGAAATTGATCACTGATGTATTTCGAAGATGTAAGATGTGTAGAAATGGTTAATATGGTAATGTGTCTTATTGTTCATTTTTCAGTGTCCCCTGACGAAGGGCGCCTGTAGCCCGAAATGCATTGGGTCTTTTTAAATAAACGCCGCTTGAACGAACTCCTGCATTTGTCGTGCTTTAGCAAGAGGTCCGGATGGGCACAGCTTCAACACAAGAAACTTGGAAAATGGCATAATATCCCGTGTGTGGATTAATGCATAATGAGGATGACAAATAGAGGTATAAATAAGGATGAAGTATATGATCAGAACATGGAGGATATATGGAGTATGATATGAATTGTTTTGCCACAGAGGCGCAACTTAGCAGTGCAATCGGTTTGGGGCAAGATGATGCCCCATTCAACGATGTTGTTGTTTATCTGGGTGCCTTTTGGGCATGGCACCCAACCGGTGTGCACGCATTATTGGATAATTATTGGACAAGCATGGATTACATTTAAACTAAGGTGTGCATCCCACTACCACAATTGTACATTCATATTGATGCCCTACATTGGGGTAGCACCCGCCAGGTTAAAAATAAGGAGAAAACACAGAATCGGATAATACTGCAAGCATCCACACAGACGGAGAAAGAACTTGGTTCGTTAAAGAAGTGGTATTTGAAAGTGACTATAATTGGACGGAAAATAATCTGACTTTTATCTTACAACCAGTCTTGGTTAATGATTTATATCATGCCACTAATCGTTTGCAAATGGTGAAGGAGGAACCCGAATTTTTTTATTATGCTTTGAGCGGATAAGTGCACTGCATTATGGGCAGGGTAGTTTATTCAATTTGAATGTAACCTTGTAACTGGTTTTCATGGCGGGAAAACGCCAAATAGCGGGCCTATCAGGACGGATCAGGGAGGGGGGTTGTGGTTAAATAAGGGTGGAACTAGGGGGTGAAGAAACACTCTCTGGAATGAAGATGGCGTATGATTTGTTTGAATGTTCAAAGCAGGTATGTGGAAGTATTTGTTTTGGCTGAGGGGTGAATGTGGAGTGGGTGATTAGTTTGAAGATGGGTTTAATGGCAGAGCGTAAGTAAGCATTGTGTGGGAATAAATTAGCGTACATAATAGGGTAGAGTTTTAGGAGTGAAAGTTAAGATGTGAATAATGTTGAGTTAATTTTTGTAGACGGGAATGGCGTGGGAGGAGTTGTGTGCAGAGGATGGCGAGTGATGAAAAGGGTTTTACGAGGTAGTGTGTTGAATTAATTGTACGGGAGGAGGAGTGCGAAGATAGAAGGTGAGAGATGAAAGGAGCTCACGGAGCAGTGAGTCAAATTAAGGGTGTGGGAGATGGTAGTGTGAATGCAGAGGGGGAGATAAGCAAGGGGCTCACAAGGATTCAAGCCGAAATAACAGAGGTATAAGGGAGGGGTAGTTGGTTATTTTGTGGAAAAGAGGGATGAAGGGGTTGAATAAAGGAAACTGGTTTGGAGGGGGATGGGATACCATGAGAGCGGAGGGGTAACATTCATATTGTTCATGAAGGGGCTCATTGCAGGGAACGAGGACGGGTTGGAATGCGACTAGGTATTTTGAGAAATTGATCACTGATGTACTTCGAAGATGTAAGATGTGTAGAAATGGTTAATATGGTAATGTGTCTTATTGTTCATTTTTCAGTGTCCCCTGACGAAGGGCGCCTGTAGCCCGAAATGCATTGGGTCTTTTTTTAAATAAACGCCGCTTTGAACGAACTCCTGCATTTGTCGTGCTTTAGCAAGAGGTCCGGATGGGCACAGCTTCAACACAAGAAACTTGGAAAATGGCATAATATCCCGTGTGTGGATTAATGCATAATGAGGATGACAAATAGAGGTATAAATAAGGATGAAGTATATGATCAGAACATGGAGGATATATGGAGTATGATATGAATTGTTTTGCCACAGAGGCGCAACTTAGCAGTGCAATCGGTTTGGGGCAAGATGATGCCCCATTCAACGATGTTGTTGTTTATCTGGGTGCCTTTTGGGCATGGCACCCAACCGGTGTGCACGCATTATTGGATAATTATTGGACAAGCATGGATTACATTTAAACTAAGGTGTGCATCCCACTACCACAATTGTACATTCATATTGATGCCCTACATTGGGGTAGCACCCGCCAGGTTAAAAATAAGGAGAAAACACAGAATCGGATAATACTGCAAGCATCCACACAGACGGAGAAAGAACTTGGTTCGTTAAAGAAGTGGTATTTGAAAGTGACTATAATTGGACGGAAAATAATCTGACTTTTATCTTACAACCAGTCTTGGTTAATGATTTATATCATGCCACTAATCGTTTGCAAATGGTGAAGGAGGAACCCAAATTTTTTTTATTATGCTTTGAGCGGATAAGTGCACTGCATTATGGGCAGGGTAGTTTATTCAATTTGAATGTAACCTTGTAACTGGTTTTCATGGCGGGAAAACGCCAAATAGCGGGCCTATCAGGACGGATCAGGGAGGGGGGTTGTGGTTAAATAAGGGTGGAACTAGGGGGTGAAGAAACACTCTCTGGAATGAAGATGGCGTATGATTTGTTTGAATGTTCAAAGCAGGTATGTGGAAGTATTTGTTTTGGCTGAGGGGTGAATGTGGAGTGGGTGATTAGTTTGAAGATGGGTTTAATGGCAGAGCGTAAGTAAGCATTGTGCGGGAATGAATTAGCGTACATAATAGGGTAGAGTTTTAGGAGTGAAAGTTAAGATGTGAATAATGTTGAGTTAATTTTTGTAGACGGGAATGGCGTGGGAGGAGTTGTGTGCAGAGGATGGCGAGTGATGAAAAGGGTTTTACGAGGTAGTGTGTTGAATTAATTGTACGGGAGGAGGAGTGCGAAGATAGAAGGTGAGAGATGAAAGGAGCTCACGGAGCAGTGAGTCAAATTAAGGGTGTGGGAGATGGTAGTGTGAATGCAGAGGGGGAGATAAGCAAGGGGCTCACAAGGATTCGAGCCGAAATAACAGAGGTATAAGGGAGGGGTAGTTGGTTATTTTGTGGAACAGAGGGATGAAGGGGTTGAATAAAGGAAACTGGTTTGGAGGGGGATGGGATACCATGAGAGCGGAGGGGTAACATTCATATTGTTCATGAAGGGGCTCATTGCAGGGAACGAGGACGGGTTGGAATGTGACTAGGTATTTTGAGAAATTGATCACTGATGTACTTCGAAGATGTAAGATGTGTAGAAATGGTTAATATGGTAATGTGTCTTATTGTTCATTTTTCAGTGTCCCCTGACGAAGGGCGCCTGTAGCCCGAAATGCATTGGGTCTTTTTTTAAATAAACGCCACTTTGAACGAACTCCTGCATTTGTCGTGCTTTAGCAAGAGGTCCGGATGGGCACAGCTTCAACACAAGAAACTTGGAAAATGGCATAATATCCCGTGTGTGGATTAATGCATAATGAGGATGACAAATAGAGGTATAAATAAGGATGAAGTATATGATCAGAACATGGAGGATATATGGAGTATGATATGAATTGTTTTGCCACAGAGGCGCAACTTAGCAGGGCAATCGGTTTGGGGCAAGATGATGCCCCATTCAACGATGTTGTTGTTTATCTGGGTGCCTTTTGGGCATGGCACCCAACCGGTGTGCACGCATTATTGGATAATTATTGGACAAGCATGGATTACATTTAAACTAAGGTGTGCATCCCACTACCACAATTGTACAGATTGCAGTGTGTCACTATTACAAAGTGGCCCCTTAGTTTACTTTAGTCTTCTATGCCCTGAACGGTTGCACAAGGAGCCCGTTCCAGAGACAGCTTTCTGTCCTCCTGGGGAGACATACTAACGACTCCCAGGAAAGGAGACAAAAGAAGCCTGCACTGGAGCGAGGTATTACCTCCCTCCTGCAGGAAACCACACAGGTGTTGGCCCAGATGGCGAGCTTCAAACGAGAAGCCGCCTTATAAGAGCAAATGAGTAACACTTGGGAGAGGGGCTGCTTCATTTTCCAGTTAGACAGGCTGGCTAGGGACAGGGAAGGTGAAGCCAGGTGCAAACCGGTTTTCTAGAGGCATGTAGCCTTTTTGATAGCCACACCTCTAGGTTGGGCGAGGGAGCACTGGATTCCGAGGGAGGGGTTCTGCCATATTGAGAGTGAGAAGAATGGTGCATTCTGGGATAGCTAGATGTCACAATTCCCAGGAAGTAGTCCTCAGGATGGAGGCAAGCTAGCAGCCCAATGGCTAACTACCACAGCTGACCCTGAGGGCATTTTCTGAGCATATACAGGGCACCCATGGCACCCAGAGCTCAGATCTCTACTGGACTGGAAGAAGGACTGAAGGAAGACTGCCCTGCTGCACTGAAGAACCAGCAGAGAGAGAATGCGCTGGCGTGGACTGCACCTGCTGAACCTGGTGACTATCAAAGAAGAGGGACTGTGCTTGCTGTGTCCTGCTTGTGGAGAGGTCACTTCTGGAGCCCAACCAAAGCAAAGAGACTCCAAGGGTCAGCTGGCTGACCACCTGTTCACAGCACAAGGCAAGAACAACTGAGAAGCCTGCTGGGGCAAGTTGGTAGCCCAGAACATTCACCTTGCTGAAAAACTGCCACAGTGCAGCACCAGAGACCAGGAACCAAAGCTGAAAGTTGTACCCGAGTTTGCTGAGCCTCAAAGAGTCGTCGGAGCGCAGCAGCTTGATTGGCCATAGAATGAGTTATCGCCCGGGGAAGAGTTTGACTGTGACCACAATACCAGGAGACTGGTAGCCCAGTGGCGACTGGAATTCTACCAGGACTGAGAGGACTGAGAGGGACGTCTGCCCTGTAACCAGGACAGTCTCACTCCCTTTGTGGACAGAGGAGTAGCCGCAGGAAGACCCCTGTCTACAGCCTCAAATCCACAGCATCCTTTGGCATCTTGAGCATCCTGTATCCCTTGTATCAGGACCACCTCCATAGGAAACCACTGAAACAGATAAAAATGCTGGGAATTGACTTAAGACTGCTACACCTGTTGAGGTAACTGTTTCTGAGGGTCTTGCTGGTCCCCCCTGGCTAGCTCCTTGTTGGAGTTGGTCACCCAAAGTAACTCTAAGTGACCACAATACAACTAGCCAAAGTTTTTGCTCAAAAAGTTTCTAAGTGCCAAATTCTTTGAACTTACCAAGGCATGTTCGGGGTTCAGTGAAATGCATGGATTTACTATTCCTTGCAAATTCTATATCTCCGGAACCCTCCGGTGGATCTTTCTCATTGTGATGTTTAAAAATACAGTGTATTTTTATAAATTGGTGTCAGTTTTCTGGAGTGTCTCATTGATTTCTTCCTCAATTGTTTTGGTGCTGTTTAAATGCTTTACACTTGTTCCTTTGTGTACACCTAGCTACTCAGCGCCATAGCTACCAAGGGTAGAGCTAAAGGGTTGATAAACAAAACCTACCAGTCCTAAAGGGGTTGGTAAGTGTAATACACAGTGAGGTTGCACAGCCACGCCATATAATACACCCAGTTTTCTCACAATCTCTATAAGTAAGAGTGTTACCAAAGTTAAGTAACTTTTTCTTCTGATAGATACTGCAAACCACAGATTCCTTACATTTTGAATATATACCAAAGCAGTACCTCCCTGGTGGAGGGTCTGTGAATTTGCTCAAAACAAAAAGTCCATGCTTGTCTTGATCTGGCTGTCTAGACAGTAAATCTTCATGAATGAATGAAGCGACACCCACAAAGTTGTCCAGGACCGGAACTCCATGTGCCAACGCAGTAGTCGTAGCTTTAGCTGTGGTGGAATGAGCATGCAAACCCTCAGGGGTTACTTCTTGGCCAATGCGCAGCAGATTTTGATGCAGAGCACGATCCATCGGGAGAAGGTCCATTTCTGCATAGCCTTTCCCTTTTTGGCTCCGGCATACCCCAGGAAGAGTTGGTCGTCCACCCAGAACTCTCTCATGCGGACTAGGTAGAACGACAACGCTCTTTTTGGGACAAGGCAGTGAAGTTGCTCCTCTTCGTTGGAGGTATGTGGCAGAGCATAAAAAGTAGGCAGGGTGATGGACTGGCCTACATGAAGGGGAGGGACGACTTTCGGTAGCACTAGTGTGTAGAACCAGCTTGTCTGGGTAGGCTTGCAGATATAGAGACTTAGATGACAAAGCCTGAAGCTCAATGACCATCCGGGCATATGTTATTGCCACCAAGAAGGCCGTCTTGATGGGAAGGAGCCTGAGAGGACAGTTGTGCAATGGCTCAAAGGGAGCACACATCAGAAAAATTAAGATTAAATTAAGGTTCCACTGAGGCATGATGAAGGGTGAAGGGTGAAATGTGTAGCAAACCTTTCAAGAAACTATTTATTACAAGGGATTTGAAGAAGGATGGCTGATCTGGCAACCGTAGAAAGGCTGAGATGGCATAAAGAAAGCCCTTTAAGGTGCCCAAAGCAGAGCCCTGCTGGGCAAGAGAAAGGATAAAGAGAAGGATCTGAGAAAGAGGAGCAGAAAGAGGGTCAACCTGTTACTCTACACACCATGCCACAAACTTGCCCCAATGGCAGGCATATATAGTATTGGCGGTGGTTCGCCTGGCTGCCAAGATAACATTGCAAACTTCGGATGAAAAGACGAAAGCTATCAACTGCTGCCGCTCAATCTCTACACATGAAGACAGAGCATTGACAGGTTCGGGTGGAGACCCCTCCCATGCTGCTGCGAAAGAAGATCCTCCTGAAGAGGCAGCCTGACCAGAGGACCGATGGCTATGTTCAACAGCTCGGGATCCCAAACTCTCTCAGCCCAGTCCGGAACCATAACGTTGACTTGGGCCCGGATGTTCCCGATCTTCCTGAGAACTCTAGGCAGGAGTGGCATTGACAGAAAGGGATACAGGAGTCTGGAGCTCCACGCAAGATGAAGTGTCACCTAGCAAGAGCTGCCTTGAAAACTCAGACGTGCAGAAATACCGAACAAGTTACTTACCTTCGGTAACTATGTATCTGTAAGAGACATATATAGTTATAGATTCCTTAACTTAGAATGACCCCCAGGCGTCAGACTGGATCTGGAGACATTTTTTCGTAGCAGTACCCCTGCGCATCGGTAGGTGGCGTCCTTCAACCTCCCGTCCGTCGTCGGTGTTGTGGTCGCCGGGATGACGTTGCGGTGTCTACTTAGACGCCGCCCCTGCCCTCTGACGTCAGTTCTGATACGACTTTCCACGCCAGAAGCGCAGAGCCATGCAAGACACTGACCACTGGTGCACATAACTAGGGCCTTGTAAGGGAGTCCCTATCCCTAGAAGTCAGTTCGCAGAACGGGGAGGATGGGTGGGGCGGTAAGGAATCTATAACTACATATGTCTCTTGCAGATACAATGTCACCGAAGCTAAGTAACTTGTCCATCTGAAAGAGATTTTAGTTATAGATTCCTTACCTTAGAATACATACCCCAGCAATGCCAACCCCGGTGGTGGGTCTGCAAACTAAGTTCACACCAGGAAGTCATGAAGAACAGAATGGCAGAAAAAGCCGTCTCTCCGTACTTGGCTGTCCAGGCAGTAATGCTTTGTAAAAGTGTGCAGGGATGCCAACGTGGCCGCCTGGCAGATGTCAACCAACGGAACTTCACGTCCCAAAGCGTTAGTGGCTGCCGTCGTCCTGGTAAAGTGGGAGCGCAGTCCTACTGGAGGTCCCTTTTTTGCCATAGAATAGCAGATCTTAATGCATAAGACAGCCCATCGAGAAATGGTACGTTTGTGTACTGTCAGACCTTTCTTGGCGCCCACATAACCCACAAAGGGTTGATCGTCCACCCGGAAGTCTTTAGTGCGGTCAAGGTAGGACAGCACACGTTTTGGGTCCAGACGGTGGAGTCTCTCCGCCTCTTTGGAAGGGTGCGGTGGCGGGAAGAAGGTGGGCAATGTGATGGTCTAGTCTATGTGGAAAGAGGTAACCACTTTGGGCAAAAAGGAAGGCCTAGTACAAAGAACCACTTTGCAAGGATGGACAGCAAGAAAAGTAGGTTTGGAAGTCAGAGCCTGAAGCTCACTCACCCTGCGAACAGAGGTGATGGCAAGCAGGAAAGGAGTCTTCAAAGTAAGGCGACGAAGAGGACAATTATGTAGAGGCTCAAAGGGAGCACACAAGATAAGTGAGGACAAGATTCAAGTCCCACTGGGGCATTACGAAAGGAGAAGGAAGAAAGAGATGAGTAATGCCCTTCAGAAATCTGTTAACAATAGGGGACTTGAAAAGAGAAGGCTGATCAGGAAGGCGAGAAAAGGCCGAAATGGCCGAAAGATGGCCTTTAAGAGTGCCCAGAGAAGAGCCCTGCTGGGCCAGAGAAAGAATGAAGAGGAGAAACTCTGAAAGAGGGGCAGAAAGGGGATCCACCGCCCTTGCTGTGCACCATGCCACAAATTTGTTCAATCTTCAGGCGTGTACCGTTTTAGTGGAGGGACGCCTGGCTGCCAAGATGACGTTACAGACTTCGAGAGGAAGGTCGAAAGCTGTCAACTGTGGCCGCTCAATCTCCACGCAAGGAGGAGGAGGATCGTCCCCTGCTGCTGCGACAGAAGATCCTTCCGAACAGGCAGTCTGATTGGAGGATCGATGGCCATGCTCAAGAGCTCGAGGTACCAGACTCTTCGTGCCCAATCCGGAGCCACAAGAAATACTTGGGCCCGATCGCGCTTGATCTTCTTCAGCACTCTGGGCAGAAGTGGTACAGGCAGAAAGGCGTATAGGAGGCCACAATTCCACTCGCGATGAAAAGCGTCGCTGAGAGAGTGCCGCCTTGGAAACTTCAACGCGCAGAACTGCTGACATTAAGCTTTCTCTTCGGTGGCGAACAGATCTAAACGAGGCTCTCCCCACTGCCAAAAGAGACCTAGCACCACCTCCGAGTGAAGATGCCATTCGTGATCCACCATGCACCGGCGGCTGAGTTCGTCCGCCCTGGCGTTCAGGGAACCTGTCAGGGGTTGAACCACCAGGGATATGCCCTGATGTTCCAGCCATGTCCAAAGGCGAAGAGCTTCTTGACACAGGGTCTATGACCCTACCCCGCCCCGTTTGTTGCAGTACCACATGGCGGTGCTGTTGTCCGTGAACACCTGCACTACTCTTCCTTGGACAGAAGGAAGGAATGCCTTCAGTGGAAGACGGATCGCCCGGAGCTCAAAAAGGTTGATGTGGAGACCGTACTCCGCCGGAGACCAGACCCCTGATCTTCGCCTCTCCCAGATGGCCGCCCCATCCCAGAAGTGATACATCCGTCAACACTGTGAATTCTGGTTGAGGAAGGGAGAGGGATCTGCCGCTGACCCAATCCTGGTTCGTGAGCCACCACTGCAATTGACGTGCAGTCCCCTCCGAGATCTGGACGAAATCGGAAAGATTCCCCTGATGCTGCGCCCACTGGAACTTCAGGTCCCACTGCAGAGCCCGCATATGCCACCTAGCATGATCCACCAGCAGGATGCAGGAGGCCACGAGGCCCAGCAGCATCAGAGTCATTCTCACCAAAATCCGGGATAGAGGCTGAAACATCGTTATCACAGCCCGAATATCCCAGACTCGCTGCTCGGGAGGATAAATCCGAAACGGCCCTGTAACCAGAACTGCTCTGATGAAAAGGAGCTTCTGAGAGGGAATCAGGTGTGACTTTGGCACGTTGATAGTGAACCCCAGCGAGTGCAGGAGGTCCGCCGTAGTCTGGAGGTGGGAGACGAAAGCCTGGGGCGAGCCCGCCTTCAAGAGCCAGTCGTCGAGATAGGGGAAGACTGGAACCCCCTGATCAGCGCAGATGAGCTGCGACCACCGCCATCACTTTCGTGAACACTAGAGGGGCGCTGGTAAGGCCAAAGTGGAGCAGGGTGAACTGAAAATGCTCATGGCCAACCGTGAACCGTAGGTAACGCCGGTGGGCAGGCAAGTCGGGGATGTGAAAATAAGCGTCCTGCAAGTCCAGCGCTACCATCCAGTCTCCAGGGTCGAGGGCAGACAAGACCTGAGCCAAGGTTAACATTTTGAACTTCTCCTTCCGGAGGAAGCAGTTGACTTCCCTGAGGTCTAAGATAGGATGCAGGCCTTTGTCCTTCTTGGGTACCAGGAAGTAGTGGGAGTAGCAATCACAACCTACTTCTGGAACAGGGACTCGCTCGATAGCCCCCTTGACCAAGAGAGCCATAACTTCCTGGCAGAGAAGGGCCAAGTGATCCTCCGACATGCGATGGAGTGCTGGTGGCATGGAGGGGGGAGGAGGTAGTCTCGAAAGGGAGGGAGTAGCCCCTTCGGACTATCTGCAAAACCCACCTGTCCGACGTGATGTATTGCCAGTGGGGGAGGTGATGGCGAATCCCGCTGCCCACTGGCCTCCGGTGGCCCTGGAAGGTCGGACTAGGAGGGTTTGGAGGCTGCTGCAGGGGGGGGGGGGGTATGGGTGGACTGGCCCGCCCGCTGGCCCCAAGATCCACGTCACTGGGTCCCACGGCCACGCAGGGACTGAGTAGCGTGCGTGGCCCAGTGGCTAAATTGGGTGTAACGTGGCGGGGCACCCCTTCCGTAGCCAAGAAAGGGGCAAAAGGCAGACTGCGTGGGGCAAGAAGTTGCTGCGAGGCCCAAGGATCTGGCCGTAGCCCAAGAGTCCTTGAAGCGCTCAAGCACGTTGTCCGCCTTGTCACCAAACAGGCGATGGCCATGTCCAAAAGTGTGGACTGGACATCCCCAGAGAAGCCAGACGTTCTCAGCCAGGCATAACGCCTTAGGGCTACCGACGTGGAAACCGTCCTACCCAGAGAGTCCAGCCCACACTGGATGGTGAACTGAACTGCGTCTCTACCCTTAGCAACAGCACGGGTGAGCACAGCCCAGGCCTCCTCCGGACACTGTGGCAGCACTTGCGTGACCGTATCCCACACCGTGTGTGTATAACGGCCCAAGAGACATGCAGTGTTCACAGACCACAGTCCTAAGCTGGCGGAAGAAAACATCTTCTTCCCAAGATGGTCCAGCTTCTTGAATTCCCTATCTGGGGGAGCTGTAGGGAATGTGCCTTTTGAGGGCGAGGCTTGGACCACCAAGCTCTCAGGGGTAGGGTGTTGCGAGAGGAAAAGTAGGTCGGCCGGGCCGTGGCGTCTGGCAAGCATCCTGTCCACAGGAGCCCCTGTGCTGGGCTTGGACCAAGTGCCCAGAAGGACGTCATTGAGGGCCTCATTAAAAGGCAGCAGGGGCTCCGAAGAGGCTGCTGCCGGCTGAAGCACCTTAGTCAGGAGGTTAGTCCTGACTGCCACCGTAGGAAGCTCAAGGCCCAAGGCCTCAGAAGCCCTACGCAACACCACAGCGTAGAAAGATCCCTCCTCCATAGCCACAGTAGGGGGAGAAAGCATACCAAGGTCTGGGGAGATATCCAGACCACTGGCATCACCTAACTCCTCTCGCCAGTCCGGCTCTTCAAGTTGGTCTGCTAGAGGGTCAACGGACCCTCCCAGTCCTCCTCACCCTCCTCTGGCTGCCACTCAGGGCGGTAGGTAATGCCAGGAATGAACAATGGTACAAAAGTACCCTTCGGCGCCTGTACCGACGTCGGTCCGGCACCGTGTCCAAGTCGGGGTGATGCTGGGGTCAACGCCGGTGGGGGGCGCAACAGACGTCTGGGGCGTCATCACTGGAATCGGCGTCGGGGAATGTACTGTGAAGTTGACCGGCGCCGATCCAGATAAAGGCCTGGATCCTTGGGGACCCTGCGGCGGCGAGGCCGGAGCCATCCGCATCGAATGCCCAGGACCCCCAGCCGAGTCAGTGGGGCCCGAAGGCACGCCTGTGGAGTCAGGCTGCCCAAAGATGCTGTGCAGCACTTCGTCAAATGCACGAAGCTGGGCAGGGGACGCTCCGGCTCTGGGAAAGGGAGGGAAGCGCAGCGCCGTCCCAGCGGGGTCCGAGGAAGGAGCCGGAGAGCAATGACGCTCCGGGTCCCGCATCGCGTCGGCCGACAGACGGGGAGAAGGCGAAGAGCGATGATGCTTCTTCGCCTTCTTCTTGTGCTTCGACTTACCCGAGGAGTGCCAAGACTTCGAGGACGAATGGTGGTGGCTCCGCGACCGGTCCGCCGACCTTCCCCTTGACCAGGACCTCAAACGGCGCGCAGCGGACTGCCGGGCCTCCAAAAGCTTTCGGGACCGCTCCAGCAAAGACTTCGGGTTCAGGGCCCGGCAGTCAGAGCACGACTTCAGGTCGTGGTCGCACCCCAGGCACCAGAGACACACAAGGTGAGGATCGGTGACCGACATCAACTTGTGACAGAAGTCACAGGGCCTGAAACCGGGCCAACAGCTGAACATCCCTCGTGCACCAGGAGTCGAAATACTCAACAAGATGTCAACAAAAGTCAAAAAAGGATTTAGTCAAAAAGTGACTGAGGGGTACGCTCTCTCCGGATCTGCGCTGGCTGGCACGGAAAACGAAAGAACTGACGTCAACGTGCAGGGGTGGCGTCTAAGTAGACACCGCGATGTCATCCTGTCGACCACGACGCCGGACGCGGAGTCGACCGACGCCACCTATCGACATGCAGGAGTACTGCTACGAAAAAATTTCTCCGGATCCAGTCTGACGCCTGGGGGTAATTCTAAGGTAAGGAATCTATAACTACAGTCTCTTTCAGATGACACTGTATGTTCTCGGTGGCGGTAAACTGATCTAACCAAGGCTCTCCCCACGGCTGAAAGAGACCTTGTAACACCTTCAGATAAAGACGCCATCCATGATGCGCTTTGGTGCTCAGACAGCCCGCCAGGGATATGCCATGACATTCCAGCCATGTTCAGAGATGCAGGGCCTCTTGACAAGGGGTCCATGACTTCACAGTGCCCTGTTTGTTGCAGTACCACATGGCGGTGGTGCTGTACGTGAACACCTGCACTAGCCTGCCCTTAATGGAGGGTAAAAATGTAACCCAGTATTTGTAAAGCGCGAACTAATCACCCCTAAGGGTCTGAAGGCGCTGGGGGCCGTCGGGAAAATCAGCTGAGTTATTGCCCAGCGTGCTGGTGCTGGGATGAGCTGCTGCCGGCGCCGGGGATCGAACCGTGAGCACTGTGCTCCAGAGTCAGTCGCCCTGGCCGCTGAACAACACCTCTCCCTGGGAAGAGGGCAGAAAGGTATTTAATACCAGTCAGATCACCCGGAGCTCCAGAAGGTTAATGTAGAGTCCGGATTCTGCCAGAGACCATGAGCCTCTGATCTCCACCTCTCCAAGATGGCCGCCCCATCCCAAGAATGATGCATCTCTCACCACTGTCAAATCTTGGTTGGAGAAGGGAGAGGGGTCTGCCGCTGACCCAATCACTGTTTGTTAACCACCACTGCAGATCATTTTTAGTTACCTCCGAGATCAGGACCATGTTGGAGATATTCCTCTGATGCTGCGCCCACTGGAACTTCAGGACCCACTGCAGAGCCCGCATATGCCGTCGGGCACGTGTCACAAACAGGATGCAGGAGGCTAAGAGGCCCAGCAGCTTCAGAGTCAGTCTCACAGAAATCCAGGATAGAAGATGAAACATTGGTATAATAGCCTGAATATTCTGGTCTCACTGTTCGGGAAAATATGCCCGAAACTGCCCCGTGTCCAGAACAGCTCAGATGAAAGGGAGCGCCAGAGATTAGGGTCAGGTATGACTTCGGCATGTTGATAGTGAACCCCAGCGAGTGCAGGAGGTCCGCCGTAGTCTGGAGGTGGGAGACGACAGCCTGAGGAAAGCTCGCCTTCAACAGCCAGTCGTCAAGATAGGGGAAGACTGGCACCCCTGACCTCTGCAGATTAGCTGCAACCACCACCATCATCTTGGTGAACACCCGAAGGATGCTGGTAAGGCCAAAAGGGAGCACAGTGAATGAACGTGCTTGTGGCCTATTGTGAACCATCATGCCTGTGGGCAGGCATGATGGAAATGTGGAAGCATGCATCCAAAAAAGTCCAATGTTACCATCCAGTCTCCCGAGTCTAGGGCAGACAGGACTTAAGCAAGCATGAGCATTCTGAACTTCTTTTTGAGAAAGAAACTGAGAAGGTGCAGGTCCACGATAGTACAAAGGCCCCAGTTCTTGTTGGGCACCAGACAATAGTCACAACCTACTTCTGGCTTTGGCGCCCTCTCTTTGGCTCCTTGGCCAAGAGAGTTGTAACTTCCTGGTGGAGTAAGGAGAGATTGAAATGAAATGAAAGGAAAATGCTACTACCCAGTATGAATCTGTTCTTGGCATATAGAACTGTAGAGTCATATACTGTGCATAGATCGCCATCTAGTGTTGGGTCCGGATGTTTGCACTTTGTTTTTCTTCAAAGAAGTCTTTCCAGTCATGAGGTAGGTGACTCCTCCTTTCGGTGATAGTGCGCATGGGCATCGACTCCATTGTTAGATTGTTTTCCCGCAGAGGGTGATAATGGAGTTAGTAAGAGTAGTAAAAGGAGATGTCCATGAATGCATGTATCTAAGTAAGATGTTACTGCAACAGGTATAGGTACCCGGGGAGGCGGGTGGGCGTATATGACTCTACAGCTCTATATGCCAAGAACAGATGCATACTGGGTAAGTAGCATTTTCTGTTCGAGGGATATGAGCTGTAGATCATATGCTGTGCATAGACTATATAGCAGTTATCTCCCAAACCGGTGGCTAACCTCTATCTGTTGCAGTGGTCTGAAATAGTGTACATAAAACTGCCTGGCCCACACCAGCTTGTTGTCTTGCTAACACATCTACACAATAGTGTTTTGTGAATGTGTGAGGTGTAGACCATTTGCAGCTTTGCATATGTCATCTATGGGTATTTTTCCTAAGAATGCCATAGAAGCCCCTAGTTTGCGTGTAGAGTGTGCTCTAGGGGGAACTGTTAACGTTCGTTTTGCTTTTGCATAGCATATTTGAATGCACTTGACTACCACCTTGCAATACCTGATTTTGATATGGTGGTTGAGCAAAAGCGACAAAAGTTGATTTGCGTTACGGAAAGGTTTTGTCCTTTCTATGTAATAAAGCAAAGCTCTCTTCACATCTAATGTGTGTAGGGCACATTCTGCCACTGAATCTGGTTGAGGGAAGAACACGGGTAACTCAACAGATTGATTGATATGAAAAGCAGAAATGACTTTAGGAAGGAATTTAGGATTAGTCCGAAGAACCACTTTATTTTGGTGCATTTGTAACAAGCATTTGCAATGCATCGGTCTCGCCTTTGGGACCTTATATGTATTTAGCTATGCAGCACATTAGCCTGGGTGCTGAAACATCTATTGTTCTTTAACATGGAGGGAAAGTGAGCACCAAACTGCGTGACACGGCAGGTATGGGAACACATGGAGAGAAATATTGCCTTTTAGTGGGAAATGGTATAGTCCAAAGCTTTTTTTTAAATATAAAATCAGGGCCTTCAGTGGTCATATTACTGTAAATACAAGATTTGAAAAAAATATTGTCTACGGGTGCTCGTGGAAGACAATTTCTATGGACTGGAATATAGAAAACAGCACAGATAAGCCTATCACCAACCGAGCACTGGTAAGGGTTTCGGACCAAGGCTCTCTCTCATGGCAGGCCTGCCTGCTGCACCCAGAGCACTCACAACATAGATATGCCTACCAGCAACCGAACTCTGTCACAAACCACACAGTTCTAGACCAAGGCTCTCTCTCATGGCGAGACAGGGCCTGCACCCAGAACACGGTCACAGGAAGGTCTACCAGCAAGACCGGGCCTGCACCCAGAACACAGACACATGAAGCTCTCATTGCAAGACTGGCCTGTCTGCACTCAGAACACGGTCCCAACACAAGAAGGTCTACCAGCAACGGAGCCCTGTCACAAACCATACATAACTAGCCCAAGGATCTCTCGGGGAATGTGTCGGGATAGACCGTGAAATCCAAGACTGACTAGGGAACTCTAGGTACCGTATCATAAGGAAAGGGGTTCGAAAGTAACCAGAAAAAGACAGAGCCGAGGGCGGACTGCGACGCACACGACAGTGGGGTAAAGGAATGGTCGAGGTGCCAACACTGGTGTTGGTGGGGAAAGGT
Organism: Calotriton arnoldi; assembly: GCA_963921515.1. Taxonomy (NCBI): domain Eukaryota; kingdom Metazoa; phylum Chordata; class Amphibia; order Caudata; family Salamandridae; genus Calotriton; species Calotriton arnoldi. The sequence continues at coordinate 1,238,210 of CAWUFW010004079.1, forward strand.
AGAGAATAAGCAAAGGACACAACAATCAACGAGTGGCACCACAGAGAGGACTCTCGAGAAGGGCGAAGCTGGCAGCCAAGGAAAGGACACCACAGCCCAGTAACCGGTTAACAAGAGCAGCTCAAGGGGCTCAGTGACAGGCCTTTCGGCAGCTCCTCCTCTCGGGCTGCAGAACACACTCCCGTCCGTTTTGCAGCGCGTGCCGCTCATACTTAAGACAGGAGCATTCCTCTTACCCGGAGTATTAATGGCCCGCCCAAATTCATCAACAAACGACCCCAAAACCACTCTGACCTGTGACCGAAGACCTCCGCGGCGATACGGGAGGAGAAGCCTGGGAGAGACGGTGACGTAGAAAGCACGTGACTTGCTCTGCTCTATCCGCACCCCTTTGGTGCACAAGTAATGTAAATAGATATTGGACGGAGGTACTCTGAAATGCATTGAAATAGAAAATGGACTATTGAAAACCGAGGGGTATGGTCACGGAAAAATAGCTAGGCGCGTCACATGTCAGAAAATGGGTCATTAAAATAGAAAACGGACAAAGGGAGAAAAGAAAGCATGTTACATATAACATAGAAACAAGAGAGGAGCGGGGGCGAGCGAGCGCGGCAGCCTGGGCTTGAAAGCTGATCAGACGCTGCGTGCGTCATGGCCTTTTCCCCGCACGGCCGGCATGTTTCCAATTATCGCGCACGCGTCTGGGCACGATAATGGGAAACAGATGTTGGCCCTGCGCGCGTAACCGCAGGAAAAAGGCCATGACGCACGAGCGTCTGGTCAGCTTTCCAAACCCCCTTACTAAAAGTCTCGCAAGCAGCGCATGCGCTGCTCTAGGCTCGACCTAAAATGGATTCTTCTATAGTTAATGCCTGAAGCTTACCCACTCTTCTGAGTGATGTGATAGCAACGAGGAAAGCAGCTTTCCATGTGAGAAATTGCAGTTCACATTTGTGCAATGGCTCAAAGGGTGGACCCATTAGTCTGGTGAGAACAATGTTGAGATTCCATACTGGAGCAGGTGGACGTCTCGGGGGAATTACTCTTTTGAGTCCCTCCATAAAGGCTTTGACAACAGGCACTCTAAAAAGAGATAGATGTTGTCTATTCTGGAGGTATGCAGCTATTGCAGCCAGATGTAAGCGTATGGAAGTGTACGCTAAATTGGAACGTTGTAGATGTAACAAATAACATATAATGTTTTGTACAGAAGCATCAAGCGGGTTGATGTGGTTGTTATTACAGTACATCACAAACCGCTTCCACTTTGCTGCATAGCAGGCTCTTGTGGTAGGGCGTCTAGCCTCTTTGATAATATTCATGCAGTCTGGCGGTAGATTAAGATAGAAAAACTCTAAGACTTCAGGAGCCAGATAGCCAGATTGTGTTGACTGGGGTCTGGATGTCTTATGTCTCCATGGCTCTGTGTGAGAAGATTGGGTGTAAGACGCAGTTTTTGGTGAGGAACTACTGAGAGTTCCAATAGGGTTGTGAACCAAGGTTGACGTGCCCATGTGGGAGCAACTAGGATTAGTGTCAGGGACGCTTGGTTGAGTTTCCGAACCACTAATGGAATGAGTGGGAGAGGCGGAAAAGCGTAAGCAAATATCCATGACCAATTCATCCATAGTGCATTGCCTTTGGATAATGGGTGTGGATACCTGGACGCGAAGTTTGGGCATTTTGCGTTTTGGTATGTGGCTAACAGGTCTATGTGAGGGACTCACCAACGTTGAAAGTATGGAAGGAGGACCTGAGGGTGGAGTTCCCATTCGTGCATTTGCTGTCTCTGCCTGCTGAGGAGATCTGTAATCTGTTTGTTGACTCCTGGGAGATGTTCCACTAGGAGATAACGTTTGTGGTGAATGGCCCACCTCCAGATGTCTTGGGCAAAGTGGGACAGTTGGAGAGAGTGTGTGTCCCCCTGTTTTTGTATGTAATACATGGCTGTCATGTTGTCTGTATGAATTAGGACAGCTTTGCCCTCTAGGTGAGTTTGAAACGCCTTGAGTGCTAGGAATATTGCAAGCAGCTCTAGGTGATTGATGTGGAGCAACTTCTGTTGTTGGCTCCACAAGCCTTGCACTGTGTGCTGTTGTAGATGAGCTCCCCAGCCAGTGAGGGACGCGTCCGCTGTCAGTACTATCTGTGGAACCGGGTCTATGAACGGCCGTCCTTTGGATAAATTTTGTGTGTTCCACCACTGCAGAGAGCGATGAGTACGGCCGCTTACCAACACTAGATCGGTTAATAGACCTTGTGACTGGTTCCACTGACTGGCTAAGCATTCTTTAAGTGGACGCATGTGCAGTCTGGCATGGGGAATGATCAGGATGTAGGATGACATAATTCCCAGTAGCTGCATGTAAGTTCGAGCTGGAATACAATGGTTGGGTTGAAAGTGGAGAACTAAAGCCTGAATATTTTGAAATCTGGCTGAGCTGGGAAAAGCAAGAGTTTTTTGAGTATCTATTGTGGCTCCTAGGTAGTCCTTTGTATTGGTTGGTTGGAGATGTGACTTTGGCACATTGATTGTGAACCCTAGTTGATGCAGTAACCGAATTGTCCTGAAAGTGTGCTGCAGACATTGTTGGTACGTTTTGGCTTTGATGAGCCAATCGTCTAAGTACGGGAAGACGTGGATGCTTTGTCTCCTTAGGTGAGCAGCTACTACTGCCAGACACTTTGTGAAGACTCTGGGGGCGGTGGTGACACCGAATGGGAGTACCCTGAACTGATAGTGTTGACCCGCTACCACAAACCTGAGGAATTGGCGAGGAGCAGGGTGAACTGGTATATGAAACTAGGCGTCTTTTAGATTGAGAGTAGATTGAAAGTCGCCTTTCTGTAGTAGAGGAAGTGCCTGTTGAAGTGTCACCATGTGGATATGGTCTGACTGAATGTACCGGTTGAGTTCTCTGAGATCTAAAATTGGTCTGAGAGAAACGTCTTTTTTGGGAATTAGGAAACAAAAGGAGTATACGTCCGACCCGTGATGTTGGGGCGGCACAGGCTCTATAGCCCCTTTTAGAAGTAGAGATTGAATCTCTTGTTTGAGGAGGTATAGATGGTCTGTTGATAGTTTGTGGGGCTTTGGTGGAATATTTGGAGGCGTGTTGATAAATTCCAGGCAGTAACCAGAACAGATAATTTGGAGTACCTAATTGTCTGTTGCTATTGATTGCCAGATTGGTAGAAAATCTGACAGTCTTCACCCGACAGGTGTTGAGTGGTCGGGGGGAAGTGAAGGCAAGTCACTGCTTTATGTTGGCGGGGGAGGTGCGCGTGTTTGAACCCCGGCCCCTGCCCTTACCGTTGTTACCCCTGTAACCTCTCCTGAAATAACCCTTAGATGAAGAGGGTTGGTTATTGCCCTTATAGGTGGAGGTGGCATCTGATGAGGTATTCTTGGAACCTCCTCGGTAAAAGGAGTGTCGAAAGGAAGCACGACCCTGTGTGGACTGAAGGGCTCCCATAGATTTGGCTACCTCAGTATCTTTCTTCATTTTCTCAAGTGAAGAATCTACCACTGAGCCAAATAGATGTTCCTTATCAAATGAGGTATTTAAAATGGAGGTTTGAACCTCAGGTTTAAAACCAGATATACGGAGCCAGGCATGCCTCCTTAAAAGAACACTAGTGTTCATAGCTCTAGCAGCAGTGTCTGCAGCATCTAGAGAGCATCTTATTTGATTGTTAGCAATAAGTTGCCCTTCATGAACCAGATCTTGTGCTTTTGATTTTTGTTCCGGGGGTAAATATTGGATCAGTTGTTCCATTTCATCCCAGTGCGCACAGTCGTATCGCGCTAACAGTGCCTGAGTGTTGGAGACGCGCCAGAAATTGGCTGCTTGAAAAGCTACCCTTTTCCCAGAAGCGTCAATAAGTTTTGATTCTTTATCAGGAGGTGGAGCCTCTCCTGTTGTCTGGGAGTTGGCTCTTTTTCTTGCATTGGACACAACCAGGGAGTCTAGTGGCAATTGTCCCCTTATATATACTGGGTCCGATGGTGCTGGATTGTACTTCTTGTCCACTCTAGGGGTAAGAATACGATCTCTGACTGGGTCATTAAAAATGTCATCTACATGCCTGATCATCCCTTGAAGCATGGGTAGTAGTGTATGTGATGACTTCTGTGTGGTACTGAGGGTTTCAAAGAGGAAATCCTCTTCTAATGACTCCTTATGTAGCTGCACCCCATGGTAGTTGGCAGCTCTACCCAGTAACTCAATGTAGCCTACACTATCATCTGGTGGAGAGGGTTTGGTAGGGTACAGGTCGGGATCATTGCCGGTGGGCGAATTGGTGTTATAATCGTCCCATGGGTCTTGTAATGGCTGATCATCATCCCTATCCTGATCATCATCCCCATCATCCTGGTTGTCAGGTGTATGTGGTGGTGAATGTTCAGGTGAAATTGGTTGAAGCTGAGGGGAAGGTGGTGATGAAGGAAGAATAGGTGGAGGAAGAGGAGGAGGGGAAGGGTTAGTTCCAACAGATCGCTTCTTTAAAGGGATGTGATATTCTTCTTCTGCATCAGCCCTTCTTTTTAGAGTCACTTTAGTGGTGATATAGCCAGTCTGTGGATGGATATACAAAAGCTTTTGTTTCGGATCCGGTTTTTCAATTGGGGCATCGAAACTGGGCTTTGTAGTTGTTTTCTGCACCTCTGTCTGTTTCGGCACCAAAAGTTTCGGTGCCGGAGTCGAAACCGTTGATGTCTTCGGATCCAACGATTTTTTCGGGGCCGAATGGTGGGGGTCGGTGCCGGACTTGTGTTTCGACCCCGAAGGTCTGGGCTCCGAACTTGGTTTGGAGGGAGTCTTTTCGGAGCCGGAAGGCTTTTTGGTAGGCTTCGGTGCCGAGTCAGAGGGCTGGCGTCAGAAGCGTGATCTCGGTGCCGACCGGGACCCGGGGGCGCGGGTTGGACCGGAGCCGTCTTCTTAATTGAAATTGTGTCTTGGGATGAGGGGGGAGCTGTACTCACGGTACGTTGACCATGTGGGATGTCCTCCTCTGGTCGGATTCGAATTCTGAGATGGCGACCAGCTCCTGCTCCTCCTCTGTTCCCATGGCATCGCCGGCCTCTTCGTCCGACTGTTGACCGAAGATGTCCGGAATGGAGCTTGTGTGCTGGCTCTGCATGTCGCGACGTCGAGCCTGATGGTTGCAAAGTGTTTTCTTGGAGTGCAAAGCCTGGCACGCGTCACAGTCTTGTTCTCTGTGTTCAGGGGACAAACACAGATTACACACTTTGTGTGAGTCGGTGACACAGAGGGCAGAATTTGAAGGGAGTTCGTTTCATCGACTGCAGGTCGACCCGACGCGGGTAGGCCCGACGGCCTTCCACGAACTATCCGCTCGAAAGATTATTTTAAGTAATTACGATACGCGATAGAAAGGGAGATGCGATCGACAAACAATACCGTCGAGGGTGAGCATCTTGCACACCGAGGGAAACCGAAGGAACGATGTCGAACCAGAGCGCAACGATAGACGTCCGAACCCGATGGCGGAAAAAAACAATCTAACATGCGCACTATCACCGAAAGGAGGAGTCACCTACCTCGTGACTGGAAAGACTTCTTCGAAGAAAACGAAGTGCAAACATCCGGAACCAACACTAGATGGCGATCTATGCACAGCATATGATCTACAGCTCATATGCCTCGAACATAGGATTTATATAACGCGCATTTACCCAGAGCTGCCTCGATGATAGAAGAGCTGGTGATCAGAGGAAAAGAAAAAATGGTTTACAGGTTAAAAGTTTTGAGGGCTTTTCTGAATATCAGGAGATCTTTCTTTCTTTTTAGTTCTAGGGGGAGAGAGTTCCATCGTTTGGTTGTGCCCGCAAAAAAGCTTCTACATCTCCAGCAAGACTTTTTAAATTTGGGAACTACTACATTGTATGATGATGCCGAACATAATGGTCTAGATGGAATGTACCATCGAAAGCTTTGTTTAAAGTATTCAAGACCAGTGCCATGGAGTGTCTTAAAGGCAATTCATAAAGCCTTATAGTCAATCTGCTTCTTCACCGGAAGACAGTGGAAAAGATCAAGCGCATGGGAGATCGACTCATATTTAGGAATGCCCAGAGGTAAACGGGACGCAGCGCTCTGTAAGATCTGAATTTTGCTGAGTGTTTTTTTTCTTGATGTTATGGAAAAGAGCATTACAGTAGTTGATCTTAGACATTACAAGTGCAGCTGTAACAGTTTTTTGAAAGCCAGAGGGTATGAAAGGGAAGATTTTTCTAAAGAGCTTGAGAACGTGAAAAGTGGCTGAAGTCAAGGTGTTACTGTGGCCCTCAAAGGAAAGTTTACTGTCAAAGGTCACACCTAGATTATTGACTTTCGAGACAGATGATGGTAAGGGGCCAAGTTCCTGTGGCCACCAGGTTGGGGACCAAAAGGAAGTGTCCTTGCCAAAGAGTAGGACCTCCGTTTTGCTGGAATTAAGTTTTAAACAATTCAAGGACATCCTTTTCTCAACTTGAATTAAACAATCGTGGAACTGGATAGCTGTCTCATCCGGATCACTAGCTATAGTTATGACAACTTGGGTGCCGTTGGTGTAGAATACTACAGAGAACCCAAACAACTTAATAAGATTGGCTAGGAGAGGGACGTAAACATGAAAAAGAGTAGGGCTCAAAGAAGAGCCCTGGGTAACACCAAAGGGAAGTGAAAAAGTAGGTGAGTTAAAAACTTCAAGAGCTATGAATTGTTCTCGGTTCGAGAGAAAAGACTTAAGCAGGGTAAGTGCTAAATCATTAACTACGATGGATGCTAGGCTATCAAGGATAATATTATGGTTGACTGTGTCGAAGGCCGCCAAAAGATCTAATAAAATTAGTCCTGTATCTACAATCTGTCTGATTTGCTCTGAGGCTGTAATAAGAGCAAGCTCAGTGCAATGGTGGCTCCTAAAGCCAAACTGGGTGGAATCAAGATGTCCATAGTTCTCAATATAAGATGCAAGTTTCGCATTCATGGCTTTTTAAACAGTTTTTGCAGGAAATGGAAGCCTAGAGATTGGCCTATAATTATTAGGATCTTGTAGGAAAGTAGGATCTACTTTCATGGTTACCCCCTACTTTTTGCTTGGTTTCAGTATGTTTTTGACTAGTCTGACTGGGATCCTGCTAATCAGGATCCCAGTCACTGTGCTTTCTCCCTAAATTGACCATGGTAAGTACTCCTGTACATCCACAATTGCCTACTGGTGTACCCTTGTAAGTCCCTAGTATATGGTAGTAAGATACCTAGGGCATAGGTACACCAGGGGGCTCCCATGGGCTGCAGTATGTATTGTGTCACCCATGGGAGCCCACTTAAACTGTGACTACAGGCCTGCCATTGCAGCCTGTGTGAGTTGGTGCTTGCCCCTCTCACGACAGATATAAGTTTCCTTATATTTGGGGTAACTGCACTTAAAGCTATAACTCACCACTATGGCAGGCTCTTCAGTCCTGAGGGCAGGGTGCTTGGTTATAAGTTTGAGGGTGCCACTGCATGAGCAGGACACCCCTACAAACCCCGGAGTCGATTCTCCAGGCTTTGTAAGTGCGGTCAGCCATTTTACTACATATAGTGGACATCAGTCATTGTGAGATGTCTAACTATATAGTGGCAGCACAGAACCCGGTCATGTTTGGTAGCAAACATGTTGTAATCATACCCCAACACCGGTTCCAGTGTTGGAAGTATGATCCCATGTACTGGGAGTCTCCCTTGGGGTACCCCCCTGTACTACCGGTAACAGCCTTTCAGGGTCTGACAGCACGCTAGTGCTGCTGCCGACCACAGACATGATACTGCCCTCCTGCTGCCAAGCCAAGCTCAAGCAGGGGTTGGTAGAACAATAGGTTTCCTGTCGCAGGGAGATGTGACCACCTCCCATACAGGACTTAGTGTATTGGGCTGGGGGCACTTTCCAGCAGCACCAGACTGCTTAGAATGCACATTTGGTGCTCTCTTTGCAAACTTAAGTATGAACCAGTTCGGGGAGCCCTTGTCTCCCGTTCTGGCACGAAACTGGACAAAGGACACAGGAGTATTCTCCCCTCTGTCCAGCCCCTCCTCTGGGAGGGACCCGAGTCGTTCCAACCCTTTCCCTAGGGTACTTAAGGCCTTACCTGCGGGTGGCTCTTCAGATTCGTCATGGGACAAGACTCAAGCCTGAAACCACGTCACTCTTCAACCGTCCAGACACTTGGACTTCGACTGGAACCGAGACTGCATCAAGTAAGACTCCTGCTGCTCCTGGTCTCGCTGCTCTGCAAGTCTTCTTGGTCGTCTGTGTCTGTGCTTCTTCCAGGATCTTCAACAGACCTGTGGGCATCAGGACACCAGAAGTAATCTTCCTTGGAGTGAAGGAGTCACTGCCCTGCATCTGTAGGCACTGCAACAAAGCTGACCGGTCTGCTGCACCTGACATACCACGGACTTCAAAAGGCTCAGCAACACAGGTGGTGGTTCTGCAACTCCCTCGAGACCTGACCTGTCCTCTCTGCAACTGAGGCCAGTATCCCTCGTTGAAACTGCTGGGATCAAACCCCTGTGCACCGCGTCGACTTGCTATTGGCAAAGCTTGTTGGCTCTGTACTCCAGAAATCTTCGGGCTACAAGAAGCTCCAGCATCTCTTCCTGCCAAGTACAGCATCCTCACCGCATCCTCTGCACCATGGGCCTTTCTTCTTGGTGAGCTGCTCGAGGTACTCTTGCGACTCCTGTGTCTTTGGCCTGTGGGTCCTCCTGAAGGTCTTCTCCTGCTTCAGTGGGCTCCCCTGCTTGCTAGGGGCCTGTTTTACACTCATTTGCTTGTGGTGAGTCCCTTGGACCTTTCTGGTCCCAAAGTTGCTCCTTCTTCGTTCTCCACACCAATTGTAGCTGCCAAGGCTTGTTGGTGCTCCTGCCAGACACTGATGACCTGGTTCTCGACTTTCGACGTGGGACAGCTCGTGCATGGCTCCTAGTCTTCCTCAGTGTCGCCTGGTCCTCACAGGCACAGCGACAAGGTTGACGTCATCACTCCTGCATCTTCCGTCATGAGTGGTCATTGCTCTTCCGTGCCTCCTGGTCACCTCCGAGTGGCTTAGACTCTTTTCCCTTTGCTTACAGGTTCTCCTCTTCAAGACTCCACCCTTATATTCCACCGGACTCTTGCACAGTCTGCTCCAGCAGCATCTTCTTCCAAGTCCTCCATTGTGGTCTACGGCGGTTTCCGACGTCACTTCACACCTATGCACCCGGCTTCCCTGGTGAAGGTATCCTGGGGTATACACAGGTGAGGTGACTCTCCAACCTTCTGTCTCCCACGGGAGTTTCTTTGGGGTCCACTGGGAAGGGTCCTTCTTTAAAAACTGCAATGGCAACTTTCCAGTTGACTTCTATTAGACACACCGATGTGTTTGCACTCTGCAAACGGCCTCTATGGGGTTCCTGGGTACTTACCTTGGGTGGTTCCTTGTGTCCCCTGCTCCTCGGAGTCTCCTGGTCCAAGCCTCGACTTCGGTTGCAGTTTGCGTTCCACTTTTTTAGTATATGGTTTGGTCTCCCACTGGAGAACACTGTATTTTGTGCTTACTTACATTATTGCAATTGAAGTATTGTTGTATATTTGTGTTGATATCTCCGGGTAGGAGATATACCAATGTATTAGTGAGTGTTGTGTAATAAATGAACAGTTACTTTTTTTTTTTTACGGAGTTTTATATAGCGCGAACTTGACCTGAAGGTATTGGGTATCAGAGCGCTTTACATAGCACCAGTTGCGTTACATGAGGACACATTCATTTTTGTTAGGCACGGGGAGATTAAGTGCTTTACCCAGAATCACAGGATGTTCAGCGTCATTGCCGAGACTCGAACCCGGTTCCCCAGAATCGAGGTCGACCGCCCTAGCCGTTAGGCCAACTCCTCTCTACTTATCTTCGGTAACGATCTATCTGTAGGAGACATATGTTAGTTATAGATTCCTTACCTTAGAATTACCCCCCGCCGTCAGACTGTATCTGGAGAATATTTTCTCAGCAGTACCCCTGAGCCTCAGTAGGTGGCGTCGGTCGACTCCGCGTCCCTCTCTGGCGTCGTGGTCACCGGAATGACGTTGCAGTGTCTACTTGGATGCCGCCCCTGCGCGCTGACGTCAGTAACGTAGAGCCACGCAAGACACTGACCACTGGTGCACATAACTAGGGCCCTGGAAGGGAGTACCTATCTCTAGAAGTCAGTTCGCAGAACGGGGAGGATGGTGTAGGGCGGTAAGGTATCTATAACTAACATATGTCTCTTACAGATACATCGTTACCGAAGGTAAGTAACTTGTTCATCTGAAAGAGACTGTTAGTTATAGATTCCTTACCTTAGAATAGATACCCCAGCAATGCCAACCCCGGAGGTGGGTCTGCAAACTAAGTTCACACCAGAAAATTCTGGAGAACAGAACGGCCAAAATAGCCATTTCTCCAGACTTGGCTGTCTAGGCAATAATGTTTGGTGAACGTGTGCAGGGATGCCCACATGGCCGCCTGACAGATGTCAATGAGTGGGACTCCACGTCCCAAGGCAGTAGTAGCTGCCGTAGCCCTGGTGGAGTGGGCACGCAGTCCCACTGGAGCTTCCTTTTTCGCTAGGAGATAGCAGATTTTAATGCATAGGACAACCCATTGAGAAATGGTGTGCTTTTGCACAGCCCGACTTTTCTTGGCGCCCACATAGCCAACAAAGAGTTGATCGTACACCCGGAATGCCATTGTGCGGTCTAGATAGAAACACAGCGCAAGTTTTGGGTCCAGACGGTGGAGACTCTCCTCCTTGGAAGGGTGCGGAGGTGGGAAGAAGGTGGGCAAAGTGATGGTCTGTCCTATATGGAAAGAGGTAACCACCTTTGGAAGAAAAGACGGCCTCGTGCGAAGGACTACTTTGTCCGAATGAACAGCAAGAAAAGGAGGTTTTGAGGACAGAGCTTGAAGCTCACTGACTCTGGGGGCAGAGCTGATGGCGACAAGGTAGTCAGTCTTCAGAGCATGTAGTCCGATAGGGCAGTTATATAGAGGCTCGAAGGGAGCACACATAAGGTACGTCAAGACAAGATTCAAGTCACACTCGGGCATTATGAACAGAGAAGGAGGAAAGAGATGAGTAATGCCCTTTAGAAATCTATTTACAATAGGGGACTTGAAAAGAGAAGGCTGATCAGGAAAGCGAAGAAAGGCAGATATGGCCGAAAGGTAGCCTTTAAGAGTAGCCAGGGCAGAGCCCTGCTGGGCTAAAGAAAGGATGAACAAGAGTACCTTCGAAAGAGGGGCAGAAATGGGATCCACAGCCTTTGCTGTGCACCATGCCACAAACTTGTTCCATCTACAGACGTATACAGACTTCGTTGAGGGACGCCTGGCTGCCAAGATGACATTACAGACTTCGGGTGGAAGGTCAAAAACTGTCAACTGTTGCCGCTAAATCTCCACGCAAGGAGGTGGAGGCTGGACAGGTTCTGGTGGAGGACCGTCCCCTGCTGCTGCGACAGAAGATCCTCCCAAAGAGGCAGTCTGATCGGAGGAGCGATGGCCATGCTCAAGAGCTCGGGGTACCAGACTCTTCGTGCCCAATCCGGAGCCACAAGAATGACTTGGGCCCGGTCGCACTTGATCTTCTTTAGCACTCTGGGCAGAAGTGGTACAGGCGGGAAGGCATACAGGAGGCCGCAGTTCCACTCCTGACTAAAAGCGTCGCAGAGCGACAGCTGCCTTGGAAATTCCAACGCGCAGAACTGCTGAAACTGCGTGTTCTCTTCTGTGGTTAGCAGATGTAACCAAGGCTCTCCCCACAGCTGAAAGAAACATTGCACCACCTCCGAGTGAAGATGCCATTCGTGATCCATCATGCACCGACGGCTGAGCTCGTCCGCCCTGGCGTTCAGAGAACCTACCAGGTGTTGAACCACCAGGGTCATGCCCTGATGTTCCAGCAATGTCCAAAGGTGAAGAGATTCTTGACATAGGGTCCACGACCCCACCCCGCCCTGTTTGTTGCAGTACCACATGGCGGTGGTGTTGTCTGTGAACACCTGCACTACTCTTCCTTTGATAGAGAAAAGGGCCTTCAGGGCCAGACAAATCGCCCAGAGCTCCAAAAGGTTGATGTGGAGGCCGGACTCTGCCGGAGACCAGAGTCCTCTGATCTCCGCCTCTCCCAGGTGGCTGCCCTATCCCAGGAGTGACGCATCGGTCACCCCTGTCAGCTCTGGTTGGGGAAGGGAGAGGGATCTGGCGCTGACCAAATCTTGGTTCGTTAACCACCACTGCAATTGACGTGCAGTCCCCTCCGAGATCTGGACGACGTTGGAAAGATTGCCCTGATGCTGCACCCACTGGAACGAATAGTTTCTTACCTGCCGTGTAGTTTTGCAGCTTGAAGAAGTTTCTGGATTCACATGCTGTGCATTATTCCGCCATCTAGTGGTTGGGACCGGAACTGTAGTATTTTCCTTTTTATTTATTTTTGGTTGTTGGTGGGTGTCGACATACCACCATTTGGTGTCCTCCCGTGACGTCGAAGGGCTTCCTCCGGAAGCTCCCACCTTCGGTCGCCATCTTCGGATTCTTTTAAAAAAAATGTGTAGTCGAATGTTGGGAATTAAATGAATGCATGAGGCCATCATTCCTAGTAATTTCCCCATTGTTCTCACTGTCAGATGTTGCCCCTTCTGGTATAGATGAGTCTCCTTCAATAAGGCTGATCTCCTCTTTTCGCTTGGGAATGCTCTCCCTAATACTGTATTTATTTCTACACCTAAGAACACCTTTAGGAGTTCTGGCTCTGCTGATGATTTTCCCAATGTATGGAGAAACCCAGTTGAACTAGTGTCTCTATCACCTGTTGTATATGCTGTTTGCATAGACTGTAAGAGTTTGCTCTTACTAACCAGTCGTCCAAGTAGGGGTAAACATGAATCCCCTGCCTTCTGAGATGTGCTGCTACTGCTGCTAGGCACTTTGTGAACACTCTTGGTGCAGATTTTAAACCGAAAGCCAGTACTTTGAATTGGTAGTGTCTTTTGTTGACCACAAAATCTTAACAGCCTTTTGTGTTTTTTGTTCATAGGGATGTGTAAGTATGCATCCTTTAAGTCTATGGTAGCCATGTAATCTCCTTCTTGCAATTGAGGTATCACCTCTTGCAGTGTAGTCACCTTGAATCTTTGTGTCTTTATAAATTTGTTTAGAAACCTAAGGTCTAATATTGGGCGTAATGTTCCGTCTACGTTTGGAATTAGGAAGTATGTAGAATATACTCCGTTGTTCTTTTCCTTGTGTGGTATGTGATCTATTGCATGTTTCCCTTGTAGTTCCTGCACCTCTTTGAATAGCTGAGATAATTCTGCTTTTGAATGTATCTTTTGTTTTGGTCTCCTGTTTGGAGGTTGTTTTGTTAGCTCTATGCAGTATCCGTACTGTATTATGTTTAAAATCCATTTGTCTGACGTTAAGTCCTTCCATCTTTGAAGGAAATATTTTAGTCTGCCTCCTACTGGTGTGGCATGCTGGAGGAACTGTAAACTGACAGGTTTGTGCATAGGTTGTCTTTCTGTGTGTACACCCATTGCTGTTCTTCGTGAGTGTACCTTCTTTGTAATGCAGTCACTTAGTAGTGGTCTGTTGTCCACCTCTTTGTGGCTGTCCTCTGCCACGGGGACGCCCTCGAAAGGATTGCCTTCTTTGCTGATATTGCCAGTTCTGCTGCTTTCCCTGGCTTGCTCCTTGGTATGTTTGCTGGAAAGTTTGATGTGAGGTAGCAGGTTGGTGTGTACCTCTACCTGCTGGTCTCCTTGAGGGGGTGCCTCAACGCATGCCTCTGACTTGTAGATCGCCCATGGACCTAGCTGTCTCGTTGTCCTTCTTTAATTGATTGAGTTTGTCATCAACCACACTCCCAAACAGTTGTTCGCCATTGAATGGTGAGTTAATGATATTACTTTGCACTTCTGGCTTGATGCCTGATATTCTCAGCCATGCATGCCTCCTTTCTCTGATATCAATCATCATTTGTCTGCTTCATGTTTCTGCAGCATCTAGGGCTGATTTCAAGCATGTATTAGCGATGTTTTAACCCTCTTCCACCAAATGGCTAGCTCTTCTTTGGAATTGCTCAGGTAGGTTTTTTAACAATTCTCCTACCTCCTCCCAATGTTGATAAGCATGTCTGTTTAGCAATGCATTAGAATTAGCTAAGCGCCATTGGTTTGCTGCACTTCTTTCTACTTTTCTCCCTACAAGGTCCATCCTCTTGCTTTCCTTGTCTGGAGGTGGACCCACTGTTGTTGGTACATTTGCTCTTTTTCTTGCTGTGGAAGTAATAATAGAGTCAGCTGATACAGACCCACTGATGTATATAGGATCTTTAGAGGAATGCTTATATTTCTTTTCTGCTCTTGGTGTGATAGCCTTGCATGTTGCAGGCTCTTTGAATGCCTCTTTTCCCTGGTCCAATACACTTGGCAGCATTGGAAGGAATTGATTTCTTGATTGTGTTGGCATCAAAGTCACTAATAAAAAACATGATTGTGGTTTTTCTTCCTCTAGCTGCACTCCATATGTTTCAGCAGCTTTCTTAATCACCTGATTATACATGCCAATGTTATCTGGGGGTGATGGTCTTGAAGGATATGTTTCCACAGCCTCCTCGGGTGATTCGGCGTCGAGATCTTGCCATTGCAGGTCTTGAGTCTCTGAGATCGCGATCCTGCATACGTTTGTTCGACCTCTTCTCCGAAGAATTATTCTTCCTCTTCGAGCGGGTCAGGTGTTGTCGGAGGCATTACTTCCTCGACGACCTTCTTGACTTCTGTTGTCGTTTTCGGCGGTATCTCGAATTGTTTCAAGCTTTCGTTGAAATCTTTTTAACTTTGTAAAATATTTGCCATCTCGGCTTCGAGTCTCTTCCTTTTCTTCTCCATCTCGGCCGCGTGTATTTCGGCGTCGGGACCTTCAGCTTTTCGCTTCGTGCTTGTTGACGCCGATCCGGCTGCCGAAGCTTGTTTGGACCTCTGTAGGAAGCAGGCTCTGTATATACTATACCAAAGTGAGGTATAGTGTGCACAGAGTCTAGTGGATCCCCAAAGGTAGGCAGAGGTAAAGTTAGATAGCACCTCACTCTCTATTTGTGGTAGTGTGGTCGAGCAGTAAGGCAGTATCAGAGGACAGTGTTAAGCATTTGTTGTACACACTCAGTCAGCAAATGAATTCACACACTCAAAGACTGAACTTCAGACCAATTGTTTTTGTATAAAAATATTCTTTTAGTTATTTTATTTTTCTAGAACCAAGCAAGCCTGGCACAGGTAAGCAATAAATACTTTACAGTAATAATGCAATTGAAATACAGTTTGAATGAAATTGTATATGCACTTTGTTTTGACTTACAGTATGGTTTCAGAGAAATGCAATACTTTGTAAATACAGTACATAGACTTGAATGGGCTTTTCAGTAAAATTATAGGTAAGTTACTTTTGAGATTACTTTTCTTACTCAGAGTAGTATACCTGGATACTACTCTGGGACATTTCCTGCAAACAGGTAAGTAAAATCGTTTTTGTTAGTTAGTGCAATTTTAAAGAATTTCTTAAGGTTTTCAAACTCCACACTTAGAAACTTTTCCAAGAAAACCAGTCAATGTTATCCTATGGAGGAAAATAGTGTTATCGGTTTTGAGGTAAGTATTTGGTAGTGGGAGTTGAGGTTCTGGAGGTAGACTCAGGGGTCCCCCAGGGTCAAGGATGCACTCTAGTTACACCCTCAGCGGCACTAGGGCGGCCGGGTGCAGAGTGCTGAGGCCCAATGTAATTCAATGGGGGATAGGGGGACTCCGGTTGGTGGCTGCTGGCAAGCAGGCCACTGGGTTGTGGGAGCAAAGCTCCTGGACTTTAGCTCAGGGCAAATGGGGAAACAAAGTAGCACCAAAGGTGCACCCTCAGCGGCACTAGGGCAGCTGGGTGCAGGGTGCTGTTTTGACGTCGGACGCCTTGTTGGTTTCAATGGGAAACCTCCGGTTTGCAAAGGCACTGCAGGCTTGGGGACGAAGGTCTTCTGGGTGCGACCACCACTTGGAGAGGTAAGTTGGGAAGTTAGGGGTTGGTTAGGCACTGTCGGTTTGGGCACACAAGGCCGTGGGGCGTCGGGTGCAGGGGTGCCTTTTGGGGTCGGATCTTCTTACCAGCTCCTGGTCGCGGTTAGGGGGACCTTCCGGATTTAGGCTGCAGGCGTCGGCTGGAGGCTTGAGACAGGTCAGGGGTCGCCAGATCTCGGGTCAGGATCGCCGGGGTGACCTCCTCGTGGTGTTTGTCCGCTCGGGCTGTGGATGGCGGGTGCAGAGTGGGGCGGATCCGCGGTGTCCGGCCGGAGCCAGAGGTTGCAGATGAACAAATCCGGTGTTCACGGGAGACAAAGTCTTTGTGCTTGAAGGCAGGCAGGTCCTCCGGGGTTTTCAAGGTTGCTGGCTGCAGGACACACCGGGATTTCGCAGGAGCAGGTTCGAGGGGGAGACAGGCCGGTTGGGCTAGGGCCAAGTCAGTGGGCGTCTTCCTCTTGTTAGCTGCTGCACAGCTGTTCGGTCCTTCTTCTTCTTGTTGCAGTTTCTTCTTGTCTGAGGAAGCAAGGTTCAGGGGTGCCCAAAAATACTAGATTTAGAGGCGCTACAGGTAGGTAAAAGGCAGGGACCAATGGCCCCCCTTCCCTGGGGTGGGTACACCCCCTATTATGCCACCCTCCTGTGGGAGGGGGGCATGAGTCGGTCCCTGGCTGGCTGAGACCCCCCATCTGCAAGATGGCGGGGACTGAGAGTTGTGCTTCACCTCGCCTCCCCCACCTGAGGGGTGGAGTTGGCAGAGGTGGGCACACCTCTCTTCCTCACTTGTTTTTCCCTCCGGTTCTCCCGCCCAAAGTGGGGGTCAGAACCAGTGGGGACCGGTTGCTGAAAGCAGCAAGTGGCCTGGGGAAGCTCACAAAGGCGACAAGCCTTTGAAGCTTCCACTTCGTGAACCGTGCCCATCCTGGGGTAGGAGGCTTGGCACCTCGCCCCAGGATGTGCATTGTTTCAGGCCCCAGAGAGCAGCTGGCTCTCGACCCAGGGGTCCAGAAACATGTCTGGTTGTGGCAGCTGAAAGCAGCCACTCAGCCTGGACACAAGTGGTAGGTAAGTTTTCAGGGGGCATCTCCAAGATGTCCGCTGTGTGCATTTTTCATTAAATCCCACACTGGTATCAGTGTGGGTTTAATGTGCTGAGAAGTTTGATACCAAACTTCTCAGTTTTCAGTGTAGCCATTATGGTGCTGTGGAGTTCGTAATGACAAGCTCCCAGCACCATATATTCTTAATGGCAGCACTGCACTTACAATGTCTAAGAATGGACTTAGACACTGTAGGAGTACAGGGCTCATGCACCTGTACCCTCACCACTGGTATAGGGCACCCAGCTAGAGGGGTGACTGATCTATGCCAGGGCAGTGGGTTGTAGGCATGGCACACAGGGATGTGTGCCATGTCGACTCTTCACTTTGTTCTGCACCAAAACACGCAGCCTGCAAAGGCAGTGTGTGCGTGTAAAGGTACAGGGCCCCTACGGGTGGCACAATAAGTGCTGCAGCCCTTAGAGGTCTTCCCTGGTCACAGTGCCATGGGAACCTGTGGTACCATTTACCAGGGGCTGACCTGTGGCCAGAGATGCCAATTGGGTTAGTTTTGGGTAAAGAACACAGGCCCTGGGAACCTGATTGGCAGGGACCCAGGGCACATCAAGTCAAAGTGCATCAGTAGTCTGGCAAAAAGTGGGGGGGTTACTGCAACAGAAACCCACTTTCCTACAACCTCCCTTTTTTCGACGTCGAAGCGTCCTTTTCCAGTCTTTCGACGTCTTTGGCTTTTCGAGGGTCTTTGACGTTACGGGGTCCTTATCCAAGGATCCTAAGGCACAAGTTACTAACTTGTGTAACGATATATCTGTAAGAGACAGTAGTTAGTGACAGATTCCTCACCTTAGAATATCCCCAGGCGTCAGGCTGGATCCGGAAAGTTTTTGCGTAGCAGTACCCTTGCGCGTCGGTAGGCGGCGTCGTGCGGCTCCGCGTCCGTCGTCGGCGTCGTGATCGCCGGGATGACGTCGCGGGCAGTACTTAGGCGCCGCACCTGCGCGCTGACGTCAGTTCTGTACACGACTTTCCGCGCCAGGAACGCAGAGCCATGCAAGAAGCGGACACAGGT
Organism: Calotriton arnoldi; assembly: GCA_963921515.1. Lineage (NCBI taxonomy): Eukaryota > Metazoa > Chordata > Amphibia > Caudata > Salamandridae > Calotriton > Calotriton arnoldi. Next base: position 1,256,477 of record CAWUFW010004079.1, read on the forward strand.
GTCTGAAAAATACTAGGGCCCTGAAAGGGATGTCCTTAACCCTAGAAATCAGTTCGCAGAACGGGGAGGATGGGTGGGCGGTAAGGAATCTGTCACTAACTACTGTCTCTTACAGATATATCGTTACACAAGTTAGTAACTTGTGCATCTGAAAGAGACACGTTAGTGACAGATTCCTCACCTTAGAATAGATACCCCAGCAATACCAACCCCGGTGGTGGGTCTGCGAACAAAGATCAGACAAGGAAGTCCTGGAGGACAGAACGGCCAAAGAAGCCGTCCCTCCGGACCTGACTGTCAAGGCAGTAATGCTTTGTAAACGTGTGCAGCGAGGCCCACGTAGCTGCCTGACAGATAACCGGCAGCGGAACACCGCGGCCCAAGGCCGTGGTAGCAGCCGTTGACCTGGTGGAATGGGCACGCAGCCCAACAGGAGGCTCCTTCTTAGCCAAAGAATAGCAGATCTTGATGCACAAGGTAACCCAGCGGGAGATGGTCCTCTTGTGCACCGCCCGACCTTTTTTGGCGCCCACGTAGCCAACAAAGAGCTGGTCATCCACCCGGAAGTGTTTTGTGCGGTCGATATAGAAGGAGAGCGCACGTTTTGGGTCCAGACGGTGGAGCCTCTCTTCCTCTCTGGAAGGATGCGGAGGCGGAAAGAAGGTGGGCAAAGTGATGGTCTGCCCAATGTGGAAAGCAGTAACCACCTTTGGCAAGAAGGACGGACGCGTCCGAAGAACAACCTTGTCTGGATGAACAGACAGAAAGGGAGGTTTGCAAGATAGAGCCTGGAGCTCACTCACCCGCCGAGCGGAGGTGATGGCCACCAGAAAGGCTGTCTTCAGAGTCAGAAGACGAAGAGGACAGTTATGCAGAGGCTCAAAGGGAGCGCACATTAAAAAGGTAAGAACCAAGTTCAAGTCCCACTGAGGCATCACAAACGGAACAGGAGGGAAGAGGTGAGTAATGCCTTTTAAGAATCTGTTAACAACAGGGGACTTGAAAAGGGAGGGCTGATCAGGGAGCCTGAGGAAGGCCGAGATAGCACAAAGATAACCCTTGATGGTACCCAGGGCAGAACCCTGTTGGGCCAGAGAGAGAAGGAACAGAAGGACCTCAGAAAGAGGGGCAGAAAGGGGATTCACAGCCTTTGCTGTGCACCATGCCACAAATTTGTTCCACCTGCAGGCGTATACCACCTTAGTGGAGGGACGCCTGGCTGCCAGAATCACATCACAAACTTCGGGAGGCAAGTCGAAAGGAATCAACTGCAGCCGCTCAATCTCCACGCAAGCAGGTGTAGACTGGACAGGTTCGGGTGGAGGACCGTCCCCTGCTGCTGCGACAGAAGATCCTCCCGAAGAGGCAGACGGATCGGGGGATCTACGCTCATATTGAGTAGCTCGGGATACCAAACTCTTCGAGCCCAGTCCGGAGCCACAAGAATAACTTGGGCCCGGTCGTGCCGAATCTTCTTCAACACTCTGGGTAGAAGTGGTATAGGCGGAAAGGCGTACAACAGACCGCAACTCCACTCGCGACGAAAAGCGTCGCCGAGCGAGTGCCGCCTTGGAAATTCCAACACGCAGAACTGATGACATTGCGCGTTCTCTTCGGTGGCGAATAGATCTAACCAAGGCTCTCCCCATTGTAGAAAGAGTCCTTGCGCCACTTCCGAGTGAAGACGCCATTCGTGATCCATCATGCACCTGCGGCTGAGTTCGTCCGCCCTGGCGTTCAGGGAACCTGCCAGGTGTTGAACCATCAGGAACATGCCCTGATGTTCCAGCCATGTCCAGAGGCGCAGAGCCTCCTGACAAAGGGTCCAAGACCCCACCCCGCCCTGTTTGTTGCAGTACCACATGGCGGGGGTGTTGTCTGTGAACACCTGCACTACCTTCCCTTTGACAGAGGGAAGGAATGCCTTGAGTGCAAGTCGGATCGCCCGGAGCTCCAGAAGGTTGATATGGAGCCGGGACTCCGCCGGAGACCAGAGGCCTCTGATCTCCGCCTCTCCCATGTGACCGCCCCATCCCAGAAGGGACGCGTCCGTCACAACTGTATGCTCTGGCTGGGGAAGGGAGAGGGATCTGCCCATGACCCATTGCCGGTTCGAGAGCCACCACTGCAACTGTCTTGCAGTCCCCTCCGAGATCTGGACGTGATCGGACAGGTTGCCCTGGTGCTGCGCCCACTGGAACTTCAGGTCCCACTGCAGAGCCCGCATATGCCATCTGGCATGATTGACCAGCAGGATGCAGGAGGCCATGAGGCCCAGCAGCCTCAGGGTCATCCGTACCGAAACCCAGGATAAAGGCCGAAAGATCGGAATCATAGCCTGAATATCCCGGACTCGCCGTTCGGGAGGATAGGCCCGAAACTGCGTCGTGTCCAGAACTGCTCCGATGAAAAGGAGCTGTGGAGAAGGAATCAGATGCGACTTCGGCACATTGATGGAGAACCCCAGCGAGTGCAGGAGTTCGGCCGTAGTCTGGAGGTGGGAGACGACTGCCTGGGACGAGCCCGCCTTCAGCAGCCAGTCGTCGAGGTAGGGGAAGACTGAAACCCCTGCCCGGCGCAGATGAGCTGCGACCACGCCATCACTTTCGTGAACACCCGAGGGGCACTTGTAAGGCCAAAGGGGAGCACGGTGAACTGAAAATGCTCGGGGCCTACCGTGAACCGAAGGTAACGCCGGTGGGCCGGCAGGACGGGGATGTGGAAATACGCGTCCTGCAAGTCCAACGCTACCAACCAGTCTCCAGGGTTGAGGGCAGTCAAGACCTGAGCTAGGGTGAGCATCTTGAACTTCTCCTTCCGGAGGAAGCGATTGACGTTCCGGAGGTCCAAGATAGGACGCATGTCCTCCTTGTCCTTTTTGGGCACCAGAAAGTAGTGGGAGTAGCAACCACGCCCTACTTCTGGGGTCGGAACATGCTCGACGGCCCTTTTGGTCAAGAGGGCCGTGACTTCCTTCTGTAGAAGCACCAAGTGATCCCCTGACATGCGGTGGAATTGAGGTGGCATGGCTGGGGGGTGGTCTCGAAGGGGAGGGAGTAGCCCCTTCGGACAATGTCCAAGACCCACCTGTCCGAGGTGATGGTGCGCCAGTGGGGAAGGTGATGGCGGACCCTGCCCCCTACTGGCGTGCCGTGCACCTGAAAGGAGGGACTAGGAGGGCTTGGAGGCCGCGGACGGGTTGGAGGTGGTGGCCTGACCCGCACGCTGGTTGTCCGATCCGCCACAGCGGAATCCACGTCCTCGGCCACGCGCAGACGCCTGCTGCGCGGGCCGGTGGCTGGGCTGCTGACGTGAAGGGGCGCCCCTACCGTGGCCACGATAGGGGCGAAAAGCAGAAGTCAGCGGAGGGCGTGTAGCAGAAAGGCCCAGGGACTTGGCAGTAGCCCGTGAGTCCTTAAAGAGCTCCAACGCATGGTCTGCTTTGGACCCAAAAAGACCGACTCCATCAAAGGGCATGTCCATGAGAGTATTCTGGACATCCCCGGAAAAACCAGTGGTTCTCAGCCAGGCGTGGCGTCGGAGCGCCACCGTCGTTGCAATAGACCTGCCCAGCGAGTCGGCGGTGTCAAGGCCACAACGTATAGTGTATTTAGCCGCATCCCTTCCTTCCGCAATGGCGCGGGAAAGCAGTGCCTGGACCTCCTCAGGACACTGGGGCAAAACATCCGCCACCGAATCCCACAGGGAGTGGGTATATCGGCCCAAAAGACAAGCGGTGTTAACGGACCGCAAGCCAGCACTGGAGGAAGAAAAACCTTTCTTCCCAAACTGATCCAGGCGTTTGGATTCCCTATCCGGAGGAGCGGTAGGGAAGGCGGTTTGGGAAGCGGAGGCTTGGACAACCAAGCTCTCAGGAGTGGGGTGGACAGAGAGAAACAGGGGGTCGCCCGGAGCTGGGCGATGGCGTCGTGACACGTTCCGATCCACAGGAGCCCCTGTGTTGGGCTTGGACCAGGCGCCCAAAAGAACGTCAGTGAGGGCGTCGTTAAACGGCAGCACAGTCTCCGCAGAGGAGGCTGCCGGCTGAAGCACCTCTGTCAAGATGTTAGGCTTGACCGTCAAAGTAGGGAGTTGGAGACGTAAGGCCCCAGCTGCCCTACGCAACACCGTACCAAAATTGGCTCCCTCCTCCGTAGCCACGGGAGGAGACAGCATGCCAGTGTCAGGGGAAGTATCCAGACCACTGGCCTCCCTAGACTCTCTGTCCAGTCCTCATCATACTGACAGTGTCGTGTCAGAGGGTCATCAGACCCCTCCCAGTCCAACTGGTCCTCCTCTGGTTCAAAATAAGGAGGAGGAGGGACAGTTGGGACCCAAGGTCCCATCGGCGCCGGAGCCGGCGTCGAAGCGACGTCGTTCCGGGTCCATGTCCGGAGCCGGAAGGAACTGGGGGACGACGCCGCCCGGAGCCCAGGGCGGCGTCGAGAACGGCACCGGAGACATCGGCGCCGGCGGAGGTGTCGTTAGGTCGACCGGCGTCGATGGGGGTTGTGGAGCCGGGATCGAGGCCGGGGCCGAAGCCGGAGCCGGGACCGAGGCTGGAGGCACGGGCGACGCCGGGGCCGGAGCCGTCGGCGACGCCGGAGCAACCCCATCAGGGCCCGCGGGGCCCGAAGGCGCACCGGAGGGGCCTGAAGGCCCGAAGAGGCGGGCCATGGCCGTCAGGAATTCCTGCACTTTGGCCGGATCCGCCCCCGAACCCGGGAAGGGCGGGTATGGCGGGGGCGACTCCACAGGCATGTCCGGGGCCGCGGGGGCGGGGACGGTGCCGGGAGGGGCCTCAGCCGAGTCGCGAGACCGGCGAGGCGAAGTCCGAGAGCGATGATGCTTCTTGGACTTCTTGTGTTTCGACTTACCGGACGAAGAAGACTTCGACGCCGACGACCGGTGTGGACTCCGCGATCGACCCCTGGACCTCTCACGCGACCGGGGCCTCCGTGGAGCCGAATGCCGGGCCTCGAGGAGCTTTCGAGACCGCTCTCGCAAAGCTTTCGGGTTGAGGGCCTGGCATTCGGGACAAGACTCCGTGTCGTGGCCTCGGCCGAGGCAGAAGAGACACTCCCAATGCGGGTCGGTGACGGACATCATCCGCGCACAGGCGCCGCATCGCTTGAAGCCGGGCATCCCTACAACACCTTGAAAGATGAAAAAACAGTGAAAAAATTCACCAAAAAGTATGGTCAAAAAATGACCAGGGCACTGCTCTTCCCGGATCTGCGCTTGCTGGCGCGGAAAAAGAAGAACTGACGTCAGCGCGCAGGGGCGGCGCCTAAGTACTGCCCGCGACGTCATCCCGGCGATCACGACGCCGACGACCGACGCGGAGCCGCACGACGCCGCCTACCGACGCGCAAGGGTACTGCTACGCAAAAACTTTCCGGATCCAGCCTGACGCCTGGGGATATTCTAAGGTGAGGAATCTGTCACTAACGTGTCTCTTTCAGATGTGTGTTTTTGTTTGGATGCAACTCCAGTCGTCCAGTGCTTCGATGCCGAGGCTCGCTTCGTGGGTCTAGAGTCAGATTTTCGAGACTCTACTAATTTTTTCGAGGTCGACAACTCTCTTACCTCTTTCGAAGTCTTCTACTCGACCTCCACGACCGTAACGTCCCTGTCCTTGTCGCCTTCTGGCCCTTTAGCGACGTTGTCCTCCTCCTCACTGGAGAGGCCAAGGTCTTGCAGCGAAGGTGGTGGTCCTTGGCCTTGCATGTTGTAGTTGGCTCTTCGCTGTCTTTCTCTCACCCTCAACATCTTCGGGGTGAAGTCGGAGCACGAGTTACAGTCCTCGCTTTGGTGATCCAGCGGCAGGCAAAGGTTGCAGACTGGGTGCTGATCTTTCTGAGCATACTTGTGGTGACAATTTTTGCAAAACTTGAACGGTGTCTTGTCCATTACCGCGCACAGGGAGCCCCCTGCATGCGCATTCTCCGATCGTCGTCGAAGATTCAGTTTTCAACTTTCGTAGAACTCCGGTCGACGTGATTGAAAACTTGAAAGTCGAAACGTTCTACCGCAGTTCTTTTGAAGTTTTTTTCCTTATTTTCGTTGATTCTTCTCTCCAATCATGGGAGCTCCTTCCATATCGATCCAGACCCAACCGCGGAAAAAAAGAATCTGAAGATGGCGACCGAAGGTGGGAAGCCCGTCGACGTCACAGGAGGACACCAAATGGTGGTATGTCGACGACCACCAACAAAAAAAAAAAAAGGAAAGAAATACTGCAATTCCGGACCCAACCACTAGATGGTGGAATAATGCATGTGAATCCAGAAAACATTCACGCTGCAAAACTTCCGGTCCCACTGCACAGCCCGCATATGCCACCTGGCATGATCCACCAGCAGGATGCAGGAGGCCATGAGGACCAGCAGCCTCAGGGTCATCCTGACCGAAAACCAGGGTAGAGGCTGAAACATAGGTATCATAATCCGAATATCCCAGACGCGCTGCTTGGGAAGATAAGCCCGAAAATGCGCTGTATCCAGAACTGCTCCTAATGAAAAGGAGCTTCTGAGACGGAATCAGGTGTGACTTCGGCACGTTGATAGAGAACCCCAGAGAATGCAGGAGGCTCGCCGTAGTCTGGAGGTGGGAGACGACAGCCTGGGGCGAGCTCGCCTTCAACAGCCAGTCATCATGATAGGGGAAGACTGGAACCCCTGATCTGCGCAGATAGGCTACGACCACCGCTATCACTTTCGTGAACACCCGAGGGGCACTGGTAAGGCCAAAGGGGAGCACGGTGAATTGAAAATGCTAGTGGCCTACCGTGAACCGTAGGTAACACTTGTGGGCCGGCAGTACGGGAATGTGGAAGTAACCGTCCTGCAAGTCCAACACTACCATCCAGTCTCCATGGTCGAGAGCAGACAGGACCTGAGCTAATGTCAACATTTTGAACTTCTCCTTCCGGAGGAAGTGGTTGACGTCCCTGAGATCCAAGATAGGACGCAGGACATTGTCCTTCTTGGGCACCAGGAACTAGTGGGAGTAAAAACCACGACCTACTTCTGGGACAGGGACTCGCTCGAGAGCTCCCTTGGCCAAGAGAGTCGTAACATCCTGACGGAGAAGGGCCAAGTGATCCTCCGACATGCAATGGAGTGTTGGTGCCATGTATGGAGGGGTAGCCTCGAAGGGGAGGGAGTAGCCCCTTCGGACTATCTGAAAAACCCACCTGTCCGACGTGATGTTGTGCCAGTGGGGGAGGTGATGGCGGATCCTGCCGCCCACTGGCAACTGGTGGCCCTGAAATGTCGGACTAGGAAGGCTTAGAGGCTGCTGCAGAGGGGGCACTGGTGGGCTGGCCCTCAGACCCACGGCGTTGGGTCCCCGGCCGCGCAGAGGCTGGGTAGCTTGCGCCGTCCTGTGGCCCTCGGTGGAACGTGGTGGGGCACCCCTTCTGTAGCAACGAAAGGCAGACTGCACAGGACGAGAGGTGGCAGCGAGGCCCAAGGATCTGGCCGTAACTGTAGAATCCTTGAAGCGCTTGAGCGCATGGTCCGCCTTGTCGCCAAACAGACGACAGCCATCAAAGGGCATGTCCAAAAGAGTCGATTGGACATCCCCGGAAAAGCCAGTGGATCTCAGCCAGACATAGCATCTTAGGGCTACTGACGTAGAAATCGTTCTACCCAGCGAGTCGGCGGTATCCAGCCCACAGCGGATGGCGAACTTTGCTGCATCTCACCCCTCTGCAACTGCACGGGAGAGTGTGACCCGGGCCTCCTCCGGACACTGTGGCAGCACCTGCGCAACCGTATCCCACAGAGTGGGTGAAACGGCCCAAGAGACATGCGGTGTTCACCGACAGCAGTCCTAAGTTGGCGGAAGGAAACAGCTTCTTCCCAAGATGGTCCAGCTTCTTGGATTCCTTATCTGGGGGAGCAGAAGGGAACGCGCCTTTGGATGTTGAGGATTTGACCACAAAGTTATCAGGGGTAGGGTGTTGGGAGCGGAAAATGGGGTCACCCGGGGCCGGGCGGTGGCGTTGGGCAATAATCCTATCCACAGGAGCCCCTGTGCTAGGCCTGGACCAAGTGCCTAGAAGGATGTCTGTGAGGGCCTCATTGAACGGCAGCAGGGGCTCAGAGAGGCAGCTGCCGGTTGAAGCTACTCAGTCAGAAGATTCGTCCTGACTGCCACCGTAGGAAGCTCAAGGCCCAAGGCCTCAGCCGCCCTACGCAACACCAAAGCATAGGAGGCTGCCTCCTCCGTGGCCACGGTAGGGGGAGAAAGCATACCACTGGCTTCCCCCAACTCCTCTCTCCAGTCCGTCTCCTCCAGCTGGTCTGCCAAAGGGTCAACAGACCCCTCCCAGTCCTCCTCACCTTCCTCTGGCTGCCACTCAGGGCGAAAGGGAAAGCCAGGGGAGAACAGTGGTACAAAAGTACCAGTCGGCACCGGTACCGGCGTCGATCGACGCCAGTCCGGCTCCGTGTCCAAGTCGAGGGGGAGGCCGGGGCATAACCGGCGTCAGAGGTGGCGGAGGCGTCGTCAGAGGAATCAGTGCCGGAGGAGGTGTTGTGAGGTCGACCGGCACAGATCCGGATCCAGGCCTGGATCCCTGCGGCGCTGAGGCCAGAGCCGCCGGCATCGAAGACCTAGAGCCCCCAGCCAAGTCCGCGGGGCCCGAAGGCACGCCGGCGGAGTCAGGCTGCCCAAAGATGGAGTGGAGAGCTTCGTAAAATGCACGAAGCTGGGCAGGGGACGCTCTGGCTCCCGGGAAGGGAGGGAAGCTCTGAGCCGTCCAAGTAGGCTCCGTGGGCGGAGCCGAAGGACGACGACCTTCCGCATCCCGTGTCGCGTTGGCCGACGGACGGGGAGAAGGCGAAGAGCAACGGTGCTTCTTCGCCTTCATCTTGTGCTTCGACTTACCCGAAGACGAAGACTTCGATGAGGAGTGATGGTGGTGACTCTGCGACCAGTCCCGCGACCTCTCGACCGGGACCTTGAGCAGCACGGAGCTGACTGCCGGGCCTCCAGGAGCTTTCGGAACCGCTCCCTGAAAGACTTCAGGTTCATGGCCCGACAGTCGGAGCACGACTTCGGGTCGTGGTCGCGCTCCAGGCACCAAAGGCATACGAGGTGCGGGTTCGTGACTGACATCAGCTTGTGACAAGAGTCAAGGCTTAAAGCCGGTTCGCCGATGTGACATCCCTACGTGCACCAGGAGTCGAACGACTCGAAAAAGATGTCGACAAAAGTCGAAAAACACTCGTCAAAAAGTGACTACGGGTACCGCTCTCTCCGGATCTGCGTTGGCTGGTGCGGAAAAAGAAAAACTGACGTCAGCACGCAGGGGCGGCGTCTAAGTGGATACCGCAACGTCATTCCGGCGATCACGACACCAACGACGAACGAGGAGTCTATCTACGCCACCTACCTACGCGCAGGGGTACTGCTGAAGAAAAAATTCTCCGGATCCAGTTTGACGCCTGGGGGTAATTCTAAGGTAAGGAATCCATAACTAATAGTCTCTTTCAGATTATATATATTAACGTAAATGTGTCATCAGACACTCAGATTGACTCGCAATTCACAGGAGTTCACTGGCCAGTGCGCAAGAGTGTGTAAAGCTTGCCTCGGTACAGTCTTCAGTACCATAGTCCGACAGACTAAACACAATTTCTAGTTCTGAATTAGCTCAAACACCAAAAAAGCTAGAAAAAGAGAATCAACCACATCTTTGATTAAACCGGTTTTCTTTTTTACAAATATGAGCAACACATAAAATACAGTCATATATATTTTGTATACCCAAGAACTAACTAGAACTGAGAAACCAGTTCCAAAAGCGCTTTTTCAATAATATTGAAAAAGGTTAACGCACCTAAAAATGCAGATCCTCAACAACTCATAAAATAAATCCTTGTGAACAACAGGCACCTACTACACCTGTGATACAAGACAATATATGAAACATAGCAGCACATTCTATCATGTATACACCGCATACCAAAAAAAACACTCTGAAACGAGAGGTTTGGCAAAAAAAAAAACGCAATCCAGAGAGAAACAAGCATTAGAAATGCAATAGGTCTCACGTTTGTTTGTTAGATCTATTGGGTTTGTAATTGGCAATGTCTTTTACCTATGTGTTATTGAGGTTATATGAGTATTATGTGTCATGAAGTGTAAATATTTGGAGTAGTATTTTGTGCTGTGGAGTGTGCTGTGGGGTTTTTATTATGCGGTGTGCTGTTGAATGTTGTGGTATGAAGTTGAATTATGTGTTGTGAATTGGCTATATGTAATGTGCAGTGGAATTGTGTTGTGGAGTGGAATTATGTGGTCTGGTATTGAATTATGTGGTGTGGAATGGATTTGTGTGGAGTTGAACAGTGTGGCGTGGAACAGTGTGGTGTAGAGTGAAATTATGTTGAGTGGAATTATGTGGCATGGTGTGGAGTGCATTTATCTGGACTGTTATGAGGCTTAGAGTGTATTTATGTGGGGTGGGTGTATTTATGTGGGGTGGGTTTATTTATGTGGTATTGAGGAGCGTGTAATTAGGTGGAGTTGAATTATGTGGTGCTTAGTAGTATTATGTTGAGTGTAATTTTGTTGAGTGTTGTGGAATTGTGTGGCATTGTGTTGAATTATGTGGAGTTGAATGCTTGTTGTCTATGTACAGCAGTGCTGAGGGAGCAGACTTTATGGGAGGTGAACCGATTTTTTTCTGTCCTCTTACCACCCTGTACTGTCATGAGTGGCATGGAGTGGAATTATGTGGTGTGGTATTGAATTTTGTGGCATGAGGTGGATGTTTGTGGTGTAGATTCGATGTATGTGGTGTGTAGTGGAATTATGTGTTGTGAAATTGTGTTTTGGTGTGGAATTATGTAGTGTGGAATAGAATTGTGTGGCTTTTGAATTGTGTGGCGTGAATCTGTGTGATGTTGAGCGAAATTATGTTGAGTGGTATTATGTGGCTTGGTGTGGTGTGTATTTATGTGGAGTGTTGATTCGTGGCATGGAGTGGATTTATATGGAGTGCATTCATGTGGTATGGAGTAGAGTGTAATTATGTGGCCAAAAACATTGACAATTGATCCACTGAAGCACAAAAAGCCTAAACTAAATCCGCAGTACGCATTGCAAATAACGCCTTCTTAATACTTTTACTGATTGTTTAAAATGTGCAAATGGCACAATATAAGCATGTTGTAATTTCATTTCGTCAATAAATGTTTTTCTCCTTAAAGAGGATCCGATTGGAAAACTCCAAAAACCGCAACTTTTCCCACACACTCTGGGGTACTGAAAGTAAATAAACATTAGTTTGCAAAAGTTTAAATGCCACCACCTTAGTCAAAAAGTGCAAACTAAATACAGTATAGAGTAACCCAACCACGCTTCGCAAAATCATACAGTGTTTATGATGCGCAATAAGCATAAGATAAGCTTTTTGTTTTGTACAAGAAAAATATTTAAACCAGAGCTTAAAGAGAACGTGTGGAATATTTAAATGCAACCAATGTCAATTTTTTTTATTTTATTTTTAAGATAAAGCCATTGCATCAGCACTGTTTTTACAAGAAACGGAAGTCTTTTCCAACAATTTTGTAAACTAATGCAGATCTATGCTCGGATTTTTCCCTACCGAATGTAAGATGTATGAGCATGTGTTTAAATCTACTTTATCTTTTGTTTGGGGTGCCTAGTTCAGTTTTCAAATGATACCAACGTAGATAATGAACAAAGGGCTTCCAGCATGGTAGCTTTTTTATTTTGCTTGCGTAAATGTTTTCCACAACCCCAACCTGATAGCATCTCTGTGCATGTTGCACGTCAGCCTTCCTGAAGGAGCACCACCAATTAAATGATTGCGTTTCAAATTTTAATGATGATTGGCCGAAAGTTTAAAAGTCAGTATGCATGAAGCAAATAACGCATACCTAGAATGTAGAAGAATACACCCTTGATGCATAGGGACATGGAGATATAGGGTTATAGTGAGAAAGGGGCATAGCGCGGAGGGCTGAGGGACAGCAGGCATAGAGAAGTTTAGTTTAAGATAATGGATACCAAAAAAAAATGCATAGCAGTCACTGAGAAACAGTCTAAAGACAAACAGACTAGTGAACAGAAATATAAAGTGAACGGAGGGATGAGTATAGATAGAGGATATATAGAGCGAGATGGGATAAAGAGTGCAAAAACAATTTGGAAATATAATTGCTCTTGGAAAGGTAAAGTGAAGAGAAAGAAACAAAGTATAAAGATAAGGAAAGAGAGAGAGAGAGAGCAGAGTAAGCAAGACCGTTAGAGATATTTGGAGAGAGAACTGAGAGGCATAGAGAATAGAGAGAGAAAAAGTAGGAAAACAGTGAGGCTTTGAGAGAAAGAGTGACAATGTGCAAGAAAGAGATAAAGAAAGTGATGAGATATAAAGATACTTGGAAAGATAAGGGAAAGGCAGAGCGAACATAGAGACAAAAGTCACTGAGAGGAAAGAGAGAGATATAGAGCAAGAGTGAGATAGAGATTGAGAGAGAGCGAGGCAAAAAGAAAGTGAAAGAACCTGTCCAGATCCCCTAATTGCTAGAAGTATTCAGTGTGTGTCTTTTATAGAAAAATATGCGTTGTAACAATGGGGACTGAAACGAGCAGGTTTAAGCCAGTAAACCAGATTAGTCCTTTGTGTTTTTAAAAGACACATGGAGTGTTATCTGAACGGCATATTGAACAGAGAGAGAGAAGGCATTCTAGTTGCTAATCGCACAAGTTACTAACTTGTGTAACGATATATCTGTAAGAGACAGTAGTTAGTGACAGATTCCTTACCTTAGAATATCCCCAGGCGTCAGGCTGGATCCGGAAAGTTTTGCGTAGCAGTACCCCTGCGCGTCGGTAGGCGGCGTCGTGCGGCTCCGCGTCCGGCGTCGTGATCGCAGGGATGACGTCGCGGCCAGTACTTAGATGCCGACCATGCGCGCTGGCGTCAGTTCTGTACACGACTTTCCGCGCCAGAAACGCAGAGCCATGCAAGAAACTGACACTGGTGTCTGAAAACCAGGGCCCTGAAAGGGATGTCCTTAACCCTAGAAATCAGTTCGCAGAACGGGGAGGATGGGTGGGGCGGTAAGCAATCTGTCCCTAACTACTGTCTCTTACAGATATATCGTTACACAAGTTAGTAACTTGTGCATCTGAAAGAGACACGTTAGTGACAGATTCCTTACCTTAGAATAGATACCCCAGCAATACCAACCCCGGTGGTGGGTCTGCGAACAAAGATCAGACGAGGAAGTCTCGGAGAACAGAACGGCCAAAAAAGCTGTCTCTCCGGACTTGGCTGTCAAGGCAGTAATGCTTGGTAAACGTGTGCAGCGAGGCCCACGTAGCTGCCTGACAAATGTCCTGCAATGGGACACCACGTCCCAAAGCCATGCTGGCGGCTGTCGCCCTGGTGGAATGGGCACGTAGCCCAACAGGGGGCTCCTTCTTAGCCAAAGAATAGCAGGCTTTGATACACAAGACAACCCAGCGGGAGATGGTCCGCTTGTGTACCGCCCGACCTTTTTGGCGCCGACGTAGCCAACAAAGAGCTGGTCGTCCACCCGGAACTGTTGTGTGCGGTTCAGATAGAAAGAGATCGCACGTTTTGGGTCCAGACGGTGGAGCCTCTCTTCCTCTCTGGAAGGATGCGGAGGCGGAAAGAAGGTGGGCAAAGTGATGGTCTGCCCAATGTGGAAGGCAGTAACCACCTTTGGCAAGAAGGACGGACGCGTCCCAAGAACAACCTTGTCTGGATGGACAGACAGAAAGGGGGGCTTGCAAGAAAGAGCCTGGAGCTCACTCACCCGCCGAGGGGAGGTGATAGCCACCAGAAAGGCTGTCTTCAGAGTGAGAAGACGAAGAGGACAGTTATGGAGAGGCTCAAAGGGAGCGCACATTAAAAAGGTAAGAACCAAGTTCAAGTCCCACTGAGGCATCACAAACGGAACAGGAGGGAAAAGGTGTGTAATACCTTTAAGAAACCCGTTAACAACAGGGGACTTGAAAAGGGAGGGCTGATCAGGAAGCCTGAGGAAGGCCGAGATTGCACAAAGGTAGCCCTTGATGGTACCCAGGGCAGAACGCTGTTGGGCCAGAGAAAGAAGGAACAGTAGAACCTCAGAAAGAGGGGCAGAAAGGGGATTCACAGCCTTTGCTGTGCACCATGCCACAAACTTGTTCCACCTGCAGGCGTATACCACCTAGGTGGAGGGACGCCTGACTGCCAGAATCACATCACAAACTTCGGGAGGCAAGTCGAAAGGAATCAACTGCAGCCGCTCAATCTCCACGCAAGCAGGTGTAGACTGGACAGGTTCGGGTGGAGGACCGTCCCCTGCTGCTGCGACAGAAGATCCTCCCGAAGAGGCAGACGGATCGGGGGATCTACGCTCATATTGAGTAGCTCGGGATACCAAACTCTTCGAGCCCAGTCCGGAGCCACAAGAATAACTTGGGCCCGGTCGTGCCGAATCTTCTTCAACACTCTGGGTAGAAGTGGTATAGGCGGAAAGGCGTACAACAGACCGCAACTCCACTCGCGACGAAAAGCGTCGCCGAGCGAGTGCCGCCTTGGAAATTCCAACACGCAGAACTGATGACATTGCGCGTTCTCTTCGGTGGCGAATAGATCTAACCAAGGCTCTCCCCATTGTAGAAAGAGTCCTTGCGCCACTTCCGAGTGAAGACGCCATTCGTGATCCATCATGCACCTGCGGCTGAGTTCGTCCGCCCTGGCGTTCAGGGAACCTGCCAGGTGTTGAACCATCAGGAACATGCCCTGATGTTCCAGCCATGTCCAGAGGCGCAGAGCCTCCTGACAAAGGGTCCAAGACCCCACCCCGCCCTGTTTGTTGCAGTACCACATGGCGGGGGTGTTGTCTGTGAACACCTGCACTACCTTCCCTTTGACAGAGGGAAGGAATGCCTTGAGTGCAAGTCGGATCGCCCGGAGCTCCAGAAGGTTGATATGGAGCCGGGACTCCGCCGGAGACCAGAGGCCTCTGATCTCCGCCTCTCCCATGTGACCGCCCCATCCCAGAAGGGACGCGTCCGTCACAACTGTATGCTCTGGCTGGGGAAGGGAGAGGGATCTGCCCATGACCCATTGCCGGTTCGAGAGCCACCACTGCAACTGTCTTGCAGTCCCCTCCGAGATCTGGACGTGATCGGACAGGTTGCCCTGGTGCTGCGCCCACTGGAACTTCAGGTCCCACTGCAGAGCCCGCATATGCCATCTGGCATGATTGACCAGCAGGATGCAGGAGGCCATGAGGCCCAGCAGCCTCAGGGTCATCCGTACCGAAACCCAGGATAAAGGCCGAAAGATCGGAATCATAGCCTGAATATCCCGGACTCGCCGTTCGGGAGGATAGGCCCGAAACTGCGTCGTGTCCAGAACTGCTCCGATGAAAAGGAGCTGTGGAGAAGGAATCAGATGCGACTTCGGCACATTGATGGAGAACCCCAGCGAGTGCAGGAGTTCGGCCGTAGTCTGGAGGTGGGAGACGACTGCCTGGGACGAGCCCGCCTTCAGCAGCCAGTCGTCGAGGTAGGGGAAGACTGAAACCCCTGCCCGGCGCAGATGAGCTGCGACCACGCCATCACTTTCGTGAACACCCGAGGGGCACTTGTAAGGCCAAAGGGGAGCACGGTGAACTGAAAATGCTCGGGGCCTACCGTGAACCGAAGGTAACGCCGGTGGGCCGGCAGGACGGGGATGTGGAAATACGCGTCCTGCAAGTCCAACGCTACCAACCAGTCTCCAGGGTCGAGGGCAGTCAAGACCTGAGCTAGGGTGAGCATCTTGAACTTCTCCTTCCGGAGGAAGCGATTGACGTTCCGGAGGTCCAAGATAGGACGCATGTCCTCCTTGTCCTTTTTGGGCACCAGAAAGTAGTGGGAGTAGCAACCACGCCCTACTTCTGGGGTCGGAACATGCTCGACGGCCCTTTTGGTCAAGAGGGCCGTGACTTCCTTCTGTAGAAGCACCAAGTGATCCCCTGACATGCGGTGGAATTGAGGTGGCATGGCTGGGGGGTGGTCTCGAAGGGGAGGGAGTAGCCCCTTCGGACAATGTCCAAGACCCACCTGTCCGAGGTGATGGTGCGCCAGTGGGGAAGGTGATGGCGGACCCTGCCCCCTACTGGCGTGCCGTGCACCTGAAAGGAGGGACTAGGAGGGCTTGGAGGCCGCGGACGGGTTGGAGGTGGTGGCCTGACCCGCACGCTGGTTGTCCGATCCGCCACAGCGGAATCCACGTCCTCGGCCACGCGCAGACGCCTGCTGCGCGGGCCGGTGGCTGGGCTGCTGACGTGAAGGGGCGCCCCTACCGTGGCCACGATAGGGGCGAAAAGCAGAAGTCAGCGGAGGGCGTGTAGCAGAAAGGCCCAGGGACTTGGCAGTAGCCCGTGAGTCCTTAAAGAGCTCCAACGCATGGTCTGCTTTGGACCCAAAAAGACCGACTCCATCAAAGGGCATGTCCATGAGAGTATTCTGGACATCCCCGGAAAAACCAGTGGTTCTCAGCCAGGCGTGGCGTCGGAGCGCCACCGTCGTTGCAATAGACCTGCCCAGCGAGTCGGCGGTGTCAAGGCCACAACGTATAGTGTATTTAGCCGCATCCCTTCCTTCCGCAATGGCGCGGGAAAGCAGTGCCTGGACCTCCTCAGGACACTGGGGCAAAACATCCGCCACCGAATCCCACAGGGAGTGGGTATATCGGCCCAAAAGACAAGCGGTGTTAACGGACCGCAAGCCAGCACTGGAGGAAGAAAAACCTTTCTTCCCAAACTGATCCAGGCGTTTGGATTCCCTATCCGGAGGAGCGGTAGGGAAGGCGGTTTGGGAAGCGGAGGCTTGGACAACCAAGCTCTCAGGAGTGGGGTGGACAGAGAGAAACAGGGGGTCGCCCGGAGCTGGGCGATGGCGTCGTGACACGTTCCGATCCACAGGAGCCCCTGTGTTGGGCTTGGACCAGGCGCCCAAAAGAACGTCAGTGAGGGCGTCGTTAAACGGCAGCACAGTCTCCGCAGAGGAGGCTGCCGGCTGAAGCACCTCTGTCAAGATGTTAGGCTTGACCGTCAAAGTAGGGAGTTGGAGACGTAAGGCCCCAGCTGCCCTACGCAACACCGTACCAAAATTGGCTCCCTCCTCCGTAGCCACGGGAGGAGACAGCATGCCAGTGTCAGGGGAAGTATCCAGACCACTGGCCTCCCCTAGACTCTCTGTCCAGTCCTCATCATACTGACAGTGTCGTGTCAGAGGGTCATCAGACCCCTCCCAGTCCAACTGGTCCTCCTCTGGTTCAAAATAAGGAGGAGGAGGGACAGTTGGGACCCAAGGTCCCATCGGCGCCGGAGCCGGCGTCGAAGCGACGTCGTTCCGGGTCCATGTCCGGAGCCGGAAGGAACTGGGGACGACGCCGCCCGGAGCCCAGGGCGGCGTCGAGAACGGCACCGGAGACATCGGCGCCGGCGGAGGTGTCGTTAGGTCGACCGGCGTCGATGGGGGTTGTGGAGCCGGGATCGAGGCCGGGGCCGAAGCCGGAGCCGGGACCGAGGCTGGAGGCACGGGCGACGCCGGGGCCGGAGCCGTCGGCGACGCCGGAGCAACCCCATCAGGGCCCGCGGGGCCCGAAGGCGCACCGGAGGGGCCTGAAGGCCCGAAGAGGCGGGCCATGGCCGTCAGGAATTCCTGCACTTTGGCCGGATCCGCCCCCGAACCCAGGAAGGGCGGGTATGGCGGGGGCGACTCCACAGGCATGTCCGGGGCCGCGGGGGCGGGGACGGTGCCGGGAGGGGCCTCAGCCGAGTCGCGAGACCGGGCGAGGCGAAGTCCGAGAGCGATGATGCTTCTTGGACTTCTTGTGTTTCGACTTACCGGACGAAGAAGACTTCGACGCCGACGACCGGTGTGGACTCCGCGATCGACCCCTGGACCTCTCACGCGACCGGGGCCTCCGTGGAGCCGAATGCCGGGCCTCGAGGAGCTTTCGAGACCGCTCTCGCAAAGCTTTCGGGTTGAGGGCCTGGCATTCGGGACAAGACTCCGTGTCGTGGCCTCGGCCGAGGCAGAAGAGACACTCCCAATGCGGGTCGGTGACGGACATCATCCGCGCACAGGCGCCGCATCGCTTGAAGCCGGGCATCCCTACAACACCTTGAAAGATGAAAAAACAGTGAAAAAATTCACCAAAAAGTATGGTCAAAAAATGACCAGGGCACTGCTCTTCCCGGATCTGCGCTTGCTGGCGCGGAAAAAGAAGAACTGACGTCAGCGCGCAGGGGCGGCGCCTAAGTACTGCCCGCGACGTCATCCCGGCGATCACGACGCCGACGACGGACGCGGAGCCGCACGACGCCGCCTACCGACGCGCAAGGGTACTGCTACGCAAAAACTTTCCGGATCCAGCCTGACGCCTGGGGATATTCTAAGGTGAGGAATCTGTCACTAACGTGTCTCTTTCAGATGTGTGTTTTTGTTTGGATGCAACTCCAGTCGTCCAGTGCTTCGATGCCGAGGCTCGCTTCGTGGGTCTAGAGTCAGATTTTCGAGACTCTACTAATTTTTTCGAGGTCGACAACTCTCTTACCTCTTTCGAAGTCTTCTACTCGACCTCCACGACCGTAACGTCCCTGTCCTTGTCGCCTTCTGGCCCTTTAGCGACGTTGTCCTCCTCCTCACTGGAGAGGCCAAGGTCTTGCAGCGAAGGTGGTGGTCCTTGGCCTTGCATGTTGTAGTTGGCTCTTCGCTGTCTTTCTCTCACCCTCAACATCTTCGGGGTGAAGTCGGAGCACGAGTTACAGTCCTCGCTTTGGTGATCCAGCGGCAGGCAAAGGTTGCAGACTGGGTGCTGATCTTTCTGAGCATACTTGTGGTGACAATTTTTGCAAAACTTGAACGGTGTCTTGTCCATTACCGCGCACAGGGAGCCCCCTGCATGCGCATTCTCCGATCGTCGTCGAAGATTCAGTTTTCAACTTTCGTAGAACTCCGGTCGACGTGATTGAAAACTTGAAAGTCGAAACGTTCTACCGCAGTTCTTTTGAAGTTTTTTCCTTATTTTCGTTGATTCTTCTCTCCAATCATGGGAGCTCCTTCCATATCGATCCAGACCCAACCGCGGAAAAAAAGAATCTGAAGATGGCGACCGAAGGTGGGAAGCCCGTCGACGTCACAGGAGGACACCAAATGGTGGTATGTCGACGACCACCAACAAAAAAAAAAAAGGAAAGAAATACTGCAATTCCGGACCCAACCACTAGATGGTGGAATAATGCATGTGAATCCAGAAAACATTCACGCTGCAAAACTTCCGGTCCCACTGCACAGCCCGCATATGCCACCTGGCATGATCCACCAGCAGGATGCAGGAGGCCATGAGGACCAGCAGCCTCAGGGTCATCCTGACCGAAAACCAGGGTAGAGGCTGAAACATAGGTATCATAATCCGAATATCCCAGACGCGCTGCTTGGGAAGATAAGCCCGAAAATGCGCTGTATCCAGAACTGCTCCTAATGAAAAGGAGCTTCTGAGACGGAATCAGGTGTGACTTCGGCACGTTGATAGAGAACCCCAGAGAATGCAGGAGGCTCGCCGTAGTCTGGAGGTGGGAGACGACAGCCTGGGGCGAGCTCGCCTTCAACAGCCAGTCATCATGATAGGGGAAGACTGGAACCCCTGATCTGCGCAGATAGGCTACGACCACCGCTATCACTTTCGTGAACACCCGAGGGGCACTGGTAAGGCCAAAGGGGAGCACGGTGAATTGAAAATGCTAGTGGCCTACCGTGAACCGTAGGTAACACTTGTGGGCCGGCAGTACGGGAATGTGGAAGTAACCGTCCTGCAAGTCCAACACTACCATCCAGTCTCCATGGTCGAGAGCAGACAGGACCTGAGCTAATGTCAACATTTTGAACTTCTCCTTCCGGAGGAAGTGGTTGACGTCCCTGAGATCCAAGATAGGACGCAGGACATTGTCCTTCTTGGGCACCAGGAACTAGTGGGAGTAAAAACCACGACCTACTTCTGGGACAGGGACTCGCTCGAGAGCTCCCTTGGCCAAGAGAGTCGTAACATCCTGACGGAGAAGGGCCAAGTGATCCTCCGACATGCAATGGAGTGTTGGTGCCATGTATGGAGGGGTAGCCTCGAAGGGGAGGGAGTAGCCCCTTCGGACTATCTGAAAAACCCACCTGTCCGACGTGATGTTGTGCCAGTGGGGGAGGTGATGGCGGATCCTGCCGCCCACTGGCAACTGGTGGCCCTGAAATGTCGGACTAGGAAGGCTTAGAGGCTGCTGCAGAGGGGGCACTGGTGGGCTGGCCCTCAGACCCACGGCGTTGGGTCCCCGGCCGCGCAGAGGCTGGGTAGCTTGCGCCGTCCTGTGGCCCTCGGTGGAACGTGGTGGGGCACCCCTTCTGTAGCAACGAAAGGCAGACTGCACAGGACGAGAGGTGGCAGCGAGGCCCAAGGATCTGGCCGTAACTGTAGAATCCTTGAAGCGCTTGAGCGCATGGTCCGCCTTGTCGCCAAACAGACGACAGCCATCAAAGGGCATGTCCAAAAGAGTCGATTGGACATCCCCGGAAAAGCCAGTGGATCTCAGCCAGACATAGCATCTTAGGGCTACTGACGTAGAAATCGTTCTACCCAGCGAGTCGGCGGTATCCAGCCCACAGCGGATGGCGAACTTTGCTGCATCTCACCCCTCTGCAACTGCACGGGAGAGTGTGACCCGGGCCTCCTCCGGACACTGTGGCAGCACCTGTGCAACCGTATCCCACAGAGTGGGTGAAACGGCCCAAGAGACATGCGGTGTTCACCGACAGCAGTCCTAAGTTGGCGGAAGGAAACAGCTTCTTCCCAAGATGGTCCAGCTTCTTGGATTCCTTATCTGGGGGAGCAGAAGGGAACGCGCCTTTGGATGTTGAGGATTTGACCACAAAGTTATCAGGGGTAGGGTGTTGGGAGCGGAAAATGGGGTCACCCGGGGCCGGGCGGTGGCGTTGGGCAATAATCCTATCCACAGGAGCCCCTGTGCTAGGCCTGGACCAAGTGCCTAGAAGGATGTCTGTGAGGGCCTCATTGAACGGCAGCAGGGGCTCAGAGAGGCAGCTGCCGGTTGAAGCTACTCAGTCAGAAGATTCGTCCTGACTGCCACCGTAGGAAGCTCAAGGCCCAAGGCCTCAGCCGCCCTACGCAACACCAAAGCATAGGAGGCTGCCTCCTCCGTGGCCACGGTAGGGGGAGAAAGCATACCACTGGCTTCCCCCAACTCCTCTCTCCAGTCCGTCTCCTCCAGCTGGTCTGCCAAAGGGTCAACAGACCCCTCCCAGTCCTCCTCACCTTCCTCTGGCTGCCACTCAGGGCGAAAGGGAAAGCCAGGGGAGAACAGTGGTACAAAAGTACCAGTCGGCACCGGTACCGGCGTCGATCGACGCCAGTCCGGCTCCGTGTCCAAGTCGAGGGGGAGGCCGGGGCATAACCGGCGTCAGAGGTGGCGGAGGCGTCGTCAGAGGAATCAGTGCCGGAGGAGGTGTTGTGAGGTCGACCGGCACAGATCCGGATCCAGGCCTGGATCCCTGCGGCGCTGAGGCCAGAGCCGCCGGCATCGAAGACCTAGAGCCCCCAGCCAAGTCCGCGGGGCCCGAAGGCACGCCGGCGGAGTCAGGCTGCCCAAAGATGGAGTGGAGAGCTTCGTAAAATGCACGAAGCTGGGCAGGGGACGCTCTGGCTCCCGGGAAGGGAGGGAAGCTCTGAGCCGTCCAAGTAGGCTCCGTGGGCGGAGCCGAAGGACGACGACCTTCCGCATCCCGTGTCGCGTTGGCCGACGGACGGGGAGAAGGCGAAGAGCAACGGTGCTTCTTCGCCTTCATCTTGTGCTTCGACTTACCCGAAGACGAAGACTTCGATGAGGAGTGATGGTGGTGACTCTGCGACCAGTCCCGCGACCTCTCGACCGGGACCTTGAGCAGCACGGAGCTGACTGCCGGGCCTCCAGGAGCTTTCGGAACCGCTCCCTGAAAGACTTCAGGTTCATGGCCCGACAGTCGGAGCACGACTTCGGGTCGTGGTCGCGCTCCAGGCACCAAAGGCATACGAGGTGCGGGTTCGTGACTGACATCAGCTTGTGACAAGAGTCAAGGCTTAAAGCCGGTTCGCCGATGTGACATCCCTACGTGCACCAGGAGTCGAACGACTCGAAAAAGATGTCGACAAAAGTCGAAAAACACTCGTCAAAAAGTGACTACGGGTACCGCTCTCTCCGGATCTGCGTTGGCTGGTGCGGAAAAAGAAAAACTGACGTCAGCACGCAGGGGCGGCGTCTAAGTGGATACCGCAACGTCATTCCGGCGATCACGACACCAACGACGAACGAGGAGTCTATCTACGCCACCTACCTACGCGCAGGGGTACTGCTGAAGAAAAAATTCTCCGGATCCAGTTTGACGCCTGGGGGTAATTCTAAGGTAAGGAATCCATAACTAATAGTCTCTTTCAGATTATATATATTAACGTAAATGTGTCATCAGACACTCAGATTGACTCGCAATTCACAGGAGTTCACTGGCCAGTGCGCAAGAGTGTGTAAAGCTTGCCTCGGTACAGTCTTCAGTACCATAGTCCGACAGACTAAACACAATTTCTAGTTCTGAATTAGCTCAAACACCAAAAAAAGCTAGAAAAAGAGAATCAACCACATCTTTGATTAAACCGGTTTTCTTTTTTACAAATATGAGCAACACATAAAATACAGTCATATATATTTTGTATACCCAAGAACTAACTAGAACTGAGAAACCAGTTCCAAAAGCGCTTTTTCAATAATATTGAAAAAGGTTAACGCACCTAAAAATGCAGATCCTCAACAACTCATAAAATAAATCCTTGTGAACAACAGGCACCTACTACACCTGTGATACAAGACAATATATGAAACATAGCAGCACATTCTATCATGTATACACCGCATACCAAAAAAAACACTCTGAAACGAGAGGTTTGGCAAAAAAAAACGCAATCCAGAGAGAAACAAGCATTAGAAATGCAATAGGTCTCACGTTTGTTTGTTAGATCTATTGGGTTTGTAATTGGCAATGTCTTTTACCTATGTGTTATTGAGGTTATATGAGTATTATGTGTCATGAAGTGTAAATATTTGGAGTAGTATTTTGTGCTGTGGAGTGTGCTGTGGGGGTTTTTATTATGCGGTGTGCTGTTGAATGTTGTGGTATGAAGTTGAATTATGTGTTGTGAATTGGCTATATGTAATGTGCAGTGGAATTGTGTTGTGGAGTGGAATTATGTGGTCTGGTATTGAATTATGTGGTGTGGAATGGATTTGTGTGGAGTTGAACAGTGTGGCGTGGAACAGTGTGGTGTAGAGTGAAATTATGTTGAGTGGAATTATGTGGCATGGTGTGGAGTGTATTTATCTGGACTGTTATGAGGCTTAGAGTGTATTTATGTGGGGTGGGTGTATTTATGTGGGGTGGGTTTATTTATGTGGTATTGAGGAGCGTGTAATTAGGTGGAGTTGAATTATGTGGTGCTTAGTAGTATTATGTTGAGTGTAATTTTGTTGAGTGTTGTGGAATTGTGTGGCATTGTGTTGAATTATGTGGAGTTGAATGCTTGTTGTCTATGTACAGCAGTGCTGAGGGAGCAGACTTTATGGGAGGTGAACCGATTTTTTTCTGTCCTCTTACCACCCTGTACTGTCATGAGTGGCATGGAGTGGAATTATGTGGTGTGGTATTGAATTTTGTGGCATGAGGTGGATGTTTGTGGTGTAGATTCGATGTATGTGGTGTGTAGTGGAATTATGTGTTGTGAAATTGTGTTTTGGTGTGGAATTATGTAGTGTGGAATAGAATTGTGTGGCTTTTGAATTGTGTGGCGTGAATCTGTGTGATGTTGAGCGAAATTATGTTGAGTGGTATTATGTGGCTTGGTGTGGTGTGTATTTATGTGGAGTGTTGATTCGTGGCATGGAGTGGATTTATATGGAGTGCATTCATGTGGTATGGAGTAGAGTGTAATTATGTGGCCAAAAACATTGACAATTGATCCACTGAAGCACAAAGAGCCTAAACTAAATCCGCAGTACGCATTGCAAATAACGCCTTCTTAATACTTTTACTGATTGTTTAAAATGTGCAAATGGCACAATATAAGCATGTTGTAATTTCATTTCGTCAATAAATGTTTTTCTCCTTAAAGAGGATCCGATTGGAAAACTCCAAAAACCGCAACTTTTCCCACACACTCTGGGGTACTGAAAGTAAATAAACATTAGTTTGCAAAAGTTTAAATGCCAGCACCTTAGTCAAAAAGTGCAAACTAAATACAGTATAGAGTAACCCAACCACGCTTCGCAAAATCATACAGTGTTTATGATGCGCAATAAGCATAAGATAAGCTTTTTGTTTTGTACAAGAAAAATATTTAAACCAGAGCTTAAAGAGAACGTGTGGAATATTTAAATGCAACCAATGTCAATTTTTTTAATTTTATTTTTAAGATAAAGCCATTGCATCAGCACTGTTTTTACAAGAAACGGAAGTCTTTTCCAACAATTTTGTAAACTAATGCAGATCTATGCTCGGATTTTTCCCTACCGAATGTAAGATGTATGAGCATGTGTTTAAATCTACTTTATCTTTTGTTTGGGGTGCCTAGTTCAGTTTTCAAATGATACCAACGTAGATAATGAACAAAGGGCTTCCAGCATGGTAGCTTTTTATTTTGCTTGCGTAAATGTTTTCCACAACCCCAACCTGATAGCATCTCTGTGCATGTTGCACGTCAGCCTTCCTGAAGGAGCACCACCAATTAAATGATTGCGTTTCAAATTTTAATGATGATTGGCCGAAAGTTTAAAAGTCAGTATGCATGAAGCAAATAACGCATACCTAGAATGTAGAAGAATACACCCTTGATGCATAGGGACATGGAGATATAGGGTTATAGTGAGAAAGGGGCATAGCGCGGAGGGCTGAGGGACAGCAGGCATAGAGAAGTTTAGTTTAAGATAATGGATACCAAAAAAAAATGCATAGCAGTCACTGAGAAACAGTCTAAAGACAAACAGACTAGTGAACAGAAATATAAAGTGAACGGAGGGATGAGTATAGATAGAGGATATATAGAGCGAGATGGGATAAAGAGTGCAAAAACAATTTGGAAATATAATTGCTCTTGGAAAGGTAAAGTGAAGAGAAAGAAACAAAGTATAAAGATAAGGAAAGAGAGAGAGAGAGAGCAGAGTAAGCAAGACCGTTAGAGATATTTGGAGAGAGAACTGAGAGGCATAGAGAATAGAGAGAGAAAAAGTAGGAAAACAGTGAGGCTTTGAGAGAAAGAGTGACAATGTGCAAGAAAGAGATAAAGAAAGTGATGAGATATAAAGATACTTGGAAAGATAAGGGAAAGGCAGAGCGAACATAGAGACAAAAGTCACTGAGAGGAAAGAGAGAGATATAGAGCAAGAGTGAGATAGAGATTGAGAGAGAGCGAGGCAAAAAGAAAGTGAAAGAACCTGTCCAGATCCCCTAATTGCTAGAAGTATTCAGTGTGTGTCTTTTATAGAAAAATATGCGTTGTAACAATGGGGACTGAAACGAGCAGGTTTAAGCCAGTAAACCAGATTAGTCCTTTGTGTTTTTAAAAGACACATGGAGTGTTATCTGAACGGCATATTGAACAGAGAGAGAGAAGGCATTCTAGTTGCTAATCGCACAAGTTACTAACTTGTGTAACGATATATCTGTAAGAGACAGTAGTTAGTGACAGATTCCTTACCTTAGAATATCCCCAGGCGTCAGGCTGGATCCGGAAAGTTTTGCGTAGCAGTACCCCTGCGCGTCGGTAGGCGGCGTCGTGCGGCTCCGCGTCCGGCGTCGTGATCGCAGGGATGACGTCGCGGCCAGTACTTAGATGCCGACCATGCGCGCTGGCGTCAGTTCTGTACACGACTTTCCGCGCCAGAAACGCAGAGCCATGCAAGAAACTGACACTGGTGTCTGAAAACCAGGGCCCTGAAAGGGATGTCCTTAACCCTAGAAATCAGTTCGCAGAACGGGGAGGATGGGTGGGGCGGTAAGCAATCTGTCCCTAACTACTGTCTCTTACAGATATATCGTTACACAAGTTAGTAACTTGTGCATCTGAAAGAGACACGTTAGTGACAGATTCCTTACCTTAGAATAGATACCCCAGCAATACCAACCCCGGTGGTGGGTCTGCGAACAAAGATCAGACGAGGAAGTCTCGGAGAACAGAACGGCCAAAAAAGCTGTCTCTCCGGACTTGGCTGTCAAGGCAGTAATGCTTGGTAAACGTGTGCAGCGAGGCCCACGTAGCTGCCTGACAAATGTCCTGCAATGGGACACCACGTCCCAAAGCCATGCTGGCGGCTGTCGCCCTGGTGGAATGGGCACGTAGCCCAACAGGGGGCTCCTTCTTAGCCAAAGAATAGCAGGCTTTGATACACAAGACAACCCAGCGGGAGATGGTCCGCTTGTGTACCGCCCGACCTTTTTGGCGCCGACGTAGCCAACAAAGAGCTGGTCGTCCACCCGGAACTGTTGTGTGCGGTTCAGATAGAAAGAGATCGCACGTTTTGGGTCCAGACGGTGGAGCCTCTCTTCCTCTCTGGAAGGATGCGGAGGCGGAAAGAAGGTGGGCAAAGTGATGGTCTGCCCAATGTGGAAGGCAGTAACCACCTTTGGCAAGAAGGACGGACGCGTCCCAAGAACAACCTTGTCTGGATGGACAGACAGAAAGGGGGGCTTGCAAGAAAGAGCCTGGAGCTCACTCACCCGCCGAGGGGAGGTGATAGCCACCAGAAAGGCTGTCTTCAGAGTGAGAAGACGAAGAGGACAGTTATGGAGAGGCTCAAAGGGAGCGCACATTAAAAAGGTAAGAACCAAGTTCAAGTCCCACTGAGGCATCACAAACGGAACAGGAGGGAAAAGGTGTGTAATACCTTTAAGAAACCCGTTAACAACAGGGGACTTGAAAAGGGAGGGCTGATCAGGAAGCCTGAGGAAGGCCGAGATTGCACAAAGGTAGCCCTTGATGGTACCCAGGGCAGAACGCTGTTGGGCCAGAGAAAGAAGGAACAGTAGAACCTCAGAAAGAGGGGCAGAAAGGGGATTCACAGCCTTTGCTGTGCACCATGCCACAAACTTGTTCCACCTGCAGGCGTATACCACCTAGGTGGAGGGACGCCTGACTGCCAGAATCACATCACAAACTTCGGGAGGCAAGTCGAAAGGAATCAACTGCAGCCGCTCAATCTCCACGCAAGCAGGTGTAGACTGGACAGGTTCGGGTGGAGGACCGTCCCCTGCTGCTGCGACAGAAGATCCTCCCGAAGAGGCAGACGGATCGGGGGATCTACGCTCATATTGAGTAGCTCGGGATACCAAACTCTTCGAGCCCAGTCCGGAGCCACAAGAATAACTTGGGCCCGGTCGTGCCGAATCTTCTTCAACACTCTGGGTAGAAGTGGTATAGGCGGAAAGGCGTACAACAGACCGCAACTCCACTCGCGACGAAAAGCGTCGCCGAGCGAGTGCCGCCTTGGAAATTCCAACACGCAGAACTGATGACATTGCGCGTTCTCTTCGGTGGCGAATAGATCTAACCAAGGCTCTCCCCATTGTAGAAAGAGTCCTTGCGCCACTTCCGAGTGAAGACGCCATTCGTGATCCATCATGCACCTGCGGCTGAGTTCGTCCGCCCTGGCGTTCAGGGAACCTGCCAGGTGTTGAACCATCAGGAACATGCCCTGATGTTCCAGCCATGTCCAGAGGCGCAGAGCCTCCTGACAAAGGGTCCAAGACCCCACCCCGCCCTGTTTGTTGCAGTACCACATGGCGGGGGTGTTGTCTGTGAACACCTGCACTACCTTCCCTTTGACAGAGGGAAGGAATGCCTTGAGTGCAAGTCGGATCGCCCGGAGCTCCAGAAGGTTGATATGGAGCCGGGACTCCGCCGGAGACCAGAGGCCTCTGATCTCCGCCTCTCCCATGTGACCGCCCCATCCCAGAAGGGACGCGTCCGTCACAACTGTATGCTCTGGCTGGGGAAGGGAGAGGGATCTGCCCATGACCCATTGCCGGTTCGAGAGCCACCACTGCAACTGTCTTGCAGTCCCCTCCGAGATCTGGACGTGATCGGACAGGTTGCCCTGGTGCTGCGCCCACTGGAACTTCAGGTCCCACTGCAGAGCCCGCATATGCCATCTGGCATGATTGACCAGCAGGATGCAGGAGGCCATGAGGCCCAGCAGCCTCAGGGTCATCCGTACCGAAACCCAGGATAAAGGCCGAAAGATCGGAATCATAGCCTGAATATCCCGGACTCGCCGTTCGGGAGGATAGGCCCGAAACTGCGTCGTGTCCAGAACTGCTCCGATGAAAAGGAGCTGTGGAGAAGGAATCAGATGCGACTTCGGCACATTGATGGAGAACCCCAGCGAGTGCAGGAGTTCGGCCGTAGTCTGGAGGTGGGAGACGACTGCCTGGGACGAGCCCGCCTTCAGCAGCCAGTCGTCGAGGTAGGGGAAGACTGAAACCCCTGCCCGGCGCAGATGAGCTGCGACCACGCCATCACTTTCGTGAACACCCGAGGGGCACTTGTAAGGCCAAAGGGGAGCACGGTGAACTGAAAATGCTCGGGGCCTACCGTGAACCGAAGGTAACGCCGGTGGGCCGGCAGGACGGGGATGTGGAAATACGCGTCCTGCAAGTCCAACGCTACCAACCAGTCTCCAGGGTCGAGGGCAGTCAAGACCTGAGCTAGGGTGAGCATCTTGAACTTCTCCTTCCGGAGGAAGCGATTGACGTTCCGGAGGTCCAAGATAGGACGCATGTCCTCCTTGTCCTTTTTGGGCACCAGAAAGTAGTGGGAGTAGCAACCACGCCCTACTTCTGGGGTCGGAACATGCTCGACGGCCCTTTTGGTCAAGAGGGCCGTGACTTCCTTCTGTAGAAGCACCAAGTGATCCCCTGACATGCGGTGGAATTGAGGTGGCATGGCTGGGGGGTGGTCTCGAAGGGGAGGGAGTAGCCCCTTCGGACAATGTCCAAGACCCACCTGTCCGAGGTGATGGTGCGCCAGTGGGGAAGGTGATGGCGGACCCTGCCCCCTACTGGCGTGCCGTGCACCTGAAAGGAGGGACTAGGAGGGCTTGGAGGCCGCGGACGGGTTGGAGGTGGTGGCCTGACCCGCACGCTGGTTGTCCGATCCGCCACAGCGGAATCCACGTCCTCGGCCACGCGCAGACGCCTGCTGCGCGGGCCGGTGGCTGGGCTGCTGACGTGAAGGGGCGCCCCTACCGTGGCCACGATAGGGGCGAAAAGCAGAAGTCAGCGGAGGGCGTGTAGCAGAAAGGCCCAGGGACTTGGCAGTAGCCCGTGAGTCCTTAAAGAGCTCCAACGCATGGTCTGCTTTGGACCCAAAAAGACCGACTCCATCAAAGGGCATGTCCATGAGAGTATTCTGGACATCCCCGGAAAAACCAGTGGTTCTCAGCCAGGCGTGGCGTCGGAGCGCCACCGTCGTTGCAATAGACCTGCCCAGCGAGTCGGCGGTGTCAAGGCCACAACGTATAGTGTATTTAGCCGCATCCCTTCCTTCCGCAATGGCGCGGGAAAGCAGTGCCTGGACCTCCTCAGGACACTGGGGCAAAACATCCGCCACCGAATCCCACAGGGAGTGGGTATATCGGCCCAAAAGACAAGCGGTGTTAACGGACCGCAAGCCAGCACTGGAGGAAGAAAAACCTTTCTTCCCAAACTGATCCAGGCGTTTGGATTCCCTATCCGGAGGAGCGGTAGGGAAGGCGGTTTGGGAAGCGGAGGCTTGGACAACCAAGCTCTCAGGAGTGGGGTGGACAGAGAGAAACAGGGGGTCGCCCGGAGCTGGGCGATGGCGTCGTGACACGTTCCGATCCACAGGAGCCCCTGTGTTGGGCTTGGACCAGGCGCCCAAAAGAACGTCAGTGAGGGCGTCGTTAAACGGCAGCACAGTCTCCGCAGAGGAGGCTGCCGGCTGAAGCACCTCTGTCAAGATGTTAGGCTTGACCGTCAAAGTAGGGAGTTGGAGACGTAAGGCCCCAGCTGCCCTACGCAACACCGTACCAAAATTGGCTCCCTCCTCCGTAGCCACGGGAGGAGACAGCATGCCAGTGTCAGGGGAAGTATCCAGACCACTGGCCTCCCCTAGACTCTCTGTCCAGTCCTCATCATACTGACAGTGTCGTGTCAGAGGGTCATCAGACCCCTCCCAGTCCAACTGGTCCTCCTCTGGTTCAAAATAAGGAGGAGGAGGGACAGTTGGGACCCAAGGTCCCATCGGGCGCCGGAGCCGGCGTCGAAGCGACGTCGTTCCGGGTCCATGTCCGGAGCCGGAAGGAACTGGGGGACGACGCCGCCCGGAGCCCAGGGCGGCGTCGAGAACGGCACCGGAGACATCGGCGCCGGCGGAGGTGTCGTTAGGTCGACCGGCGTCGATGGGGGTTGTGGAGCCGGGATCGAGGCCGGGGCCGAAGCCGGAGCCGGGACCGAGGCTGGAGGCACGGGCGACGCCGGGGCCGGAGCCGCCGGCGACGCCGGAGCAACCCCATCAGGGCCCGCGGGGCCCGAAGGCGCACCGGAGGGGCCTGAAGGCCCGAAGAGGCGGGCCATGGCCGTCAGGAATTCCTGCACTTTGGCCGGATCCGCCCCCGAACCCAGGAAGGGCGGGTATGGCGGGGGCGACTCCACAGGCATGTCCGGGGCCGCGGGGGCGGGGACGGTGCCGGGAGGGGCCTCAGCCGAGTCGCGAGACCGGCGAGGCGAAGTCCGAGAGCGATGATGCTTCTTGGACTTCTTGTGTTTCGACTTACCGGACGAAGAAGACTTCGACGCCGACGACCGGTGTGGACTCCGCGATCGACCCCTGGACCTCTCACGCGACCGGGGCCTCCGTGGAGCCGAATGCCGGGCCTCGAGGAGCTTTCGAGACCGCTCTCGCAAAGCTTTCGGGTTGAGGGCCTGGCATTCGGGACAAGACTCCGTGTCGTGGCCTCGGCCGAGGCAGAAGAGACACTCCCAATGCGGGTCGGTGACGGACATCATCCGCGCACAGGCGCCGCATCGCTTGAAGCCGGGCATCCCTACAACACCTTGAAAGATGAAAAAACAGTGAAAAAATTCACCAAAAAGTATGGTCAAAAAATGACCAGGGCACTGCTCTTCCCGGATCTGCGCTTGCTGGCGCGGAAAAAGAAGAACTGACGTCAGCGCGCAGGGGCGGCGCCTAAGTACTGCCCGCGACGTCATCCCGGCGATCACGACGCCGACGACGGACGCGGAGCCGCACGACGCCGCCTACCGACGCGCAAGGGTACTGCTACGCAAAAACTTTTCCGGATCCAGCCTGACGCCTGGGGATATTCTAAGGTGAGGAATCTGTCACTAACGTGTCTCTTTCAGATGTGTGTTTTTGTTTGGATGCAACTCCAGTCGTCCAGTGCTTCGATGCCGAGGCTCGCTTCGTGGGTCTAGAGTCAGATTTTCGAGACTCTACTAATTTTTTCGAGGTCGACAACTCTCTTACCTCTTTCGAAGTCTTCTACTCGACCTCCACGACCGTAACGTCCCTGTCCTTGTCGCCTTCTGGCCCTTTAGCGACGTTGTCCTCCTCCTTACTGGAGAGGCCAAGGTCTTGCAGCGAAGGTGGTGGTCCTTGGCCTTGCATGTTGTAGTTGGCTCTTCGCTGTCTTTCTCTCACCCTCAACATCTTCGGGGTGAAGTCGGAGCACGAGTTACAGTCCTCGCTTTGGTGATCCAGCGGCAGGCAAAGGTTGCAGACTGGGTGCTGATCTTTCTGAGCATACTTGTGGTGACAATTTTTGCAAAACTTGAACGGTGTCTTGTCCATTACCGCGCACAGGGAGCCCCCTGCATGCGCATTCTCCGATCGTCGTCGAAGATTCAGTTTTCAACTTTCGTAGAACTCCGGTCGACGTGATTGAAAACTTGAAAGTCGAAACGTTCTACCGCAGTTCTTTTGAAGTTTTTTCCTTATTTTCGTTGATTCTTCTCTCCAATCATGGGAGCTCCTTCCATATCGATCCAGACCCAACCGCGGAAAAAAGAATCTGAAGATGGCGACCGAAGGTGGGAAGCCCGTCGACGTCACAGGAGGACACCAAATGGTGGTATGTCGACGACCACCAACAAAAAAAAAAAAAGGAAAGAAATACTGCAATTCCGGACCCAACCACTAGATGGTGGAATAATGCATGTGAATCCAGAAAACATTCACGCTGCAAAACTTCCGGTCCCACTGCACAGCCCGCATATGCCACCTGGCATGATCCACCAGCAGGATGCAGGAGGCCATGAGGACCAGCAGCCTCAGGGTCATCCTGACCGAAAACCAGGGTAGAGGCTGAAACATAGGTATCATAATCCGAATATCCCAGACGCGCTGCTTGGGAAGATAAGCCCGAAAATGCGCTGTATCCAGAACTGCTCCTAATGAAAAGGAGCTTCTGAGACGGAATCAGGTGTGACTTCGGCACGTTGATAGAGAACCCCAGAGAATGCAGGAGGCTCGCCGTAGTCTGGAGGTGGGAGACGACAGCCTGGGGCGAGCTCGCCTTCAACAGCCAGTCATCATGATAGGGGAAGACTGGAACCCCTGATCTGCGCAGATAGGCTACGACCACCGCTATCACTTTCGTGAACACCCGAGGGGCACTGGTAAGGCCAAAGGGGAGCACGGTGAATTGAAAATGCTAGTGGCCTACCGTGAACCGTAGGTAACACTTGTGGGCCGGCAGTACGGGA
Source organism: Calotriton arnoldi (assembly GCA_963921515.1). NCBI lineage: Eukaryota > Metazoa > Chordata > Amphibia > Caudata > Salamandridae > Calotriton > Calotriton arnoldi. The sequence goes on from CAWUFW010004079.1 coordinate 1,289,357, forward strand.
ATGTGGAAGTAACCGTCCTGCAAGTCCAACACTACCATCCAGTCTCCATGGTCGAGAGCAGACAGGACCTGAGCTAATGTCAACATTTTGAACTTCTCCTTCCGGAGGAAGTGGTTGACGTCCCTGAGATCCAAGATAGGACGCAGGACATTGTCCTTCTTGGGCACCAGGAACTAGTGGGAGTAAAAACCACGACCTACTTCTGGGACAGGGACTCGCTCGAGAGCTCCCTTGGCCAAGAGAGTCGTAACATCCTGACGGAGAAGGGCCAAGTGATCCTCCGACATGCAATGGAGTGTTGGTGCCATGTATGGAGGGGTAGCCTCGAAGGGGAGGGAGTAGCCCCTTCGGACTATCTGAAAAACCCACCTGTCCGACGTGATGTTGTGCCAGTGGGGGAGGTGATGGCGGATCCTGCCGCCCACTGGCAACTGGTGGCCCTGAAATGTCGGACTAGGAAGGCTTAGAGGCTGCTGCAGAGGGGGCACTGGTGGGCTGGCCCTCAGACCCACGGCGTTGGGTCCCCGGCCGCGCAGAGGCTGGGTAGCTTGCGCCGTCCTGTGGCCCTCGGTGGAACGTGGTGGGGCACCCCTTCTGTAGCAACGAAAGGCAGACTGCACAGGACGAGAGGTGGCAGCGAGGCCCAAGGATCTGGCCGTAACTGTAGAATCCTTGAAGCGCTTGAGCGCATGGTCCGCCTTGTCGCCAAACAGACGACAGCCATCAAAGGGCATGTCCAAAAGAGTCGATTGGACATCCCCGGAAAAGCCAGTGGATCTCAGCCAGACATAGCATCTTAGGGCTACTGACGTAGAAATCGTTCTACCCAGCGAGTCGGCGGTATCCAGCCCACAGCGGATGGCGAACTTTGCTGCATCTCACCCCTCTGCAACTGCACGGGAGAGTGTGACCCGGGCCTCCTCCGGACACTGTGGCAGCACCTGCGCAACCGTATCCCACAGAGTGGGTGAAACGGCCCAAGAGACATGCGGTGTTCACCGACAGCAGTCCTAAGTTGGCGGAAGGAAACAGCTTCTTCCCAAGATGGTCCAGCTTCTTGGATTCCTTATCTGGGGGAGCAGAAGGGAACGCGCCTTTGGATGTTGAGGATTTGACCACAAAGTTATCAGGGGTAGGGTGTTGGGAGCGGAAAATGGGGTCACCCGGGGCCGGGCGGTGGCGTTGGGCAATAATCCTATCCACAGGAGCCCCTGTGCTAGGCCTGGACCAAGTGCCTAGAAGGATGTCTGTGAGGGCCTCATTGAACGGCAGCAGGGGCTCAGAGAGGCAGCTGCCGGTTGAAGCTACTCAGTCAGAAGATTCGTCCTGACTGCCACCGTAGGAAGCTCAAGGCCCAAGGCCTCAGCCGCCCTACGCAACACCAAAGCATAGGAGGCTGCCTCCTCCGTGGCCACGGTAGGGGGAGAAAGCATACCACTGGCTTCCCCCAACTCCTCTCTCCAGTCCGTCTCCTCCAGCTGGTCTGCCAAAGGGTCAACAGACCCCTCCCAGTCCTCCTCACCTTCCTCTGGCTGCCACTCAGGGCGAAAGGGAAAGCCAGGGGAGAACAGTGGTACAAAAGTACCGGTCGGCACCGGTACCGGCGTCGATCGACGCCAGTCCGGCTCCGTGTCCAAGTCGAGGGGGAGGCCGGGGCATAACCGGCGTCAGAGGTGGCGGAGGCGTCGTCAGAGGAATCAGTGCCGGAGGAGGTGTTGTGAGGTCGACCGGCACAGATCCGGATCCAGGCCTGGATCCCTGCGGCGCTGAGGCCAGAGCCGCCGGCATCGAAGACCTAGAGCCCCCAGCCAAGTCCGCGGGGCCCGAAGGCACGCCGGCGGAGTCAGGCTGCCCAAAGATGGAGTGGAGAGCTTCGTAAAATGCACGAAGCTGGGCAGGGGACGCTCTGGCTCCCGGGAAGGGAGGGAAGCTCTGAGCCGTCCAAGTAGGCTCCGTGGGCGGAGCCGAAGGACGACGACCTTCCGCATCCCGTGTCGCGTTGGCCGACGGACGGGGAGAAGGCGAAGAGCAACGGTGCTTCTTCGCCTTCATCTTGTGCTTCGACTTACCCGAAGACGAAGACTTCGATGAGGAGTGATGGTGGTGACTCTGCGACCAGTCCCGCGACCTCTCGACCGGGACCTTGAGCAGCACGGAGCTGACTGCCGGGCCTCCAGGAGCTTTCGGAACCGCTCCCTGAAAGACTTCAGGTTCATGGCCCGACAGTCGGAGCACGACTTCGGGTCGTGGTCGCGCTCCAGGCACCAAAGGCATACGAGGTGCGGGTTCGTGACTGACATCAGCTTGTGACAAGAGTCAAGGCTTAAAGCCGGTTCGCCGATGTGACATCCCTACGTGCACCAGGAGTCGAACGACTCGAAAAAGATGTCGACAAAAGTCGAAAAACACTCGTCAAAAAGTGACTACGGGTACCGCTCTCTCCGGATCTGCGTTGGCTGGTGCGGAAAAAGAAAAAACTGACGTCAGCACGCAGGGGCGGCGTCTAAGTGGATACCGCAACGTCATTCCGGCGATCACGACACCAACGACGAACGAGGAGTCTATCTACGCCACCTACCTACGCGCAGGGGTACTGCTGAAGAAAAATTCTCCGGATCCAGTTTGACGCCTGGGGGTAATTCTAAGGTAAGGAATCCATAACTAATAGTCTCTTTCAGATTATATATATTAACGTAAATGTGTCATCAGACACTCAGATTGACTCGCAATTCACAGGAGTTCACTGGCCAGTGCGCAAGAGTGTGTAAAGCTTGCCTCGGTACAGTCTTCAGTACCATAGTCCGACAGACTAAACACAATTTCTAGTTCTGAATTAGCTCAAACACCAAAAAAAGCTAGAAAAAGAGAATCAACCACATCTTTGATTAAACCGGTTTTCTTTTTTACAAATATGAGCAACACATAAAATACAGTCATATATATTTTGTATACCCAAGAACTAACTAGAACTGAGAAACCAGTTCCAAAAGCGCTTTTTCAATAATATTGAAAAAGGTTAACGCACCTAAAAATGCAGATCCTCAACAACTCATAAAATAAATCCTTGTGAACAACAGGCACCTACTACACCTGTGATACAAGACAATATATGAAACATAGCAGCACATTCTATCATGTATACACCGCATACCAAAAAAACACTCTGAAACGAGAGGTTTGGCAAAAAAAAAACGCAATCCAGAGAGAAACAAGCATTAGAAATGCAATAGGTCTCACGTTTGTTTGTTAGATCTATTGGGTTTGTAATTGGCAATGTCTTTTACCTATGTGTTATTGAGGTTATATGAGTATTATGTGTCATGAAGTGTAAATATTTGGAGTAGTATTTTGTGCTGTGGAGTGTGCTGTGGGGGTTTTTATTATGCGGTGTGCTGTTGAATGTTGTGGTATGAAGTTGAATTATGTGTTGTGAATTGGCTATATGTAATGTGCAGTGGAATTGTGTTGTGGAGTGGAATTATGTGGTCTGGTATTGAATTATGTGGTGTGGAATGGATTTGTGTGGAGTTGAACAGTGTGGCGTGGAACAGTGTGGTGTAGAGTGAAATTATGTTGAGTGGAATTATGTGGCATGGTGTGGAGTGTATTTATCTGGACTGTTATGAGGCTTAGAGTGTATTTATGTGGGGTGGGTGTATTTATGTGGGGTGGGTTTATTTATGTGGTATTGAGGAGCGTGTAATTAGGTGGAGTTGAATTATGTGGTGCTTAGTAGTATTATGTTGAGTGTAATTTTGTTGAGTGTTGTGGAATTGTGTGGCATTGTGTTGAATTATGTGGAGTTGAATGCTTGTTGTCTATGTACAGCAGTGCTGAGGGAGCAGACTTTATGGGAGGTGAACCGATTTTTTTCTGTCCTCTTACCACCCTGTACTGTCATGAGTGGCATGGAGTGGAATTATGTGGTGTGGTATTGAATTTTGTGGCATGAGGTGGATGTTTGTGGTGTAGATTCGATGTATGTGGTGTGTAGTGGAATTATGTGTTGTGAAATTGTGTTTTGGTGTGGAATTATGTAGTGTGGAATAGAATTGTGTGGCTTTTGAATTGTGTGGCGTGAATCTGTGTGATGTTGAGCGAAATTATGTTGAGTGGTATTATGTGGCTTGGTGTGGTGTGTATTTATGTGGAGTGTTGATTCGTGGCATGGAGTGGATTTATATGGAGTGCATTCATGTGGTATGGAGTAGAGTGTAATTATGTGGCCAAAAACATTGACAATTGATCCACTGAAGCACAAAAAGCCTAAACTAAATCCGCAGTACGCATTGCAAATAACGCCTTCTTAATACTTTTACTGATTGTTTAAAATGTGCAAATGGCACAATATAAGCATGTTGTAATTTCATTTCGTCAATAAATGTTTTTCTCCTTAAAGAGGATCCGATTGGAAAACTCCAAAAACCGCAACTTTTCCCACACACTCTGGGGTACTGAAAGTAAATAAACATTAGTTTGCAAAAGTTTAAATGCCAGCACCTTAGTCAAAAAGTGCAAACTAAATACAGTATAGAGTAACCCAACCACGCTTCGCAAAATCATACAGTGTTTATGATGCGCAATAAGCATAAGATAAGCTTTTTGTTTTGTACAAGAAAAATATTTAAACCAGAGCTTAAAGAGAACGTGTGGAATATTTAAATGCAACCAATGTCAATTTTTTTATTTTATTTTTAAGATAAAGCCATTGCATCAGCACTGTTTTTACAAGAAACGGAAGTCTTTTCCAACAATTTTGTAAACTAATGCAGATCTATGCTCGGATTTTTCCCTACCGAATGTAAGATGTATGAGCATGTGTTTAAATCTACTTTATCTTTTGTTTGGGGTGCCTAGTTCAGTTTTCAAATGATACCAACGTAGATAATGAACAAAGGGCTTCCAGCATGGTAGCTTTTTTATTTTGCTTGCGTAAATGTTTTCCACAACCCCAACCTGATAGCATCTCTGTGCATGTTGCACGTCAGCCTTCCTGAAGGAGCACCACCAATTAAATGATTGCGTTTCAAATTTTAATGATGATTGGCCGAAAGTTTAAAAGTCAGTATGCATGAAGCAAATAACGCATACCTAGAATGTAGAAGAATACACCCTTGATGCATAGGGACATGGAGATATAGGGTTATAGTGAGAAAGGGGCATAGCGCGGAGGGCTGAGGGACAGCAGGCATAGAGAAGTTTAGTTTAAGATAATGGATACCAAAAAAAATGCATAGCAGTCACTGAGAAACAGTCTAAAGACAAACAGACTAGTGAACAGAAATATAAAGTGAACGGAGGGATGAGTATAGATAGAGGATATATAGAGCGAGATGGGATAAAGAGTGCAAAAACAATTTGGAAATATAATTGCTCTTGGAAAGGTAAAGTGAAGAGAAAGAAACAAAGTATAAAGATAAGGAAAGAGAGAGAGAGAGAGCAGAGTAAGCAAGACCGTTAGAGATATTTGGAGAGAGAACTGAGAGGCATAGAGAATAGAGAGAGAAAAAGTAGGAAAACAGTGAGGCTTTGAGAGAAAGAGTGACAATGTGCAAGAAAGAGATAAAGAAAGTGATGAGATATAAAGATACTTGGAAAGATAAGGGAAAGGCAGAGCGAACATAGAGACAAAAGTCACTGAGAGGAAAGAGAGAGATATAGAGCAAGAGTGAGATAGAGATTGAGAGAGAGCGAGGCAAAAAGAAAGTGAAAGAACCTGTCCAGATCCCCTAATTGCTAGAAGTATTCAGTGTGTGTCTTTTATAGAAAAATATGCGTTGTAACAATGGGGACTGAAACGAGCAGGTTTAAGCCAGTAAACCAGATTAGTCCTTTGTGTTTTTAAAAGACACATGGAGTGTTATCTGAACGGCATATTGAACAGAGAGAGAGAAGGCATTCTAGTTGCTAATCGCACAAGTTACTAACTTGTGTAACGATATATCTGTAAGAGACAGTAGTTAGTGACAGATTCCTTACCTTAGAATATCCCCAGGCGTCAGGCTGGATCCGGAAAGTTTTGCGTAGCAGTACCCCTGCGCGTCGGTAGGCGGCGTCGTGCGGCTCCGCGTCCGGCGTCGTGATCGCAGGGATGACGTCGCGGCCAGTACTTAGATGCCGACCATGCGCGCTGGCGTCAGTTCTGTACACGACTTTCCGTGCCAGAAACGCAGAGCCATGCAAGAAACTGACACTGGTGTCTGAAAACCAGGGCCCTGAAAGGGATGTCCTTAACCCTAGAAATCAGTTCGCAGAACGGGGAGGATGGGTGGGGCGGTAAGCAATCTGTCCCTAACTACTGTCTCTTACAGATATATCGTTACACAAGTTAGTAACTTGTGCATCTGAAAGAGACACGTTAGTGACAGATTCCTTACCTTAGAATAGATACCCCAGCAATACCAACCCCGGTGGTGGGTCTGCGAACAAAGATCAGACGAGGAAGTCTCGGAGAACAGAACGGCCAAAAAAGCTGTCTCTCCGGACTTGGCTGTCAAGGCAGTAATGCTTGGTAAACGTGTGCAGCGAGGCCCACGTAGCTGCCTGACAAATGTCCTGCAATGGGACACCACGTCCCAAAGCCATGCTGGCGGCTGTCGCCCTGGTGGAATGGGCACGTAGCCCAACAGGGGGCTCCTTCTTAGCCAAAGAATAGCAGGCTTTGATACACAAGACAACCCAGCGGGAGATGGTCCGCTTGTGTACCGCCCGACCTTTTTGGCGCCGACGTAGCCAACAAAGAGCTGGTCGTCCACCCGGAACTGTTGTGTGCGGTTCAGATAGAAAGAGATCGCACGTTTTGGGTCCAGACGGTGGAGCCTCTCTTCCTCTCTGGAAGGATGCGGAGGCGGAAAGAAGGTGGGCAAAGTGATGGTCTGCCCAATGTGGAAGGCAGTAACCACCTTTGGCAAGAAGGACGGACGCGTCCCAAGAACAACCTTGTCTGGATGGACAGACAGAAAGGGGGCTTGCAAGAAAGAGCCTGGAGCTCACTCACCCGCCGAGGGGAGGTGATAGCCACCAGAAAGGCTGTCTTCAGAGTGAGAAGACGAAGAGGACAGTTATGGAGAGGCTCAAAGGGAGCGCACATTAAAAAGGTAAGAACCAAGTTCAAGTCCCACTGAGGCATCACAAACGGAACAGGAGGGAAAAGGTGTGTAATACCTTTAAGAAACCCGTTAACAACAGGGGACTTGAAAAGGAGGGCTGATCAGGAAGCCTGAGGAAGGCCGAGATTGCACAAAGGTAGCCCTTGATGGTACCCAGGGCAGAACGCTGTTGGGCCAGAGAAAGAAGGAACAGTAGAACCTCAGAAAGAGGGGCAGAAAGGGGATTCACAGCCTTTGCTGTGCACCATGCCACAAACTTGTTCCACCTGCAGGCGTATACCACCTAGGTGGAGGGACGCCTGACTGCCAGAATCACATCACAAACTTCGGGAGGCAAGTCGAAAGGAATCAACTGCCGCCGCTCAATCTCCATGCAAGGAGGTGGAGACTGGACAGGTTCGGGTGGAGCACCGTCCCCTGCTGCTGCGACAGAAGATCCTCCCGAAGAGGCAGACGGATCGGGGGATCGATGCTCATACTGAGTAGCTCGGGATACCAAACTCTTCGAGCCCAGACCGGAGCCACAAGAATGACTTGGGCCCGGTCGCGCCGAATCTTCTTCAACACTCTGGGTAGAAGTGGTATAGGCGGAAAGGCGTACAACAGACCGCAACTCCACTCGCGACGAAAGCGCAGATCCGGCAAGAGCAGTGCCCTGGTCATTTTTTGACCATACTTTTTGGTGAATTTTTTTTCACTGTTTTTCTATCAAGGTGTCGTAGGGATGCCCGGTTTCAAACGTTGCGGCGCCTGTGCTCGGATGATGTCCGTCACCGACCCGCATTGGGAGTGTCTCTTCTGCCTCGGCCGAGGCCACGACACGGAGTCTTGTACCGACTGCCAGGCCCTCAAACCGAAAGCTTTGCGAGAGCGGTCTCGAAAGCTCCTCGAGGCCCGGCATTCGGCTCCGCGGAAGCCCCGGTCGCGTGAGAGGTCCAGGGGTCGATCGCGGAGTCCACACCGGTCGCCGGCATCGAAGTCTCTTCGTCCGGTAAGTCAAAACACAAAAAGTCCAAAAGCATCATCGCTCTAGGACTTCGCCTCGCCGGTCTCGCGACTCGGCTGAGGCCCCTCCCGGCACCGTCCCCGCGGCCCCGGACATGCCTGTGGAGTCGCCCCCGCCATACCCGCCCTTCCCGGGTTCGGGGGCGGATCCGGCCAAAGTGCAGGAATTCCTGTCGGCCATGGCCCGCCTCTTCGGGCCTCCAGGCCCCTCCGGTGCGCCTTCGGGCCCCGTGGGCCCTGATGGGGTTGCTCCGGCGTCGCCGACGGCTCCGGCCCCGGCGTCGCCCGTGCCTCCAGCCTCGATCCCGGCTCCGGCCCCGGCCTCGATCCCGGTCGACCTAACGACACCTCCGCCAGCGCCGATGTCTCCGGTGCCGTTCTCGACGCCGCCTGGGGCTCCGAGCGGCATCGTTCCCCAGTTCCTTCCGGCTCCGGACATGGACCCGGACCGACGCCGCTCGACGCCGGTTCCGGCGCCCGATGAGACCTTGGGTCCCAAATGTCCCTCCTCCCCTTATTTTGAACCTGAGGAGGACCAGGAGGACTGGGAGGGGTCTGATGACCCTCTGACACAACAGTGTCAGTACGATGAGGACTGGACAGAGGGTCTAGGGGATGCTAGTGGTCTAGATACTTCCCTGACACTGGCATGCTGTCTCCTCCCGTGGCTACGGAGGAGGGAGCCAATTTTGCAACGGTGTTGCGTAGGGCAGCTGGAGCCTTACACCTCCAACTCCCTGCTGTGGCGGTCAAGGTTAATCTCTTGACAGAGGTGCTTCAGCCGGCAGCCTCCTCTTCGGAGACTGTGCTGCCGTTTAACGACGCCCTCACTGACGTTCTTTGGGCGCCTGGTCCAAGCCCAACACAGGGGCTCCTGTGGATAGGAACGTGTCCCGACGCCATCGCCCAGCTCCGGGCGACCCCCTGTTTCTCTCTGTCCACCCCACCCCTGAGAGCTTGGTTGTCCAAGCCTCCGCTTCCCAAACCGCCTTCCCTACCGCCCTCCGGATAGGGAATCCAAACGCCTGGATCAATTTGGGAAGAAGGGTTTTTCTTCCTCCAGTGCTGGCTTGCGGTCCGTCAACACCGCTTGCCTTTTGGGCCGATATACCCACTCCTTGTGGGATTCGGTGGCGGATGTTTTGCCCCAGTGTTCTGAGGAGGTCCACACACTGCTTTCCCGCGCCATTGCGGAAGGAAGGGATGCGGCCAAATATACAATTCGATGTGGCCTTGATACCGCCGACTCGCTGGGCAGGTCTATTGCAACGACGGTGGCGCTACGACGCCACGCCTGGCTGAGAACCACTGGTTTTTCAGGGGATGTCCAGAATACTCTCATGGACATGCCCTTTGATGGAGTCGGTCTTTTTGGGTCCAAAGCAGACCATGCGTTGGAGCGCTTTAAGGACTCACAGGCTACTGCAAAGTCCCGGCTCCATATCAGCCTTCTGGAGCTCCGGGCGATCCGACTTGCACTGAAGGTATTCCTTCCCTCTGTCTAGGGGAAGGTAGTGCAGGTGTTCACAGACAACACCGCCGCCATGTGGTACTGCAACAAACAAGGCGGGGTGGGGTCGTGGACCCTTTGTCAGGAGGCTCTGCGTCTCTGGACATGGCTGGAACATCAGGGCATTTTTCTGATGGTTCAACACCTGGCAGGTTCCCTGAACGCCAGGGCGGACGAACTCAGCCGCAGGTGCATGATGGATCACGAATGGCGTCTTCACTCGGAGGTGGCGCAAGGACTCTTTCTACAGTGGGGAGAGCCTTGGTTAGATCTATTCACCACCGAAGAGAACGCGCAATGTCAGCAATTCTGCGCGTTGGAATTTCCAAGGCGGCACTCGCTCGGCGACGCTTTCAATCCTGAAGGCAGGGTGCTGGGTTATAAGTGAGAGGGTGCCCTGTGTGAGCAGGACACCCCCTACAAACCCCGGAGTCGATTCTCCAGCTTTTTAAGTGTGGTCAACTTTTTTGATCCATATAGTGGCCATGGTCATTACGTGATGGTTAACTATATACTGGCTGTGCCGAACCTGGGCATGTTTGGTATCAAACATGTTGGAATCATACCTCCAACACCGTTAACGGTGTTGGAGGTATGACTCCATGCACTGGTGGGCTCCTCTGGGAAGCCCCCAGTACTCCCGGTAACAGCCTTCCAGGGTCTGCCACCAAACTAGTGCTGCTGCCGACCCCAGACACGATTCTGCCCTCCTGCTGCTGAGCTGAGCTCGAGCAGGGGAAGGTAGAACAATAGGTTTCCTGTCACAGAGAGGTGTGACCATCTCCCAGACAGAGTTTAGTGTATTGGGCTGGGATGGAGGTGCTTGCCAGCGCCACCAGACTGCTTTGAAGGGCACGTTTGGTGCCCTCCTTGCATACTCTAGTTAGAACCAGTTCTGGGAGCCCTTGGCTACGGCGCAAAACTGGACAAAGGACATAGGAGTAGCCTCCCCTCTGTCCAGTCCCTCCTCTGGAAGGGACCCCGAGTCATCCTAACCCCTTTCTTAGGTTATAAAAGGGCTTACCTGTGGGTGGGTCCTGAGATTCATCGTGGGACAAGACTCAAGGCTGAAACCATGTCACTCATCGACTGTCTGGATACTTGGACTTCACTGGACTTTGCCTGGACCCAAGACTGCATCACGGAAGACTCCTGCTGCTCCTGGTCTCGCTGTTCTGTAGGTTTTCTTCGTCGTCTGTATCTGTGCTTCATCCAGGATCTTCAACATACCTGTGGGCATCAAGGACACCCGAAGTAATCTACCTTGGAGTGAAGGATTCACTCCCCTGCATCTGCAGGCACCGCAACAAAGCTAACCGTTCTGCTGCTCCTGAAGTCCCACAGACTTCGAGAGGCTCAGCAACACAGGTGGTGGTTCTGCATCCATCTCGAGGCCTGACCTGTCCTCTCTGCAATTTTGCGGGAACCGCTGGGAGCAAACCCCTGTGCACCGGGCCAACTTGCAGTTGCTGAGGCTTGTTGGCTCTGCACTCCAGAGATCTTCGGGCTACAAGAAGCTCCAGTCTCTAGCATCTCTTCCTGCCAAGATCTTCATCCACACCACATCCTCTGCACTGTGGGCCTTCATCTTTGGTGAGCTGCTCGAGGTCCTCTTGAGACTGCTGTGCCTTTGCCATCTGGGTCCTCTTGAGGGTCTTCTCTTGCTTCAGAGGGCCCCCCTGCTTGCTCGGGCCTGCTCTGACTCTCCTGCAGTTGATGAGTCCCTTGGACCTTGCTGGTCCCAACGTTGCTTCTTCATCGTTTTCCACGTCTGTTGTTGGCGCCAAGGCTTGTTGGTGGTCACGCCGGGCACCGACCCCCTGGATCTCGACTTCCGACATGGGACAGCTCCTGAATGGCTCCTGGTCTTTCTCAGCGTTGCCTGGTCCTCACAGCTGCAGCAACAAGGTCACTATCATCCCTCCTACATCTTCCGTCGCACAAGTTACTAACTTGTGTAACGATATATCTGTAAGAGACAGTAGTTAGTGACAGATTCCTTACCTTAGAATATCCCCAGGCGTCAGGCTGGATCCGGAAAGTTTTTTGCGTAGCAGTACCTTTGCGCGCCGGTAGGCGGCGCCGTGCGGCTCCGCGTCCGTCTGCCGGCGTCGTGATCGCCGGGATGACGTCGCGGGCAGTACTTAGGCGCCGCCCCTGCGCGCTGACGCCAGTTCTGTACACGACTTTCCGCGCCAGGAACGCAGAGCCATGCAAGAAGCTGACATAGGTGTCTGAAAAATACTAGGGCCCTGAAAGGGATGTCCTTAACCCTAGAAATCAGTTCGCAGAACGGGAGGATGGTGGCGGTAGGAATCTGTCACTAACTACTGTCTCTTACAGATATATCGTTACACAAGTTAGTAACTTGTGCATCTGAAAGAGACACGTTAGTGACAGATTCCTTACCTTAGAATAGATACCCCAGCAATACCAACCCCGGTGGTGGGTCTGCGAACAAAGATCAGACAAGGAAGTCCTGGAGGACAGAACGGCCAAAGAAGCCGTCCCTCCGGACCTGACTGTCAAGGCAGTAATGCTTTGTAAACGTGTGCAGCGAGGCCCACGTAGCTGCCTGACAGATAACCGGCAGCGGAACACCGCGGCCCAAGGCCGTGGTAGCAGCCGTTGCCCTGGTGGAATGGGCACGCAGCCCAACAGGAGGTTCCTTTTAGCCAAAGAATAGCAGGTCTTGATGCACAAGGTAACCCAGCGGGAGATGGTCCTCTTGTGCACCGCCCGACCTTTTTGGCGCCCACGTAGCCAACAAAGAGCTGGTCATCCACCCGGAAGTGTTTTGTGCGGTCAATATAGAAAGAGAGCGCACGTTTTGGGTCCAGACGGTGGAGCCTCTCTTCCTCTCTGGAAGGATGCGGAGGCGGAAAGAAGGTGGGCAAAGTGATGGTCTGCCCAATGTGGAAAGCAGTAACCACCTTTGGCAAGAAGGACGGACGCGTCCGAAGAACAACCTTGTCTGGATGAACAGACAGAAAGGGAGGTTTGCAAGATAGAGCCTGGAGCTCACTCACCCGCCGAGCGGAGGTGATGGCCACCAGAAAGGCTGTCTTCAGAGTCAGAAGACGAAGAGGACAGTTATGTAGAGGCTCAAAGGGAGCGCACATTAAAAAGGTAAGAACCAAGTTCAAGTCCCACTGAGGCATCACAAACGGAACAGGAGGGAAGAGGTGAGTAATGCTTTTAAGAACCTGTTAACAACAGGGGACTTGAAAAGGGAGGGCTGATCAGGGAGCCTGAGGAAGGCCGAGATAGCACAAAGATAACCCTTGATGGTACCCAGGGCAGAACCCTGTTGGGCCAAAGAGAGAAGGAACAGAAGGACCTCAGAAAGAGGGGCAGAAAGGGGATTCACAGCCTTTGCTGTGCACCATGCCACAAATTTGTTCCACCTGCAGGCGTATACCACCTTAGTGGAGGGACGCCTGGCTGCCAGAATCACATCACAAACTTCGGGAGGCAAGTCGAAAGGAATCAACTGCCGCCGCTCAATCTCCACGCAAGCAGGTGTAGACTGGACAGGTTCGGGTGGAGGACCGTCCCCTGCTGCTGCGACAGAAGATCCTCCCGAAGAGGCAGACGGATCGGGGATCTACGCTCATATTGAGTAGCTCGGGATACCAAACTCTTCGAGCCCAGTCCGGAGCCACAAGAATGACTTGGGCCCGGTCGTGCCGAATCTTCTTCAACACTCTGGGTAGAAGTGGTATAGGCGGAAAGGCGTACAATAGACCGCAACTCCACTCGTGACGAAAAGCGCCGCCGAGCGAGTGCCGCCTTGGAAATTCCAACGCGCAGAACTGATGACATTGCGCGTTCTCTTCGGTGGCGAATAGATCTAACCAAGGCTCTCCCCACTGTAGAAAGAGTCCTTGCGCCACTTCCGAGTGAAGACGCCATTCGTGATCCATCATGCACCTGCGGCTGAGTTCGTCCGCCCTGGCGTTCAGGGAACCTGCCAGGTGTTGAACCACCAGGAACATGCCCTGATGTTCCAGCCATGTCCAGAGGCGCAGAGCCTCCTGACAAAGGGTCCACGACCCCACCCCGCCTTGTTTGTTGCAGTACCACATGGCGGTGGTGTTGTCTGTGAACACCTGCACTACCTTCCCTTTGACAGAGGGAAGGAATGCCTTGAGTGCAAGTCGGATCGCCCGGAGCTCCAGAAGGTTGATATGGAGCCGGGACTCCGCCGGAGACCAGAGGCCTCTGATCTCCGCCTCTCCCATGTGACCGCCCCATCCCAGAAGGGACGCGTCCGTCACAACTGTGTGCTCTGGCTGGGGAAGGGAGAGGGATCTGCCCATGACCCATTGCCGGTTCGAGAGCCACCACTGCAACTGTCTTGCAGTCCCCTCCGAGATCTGGACGTGATCGGACAGGTCGCCCTGGTGCTGCGCCCACTGGAACTTCAGGTCCCACTGCAGAGCCCGCATATGCCATCTGGCATGAGTGACCAGCAGGATGCAGGAGGCCATGAGGCCCAGCAGCCTCAGGGTCATCCGTACCGAAACCCAGGATAAGGGCTGAAAGATGGGAATCATAGCCTGAATATCCCGGACTCGCCGTTCGGGAGGATAGGCCCGAAACTGCGTCGTGTCCAGAACTGCTCCGATGAAAAGGAGCTGTGGAGAAGGAATCAGATGCGACTTTGGCACATTGATGGAGAACCCCAGCGAGTGCAGGAGTTCGGCCGTAGTCTGGAGGTGGAAGACAACTGCCTGGGACGAGCCCGCCTTCAGCAGCCAGTCGCCGAGGTAGGGGAAGACTGAAACCCCTGCCCGGCGCAGATGAGCTGCGACCACCGCCATCACTTTCGTGAACACCCGAGGGGCACTGGTAAGGCCAAAGGGGAGCACGGTGAACTGAAAATGCTCGAGGCCTACCGTGAACCGAAGGTAACGCCGGTGGGCCGGCAGGACGGGGATGTGGAAATAGGCGTCCTGCAAGTCCAACGCTACCAACCAGTCTCCGGGGTCGAGGGCAGTCAAGACCTGAGCTAGGGTGAGCATCTTGAACTTCTCCTTCCGGAGGAAGCGATTGACGTTCCGGAGGTCCAAGATAGGACGCATGTCCTCCTTGTCCTTTTGGGCACCAGAAAGTAGTGGGAGTAGCAACCACGCCCTACTTCTGGGGTCGGAACATGCTCGATGGCCCTCTTGGCCAAGAGGGCCGTGACTTCCTTCTGTAGAAGCACCAAGTGATCCCCTGACATGCGGTGGAATTGAGGTGGCATGGCTGGGGGTGGTCTCGAAGGGGAGGGAGTAGCCCTTCGGACAATGTCCAAGACCCACTTGTCCGAGGTGATGGGACGCCAGTGGTGAAGGTGATGGCGGACCCTGCCCTCGACTGGCGTGCTGTGCACCTGAAAGGAGGGACTAGGAGGGCTTGGAGGCCGCGGACGGGTTGGAGGTGGTGGCCTGACCCGCACGCTGGTTGCCCGAACCGCCACGGCGGTATCCACGCCCTCGGCCACGCGAAGGCGCTTGCTGCGCGGGCCGTTGGCCGGGCTGTGGACGTGACTGGGCGCCCTTCCGTGGCCACGAAAGGGGCGAAAAGCAGACGTTTGCGGAGGGCGCACAACAGCAAGGCCCAGGGACTTAGCAGTAGCCCGTGAGTCCTTGAAACGCTCCAGCGCATGGTCTGCCTTTGAACCAAAAAGACCGACTCCATCAAAGGGCATGTCCATGAGAGTATTCTGGACATCCCCTGAAAACCAGTGGTTCTCAGCCAGGCGTGGCGACGCAGCGCCACCGTCGTTGCAAGCGATCTGCCCAGCGAGTCGGCGGTATCAAGGCCACAGCAGATGGTATACTTAGCCGCATCACGCCCTTCCGCAATAGCGCGGGTAAGCAGTGTCTGGACCTCCTCAGAACACTGCGGCAAAACATCAGCCACCGAATCCCACAGGGAGTGGGTGTATCGGCCCAAGAGGCAAGCGGTATTAACAGACCGCAAGCCAGCACTGGAGGAAGAGAAAGCCTTCTTCCCAAAGTGATCCAGGCGCTTGGATTCCCTATCCGGAGGGGCGGTAGGGAAGGCTGTTTGGGAGGCAGAGGCTTGGACAACCAAGCTCTCAGGGGTGGGGTGTTGGGAGAGAAACAGGGGGTCGCCCGGAGCCGGGCGATGGCGTCGGGCCACGTTCCTATCCACAGGAGCCCCTGTGGTGGGTTTGGACCAGGCACCCAAAAGAACGTCAGTGAGTGCATCGTTGAACGGCAGCACAGGCTCCGAAGAGGAGGCCGCCGGCTGAAGCACTTCAGTCAGGAGGTTAGTCCTGACGGCCACTGTAGGCAACTGGAGATTTAAGGCTCCAGCAGCTCTACGCAACACCGTTGCAAAATTAGCCCCTCCTCCGTTGCCACGGGAGGAGACAGCATGCCAGAGTCGGGGAGGTATCCAGCCCACTGGCATCCCCAAGTTCCTCAACCCAGTCCGGGTCAAACTCGCACTGTTGTGTGAGAGGGTCGCCAGACCCTCCCAGCTCTCCTGGTCCTCCTCAGGTTGAAAAGATGGAGGAGGAGGGACATAAGGGACCCAAGGCCTCATCGGCGCCGGAACCGGCGTCGGGCGACGCCGGTCCGGCTCCATGTCCGGACCCGGGAGAACCGGGAACGACGCCGCCCGGAGCCCCGGACGGCGCCGGAAACGGCACCGGGGACATCGGGCGCCGGCGGAGGCGTGGTTAGGTCAACCGGCGCCGATGGGGGTTGCGGCACCACCGGAACCGGGGTCGAGGCCGGGGCCGGAGCCGAGGCCGGGACGAAGGCTGGTGGGACAGGCGACGCCGGGACCGGAGTCGACGGCGACGCCGGAGCAACCCCATCTGGCCCGCGGGCCCGAAGGCGCACCGGAGGGACCTTGAGGCCCGAAGAGGCGGGCCATGGCCGACAGGAATTTCTGTGACTCGGCCGGAGTCGCCCGAACCCGGGAAGGACGGGTAATGCGGGGGCAACTCGACAGGCACGCCCGGGGCCGCGGGGCGGGGACGGTGCCGACAGGGACCTCAGCCGAGTCGCGCGACCGGCGAGGCGAAGTCTTAGAGCGATGACGCCGCTTAGACTTCTTGTGCTTCGACTTACCGGAGGAGCGCGAAGACTTGGATTCCGACGAACGGCGGGGACTCCGCGTCCGGCCCCTCGACCTCTCCCGGGACCGGGGCTTGCTGCGGCGCGGAGCCGACTGCCGGACTTCAAGGAGCTTTCGAGACCGCTCTCGCAAAGCCTTCGGATGAAGTTTCCGGCAGTCAGGGCACGACTTCGTGTCGTGGCCTCGGCCGAGGCAGAAGAGACACTCGAGGTGGGGGTCCGTGATGGACATCATACGACCACATTCCTCGCAGGGCTTAAAGCCGGGCATCCCTACGACACCTTAGGAGTCGTGAAGACTCGTTGAAGAGAACAGTGAAAAATTTCACAAAAAGATAGTCAAAAAGTGACTAGGGCACTGCTCTTCCCGGATCTGCGCTACTGCCGCGGAAAAGAAGAACTGACGTCAGCGCGCAGGGGCGGCGCCAAGTACTGCCCGCGACGTCATCACGGCGATCACGACGCCGACGACGGACGCGGAGCCGCACGACGCCGCCTACCGACGCGCAAGGGTACTGCTACGCAAAAACTTTTCCGGATCCAGCCTGACGCCTGGGGATATTCTAAGGTAAGGAATCTGTCACTAACGTGTCTCTTTCAGATATCTGTGGTCATTGCTCTTCCGTGCCTCCTGGTCACCTCCGAGTGGCACAGACTGTCTTCTCTGCTTGCAGGTGCTTCTCTTCAAGAATCCACCCTTGAATTCCAAAGGACTCTTGCACAGTCTTCGCCAGCGGCATCTTTTCTGAAGTCCTCCATTGTGGTCTACGGCAGTTTCTGACGTCACTTTGAACCTATGCACCCAGCTTCTCTGGTGTAGGTATCCAAGTTCCTGGGGTATCCACGGGTGAGGTGACTCTCCAACCTTCTGTCTTCCATGGGATTTCTTCAGGGTCATTCTTCAAAACTGCAACTGCGACTTTCCCGTTGACTTCTATTGAGTACTCAGCTGCGTTTCCACTCTGCACACAGTCTCCGTGGGGTTCCTGGGTACTTACTTTGGGTGGTTCGTGGTGTCTCCAGCTCTTCTGAGTCTCCTGGCCCATATCCCGACTTCAGTCGCAGTTCGCATTCCACTTACCTAGTATATGGTTTGGGCTCCCACTGGAGACCACGGTGTATTGTGCTTACTTACCTGTTTACACTTGAAGTATTGTGTGTATGTTTGTTGATATCTCCGGGTAGGAGATATACCACTGTTTTAGTGAGTGTTGAATAATAAATAAATATTTTTTATAAATACACTGTCATTTTTTTTCAATTAATCTACACCACATGATTAGATCTGGTGAAATAAGATGCTTAACACTCCTTCAGGACTAAGCCACAGCTACCACTTGGAGAGCTTTCTATGGTTGTCTAAGACCACTAAAATCACTATAAGGGTTGTCTGGATTAGTGCAAGGTGCTTCACTTAAATAAGTGTGCACCATATACTAAGCCAGCCTCCTACAAGATCCCACTGAGGCATAATGAAGGGAGTACGGGGAAACATATGTACAAGCCCCTTCAAGAACCGATTTACAATAAGGGACTTGAATAAAGAGGGTTGGTCAGGCAGCTGCAGAAAAGCAGACAGAGCAGAAAGATAACCCTTGAGAGCGCCCAGAGCAGGGCCCTGCTGGGCAAGGGTAAGAAAAAAAGAGAAGAAAATCAGAAAGAGGGTCAATACACTTTTCTGTACAATATTTTCCAAATTTGTGCCAACGGCAGGTGGATACCGTCTTGGTGGAGGGCTGCCTGGCCGCCAAGATAACCTTACAGAGTTCAGGAGGAAGGTCGAGATGACAGATTCAGGTGGTGTACTCTCCCTTGCTGCTGCAACAGAAGATCCTCCTGAAGGGGCAGCCTGATCGGAGGATCGATGCTCACTCAAAGAAGCTTGGGATACCAGACTCTCCATGCCCAGTCCAGAGAAAACAAGAATAACTTGGGCCCGGTCATTCTTGATTTTCTTGAGAACTCTGGGCAGAAGTGGTAAGGTCCGAATGGTGTAAAGGAGGCCGGAGCTCAACTCGCAACGAAAAGCGGTGCGGATCGATAGCTGCCTTGGAAACTCCAATGCGCAATATTGTTGACATTGCGCGTTCTCTTCGGAGGTGAACACATCTAACCAAGGCTCTCCCCACTGTTGAAAGAGACCATGCGCCACCTCAAACTGGAGACGCCATTCGTAATCAGCTAGGCATCGACGGCTGAGTTTGTCCGCCCTGGCGTTCAGGGAACCTGCCAGGTGCTGAACCACCAGGGTTATGCCCTGCTGTTCCAGCCAAGCCCAGAGGCGAGGGCCTCTTGACAAAGGGTCCACGAACCCACACCGCCCTGCTTGTTGCAGTACCATATGGCGGTAGTGTTGTCCGTTAACACCAACTTCCCCTTGATAGAGATAAGAAACGCTTTCAATGCCATTCGGATCGCCCGGAGCTTCAACCACTTCATGTGGAACACCGACTCCGCCGGAGACCAGAGTCCTCTGATTCTCACCTCTCCCAGATGGCCGCCCTATCCCTGGAGTGACACATCTGTCACTACTGTGAGATATGGTTGGGGAAGGGAGAGGGGACTGTCTCTGACCCAATTGTGGTTCGTAATCCACCACTGCCGGTCCTTTGCAGTTCCCTACAAAATCAGGACCATGTCGGAGAGATTACCCCGATGCTGTGCCCACTGGAACTTCAGGTTCCACTGCAGAGCAAGCATACGCCATCTGGAGTGATTTACCAACAGGATGCAGGAGGCCATGAGTCCTAGTAGCCTCAGTGTAATTCTCACCGAAATCCAGGATAGAGGCTGAAACATCAATATCATAACCTGAATATCCTGGACTCGCTGCTTGGGAGGATAAGCCCAAAACTGCACTATGTCCAAAACAGCCCCAATAAAAGGGAGAGTCTGAAAAGGAGTCAGGTGCGACTTCGGCATGTTTATAGTGAACCCCAGCTAATGCAGGAGGTTCGCCATAGTCTGTCGGTGGGAGACGGCAGTCTGGCATGAGGGTGCCTTTAACAGCCAGTCGTCGAGGTAGGGGAAGACTGGAACCCCTATCCTGCGCAGATGAGCTGCGACCACTGCCATCACCTTGTCAAACACCCGAGGGGCGCTGGTAAGGCCAGAGGGGAGCACGGTGAACTGAAAGTGCCTGTGGCCCACCTTGAAGCGCAGGTAACGCCTGTGTGCTGGCATGATGGGAATGTAAAAATATGCATCCTGCAAGTCCAACGCTACCAGCCAGTCTCCTTGGTCTAGGGCAGACAAGACCGGTGCCAACATAAGCATCTTGAATTTCTCCTTTTTAAGGAAGAGATTGATGGTCTGAAGGACTAGAATAGGACGAAGACACTTGTTCTTTTTGGGTATCAGAAAGTAGCAGGAACAACAACAACTGCCTACTTTTGAAATCGGGACCCTCTCTATAACCCCCTTGGCCAGGAGAGCTGTAACTTCCTTTCTAAGCAGAACAAGATGATCCTCCACCAGTCGGTCTTGAGGTGGCAGTAAAGGAGGAGGTAAAGATAGATAAGGAAGGGAGGAACCATCTTGAATGATCTGCAAGACCCATTTGTCCAATGTTATGAACAGCCAGTGGAGGAGATGATATTGTATTCTCCCTCCAACTGGACACCCATGGTCTTGCAGAACCAAATTAGGAACGCTTAGAGCCTGCAGCTGCGGGGTGGGGGGATGTGGAAGGCGGTTGACTTCTGGCTACCATTCCCTCGAGGTCAGAATGTACCACGTCCATGTCCTCGCACAGCTTGGGAAGTCTGTGCAGGACGGAGGCTGGGGTATGCCTGAGGCGGGTAAAACCCCTTTCATTGCCATGAAAGGGGCAAAAGGCAGAATGGGGACTAGGTGTCAGTGAGAGGCCCAAGGACCTGGCCAAAGCCCGCAAATTTTTGAAGCGCTCCAGTGCCGAGACCGCCTTCTCTCTGAAGTGACAAGTTCCAACGAAGGGCATATCCCTGAGGTTAGCCTAGATATCCCTGAGAAGCCAGATGTGGTGCCGCAAAGCCACCGTCGACTAAACCGCTCTACCCAGCGAGGAAGTCGTATCCAAAACACACCTAATGGTAATCTTTGCTGCATCTCTCCCATCTTTCACTGCCTGGGACAGCATGGCCCGGGCCTCCTCCAGGACCTGTGGCAAAACTTGCGCAACCGTTTCCCAAAGGGTGTGCGAGGAACGGCCCAATAGGCACGTGGTGTTCACTGACCTTTATGTCAGGCTGGTGGGAGAAAACTTTCTTCCCAAGTGCGTCCAACCTCTTGGATTCCCTGTCCGGGCGGTGGGGGGAGACATGCCATGGGATGGGACGTTGAGGCTTGGACCACCAAGCTCTCAGGGATAAGATGTTGACTGAGGAACTTGGATCACCCGGTGCAGAGTGATGGCAGCGTGCTATAGTCCTGTTCATAGGAGCCCCTGTGCTAGGATTGGACCATGAATCCGTTAGTGTCTCATTAAAGGGCAAAAGGGGTTTGGATGAGGAAGCCCCAGGCTGAAGAACTTCAGTCAAGAGATTAGTCTTGACTTGAACGAAGGGCAGTTCCATGCCAAGGATCTCTGCCGCCTTCTTTATCACAATAGCAATAAAAAGCCCCTCCTCCATAGCCACAGTCAGGGGAGAGAGCATACCAGTTTCTGGGGAGGTGTCCAGACCACTGGCCTCCGTAAGCTCCTCATACCAGTCCAATTCCTCACCAGGATTGTCTAACTGTTGTTCTAAAGAGTCCAGAGACCCCTCCCACTCCTCACCCATGACTGAAACCTCTTCAAAATGTACAGGCAGCGACCCAGAGCCTCTGGGCTCTGTCAGCGCCGGAGTCAATGTCGAACGACGTCGATCCGAATCCAGGTTGTCGGGAATCAGAATGGGACTGGCACCAGAAGTATAGACTTCGGGACCAGTGCCGAGGAAGGGCGTGTTGGCACGAACTGCGTCAAACCGGGATCGGATTCATGAGGCCCCAAACGCAGGAGCAGTCAGCGCAGAACTTGATGGGGCTTCCTTTGATCCCACAAGGCCCGAAGGTGCACCAGAGGAGTAGGTCCGCCCAAATACTTGACACATTACCTCACAAGGAAAATGCTACTTACCCAGTATGCATCTGTTCTTGGCATGTAGAGCTGTAGATTCACATGCTTTGCATAGCTGGCCATCTAGTGTTGGGTCCGGATGTTTGCACTTTGATTTTGTTCGAAGAAGTCTTATCCAGTCTCGAGGTAGGTGACTCCTCCTTTCGGAGATAGTGTGCATGGGCATCGGCTCCATTGTTAGATTGTTTGCCGCAGAGGGTGATAATGGAGTTAGTAAGAGTAGTAAGAGATGTCCATGTATATATGTATTTAAGTAAGATGTTACTGCAACAGGTATAGGTAGCCGGAGAGGCGGGTGGGCGCATGTGAATCTACAGCTCTACATGCCAAGAACAGATGCATACTGGGTAAGTAGCATTTTCCGTTCGAGGCATGTGAGCTGTAGATCACATGCTTTGCATAGACTATACAGCAGTTATCTCCCAAAGCGGTGGCTAACCTGTAGCTGTTGCAGTCGTTTGAAATAGTGTACGTAAAACTGCTTGGCCCACACTAGCTTGCTGTCTTGCTAACACATCTACACAATAGTGTTTTGTGAATGTGTGAGGTGTAGACCATGTTGCAGCTTTCCAGATGTCATCTATGGGTATATTTCCTAAGAATGCCATAGAAGCCCCTAGTTTGCGTGTGGAGTGTGCTCTAGGGGGAATTGTCAGTGTTCTGAATGCACCTGACTATCCACCTTGCAATGCCTGATTTTGATATAGGATTGCCTTTATGTGGTGGCGCAAAAGCGACAAACAGTTGTTTTGTCTTTCGGAAAGGTTTCGTCCTTTCTACATAGTAAAGTAGTTCTCTTTTCACACCTAAAGTGTGTAAAGCCTGTTCTGCCACAGATTCTGGTTGAGGGAAGAACACAGGCAACTCAACAGATTGGTTGATATGAAGGGCAGAAATGACCTTTGGTAGGAATTTCGGGTTGGTCCAAAGTACCACTTTGTTTTGGTGTACTTGTAAAAAAAAGTTCTTCTATGGTTAGTGCCTGAAGCTCACCTACTCTCCTCAGTTATGTGACAGCTATGAGGAGAGCTACCTTCCAAGTGAGAAATTGCAGTTCACATCTATGCAATGGCTCAAAGGGTGGACCCATTAGTCTGGTAAGGACAATGTTGAGATTCCACACTGGAGCAGGTGGAAGTCTTAGAGGAATTATTCTTTTAAGTCCCTCCATAAATGCTTCAATGACAGGCACTCTAAAGAGAGACAGATGTTGTCTATTCTGTAGGTATGCAGCTATTGCAGCAAGATGTAAGCGTATGGAAGAGTACGCTAAATTAGAACGCTGCAGATGTAATAAATAGCAAATGATGTTTTGAACTGAAGCGTCCAGTGGATCGATTTGATTGTTATTGCAGTATATCACAAATCGCTTCCACTTTGCTGCATAGCATGCTCTTGTGGTAGGACATCTAGCCTCTTTGATGATGTTCATGCAGTCTGGCGGGAGATTAAGGTAGCCAAACTCTAAGATTTCAGGTGCCAGATCGTAAGATTGAGATGACTGGGATCTGGATGTCTTATTTCTCCATGGCGCTGAGTGAGAAGATTGGGAGTGAGATGTAGTTTTTGGTGAGGAACTACTGAGAGCTCCAACAGGGTTGTGAACCAGGGTTGCCAGGCCCATGTGGGAGCAACTAGGATTAGTGTCAGGGACGCCTGTCTGAGCTTCCGAACCACTAATGGAATGAGTGGGAGAGGCGGAAAAGTGTAGGCAAATATCCCTGACCAGTTCATCCATAGTGCATTGCCCTTGGACAATGGGTGTGGATGCCTGGATGCGAAGCTTGGGCATTTTGCGTTTAGGTTTTTGGCGAACAGATCTATGTTCGGAAAGTCCCACATTTGGAAGAATGGGAGGAGAACTTGAGGGTAGAGTTCCCATTCGTGAATCTGTTGTCTTTGACGACTGACCAGATCTGCAATCTGATTGTTTACTCCTGGAAGGTGTTCTGCAAGGAGATACATTTTGTGACGTATAGCCCATCTCCAGATGGTCTGTGCAAGTTGTGACAGCTGGAGAGAGTGTGTCCCCCCCCCCCTCTGTTTTTGTATGTAGTACATTGCTGTCATGTTGTCTGTTCGGATCAGGACAGCTTTGCCTACTAGATGTACTTGAAAGGCTTTGAGCGTTAGAAAAATCGCTAGCAGCTCTAGATGATTTATGTGAAGCTGCTTTTGCTGCAGGCTCCACATGCCCTGAATTGTATGCGTCTGGAGATGAGCTCCCCAACCAGTGAGCAATGCGTCTGCTGTTAGCACTAGCTGTGGAACCGGGTCAATGAAGGGCCTCCCTTCCACCCGGTTTTGTGTATTCCACCACTGCAGAGAGCAATGGGTGCGGCCGTCCACCAACACCAGCTCTGATAAGAGACCCTGAGCCTGATTCCACTGACGTGCTAAGCACTCCTGAAGGGGACACATTTGGAGTCTTGCGTAAGGGACTATTAGAATGCAAAACGCCATCATCCCTAGTAACTGCATGAACACTCGAGCTGGCAATGAGTGTTGAGGCTGAAACTGGCAGAGCAAAGTTTGCATGTTGCGGATTCTGGCCGGATTGGGTTAGGCCAAAGCCTTTTGTGTATCTATTGTGGCTTCCAGATACGCCTGTGTGTTGGATGGTTGTAGATGGGATTTGGACAAATTTACTGTGAATCCAAAATCGTGGAGCAACTGCACTGTTTTGTGAGTGTGACGTAGGCAGCTTTTTTGCGAGCTGGTTTTTTTCAGCCAGTCGTCCAAATATGGGAAGACGTGAATGTGTTGTCTTCGTAGATGAGCTGCGACTACTGAGAGGCACTTGGTGAAAACCCTGGGTGCGGTAGTTACTCCGAATGGGAGCACGTTGAACTGATAGTGCTGGCCTGCTACTACGAACCTGAGGTACTTGCGGTGAGCAGGGTGTATTGGGATATAGCAATAGGCGTCCTTTAAGTCCAGAGTGGACAGAAAGTCGTCTTGTTGAAGGAGCGGGAGCACTTGCTGAAGTGTGACCATGTGAAAGTGGTCCGACTGAATGTACAGATTTAGTTCTCTGAGGTCTAGTATAGGCCTGAGAGAGCCGTCCTTCTTGGGAATTAAGAAGTACAGGGAGTATAGCCCTGCCCCTTGATATTTTAATGGGACTGGTTCTATAGCTCCTTTCTCTAACAGAGAGAGAACCTCTTGCTTTAGAAGGGTAAGATGTTCTTGTGACATTGCGTGTGATCTTGGAAGAATGTTTGGGGGAGTGTCTGTAAGTTCCAGGCAGTAACCATATTGGATAATTTGTAAAACCCTTTTGTCTGAGGTGATTGTGTTCCAGACAGGGAGAAATTGTGAGAGACGTCCCCCGACAGGAGTGGAATGATCGGGGGTAGCGGAAGAAAGTCACTGCATGTTATTTGCGGGGGAAGTGCGTGTGGAGTTGCCTCTGCCTCTTCCCTTACCATTGTTTCCTCTAAAACCTCCTCTGAAATAGCCTCTTGATGAGGGCGATTAGTTGTTGCCCTTGTAAGAGGAGGAGGGATTTTCTGTAGAAATATTTTTCGGAGCCACCCCTGTAAAAGGAGCGACGAAAGGAACCCCTATTCGCAGGTAACTGCAAAGCCCCCATGGACTTTGCGACCTCAGTATCTTTTTTCATATTTTCCAGCGCGGTGTCAACTGCTGGACCAAAGAGGTGCTCTTTGTCAAATGGCTGGTTGAGAATAGAGGCCTGTACATCAGGTTTAAAACCTGAAATTCTCAAACATGCATGTCTGCGTAGCAGTACACTGGTGTTTACTGCGCCGCTGCTGTGTCTGATGAGTCTAGGGCGCACTTGATGGAGGTATAGGTGATAAGTTTGCCCTCCTGAATAAGATCATTTGCCTTAGATTTATGTTCATCAGGCAGAAATTGCATGAGTTTTTCTAACTCATCATAATGAGCTCGATCATATCTGGCTAACGAACAAGTTACTTACCTTCGGTAACAGTATACCTGTAAGAAACATAGGTTAGTTATAGATTCCTTACCTTAGAATTACCCCCAGGCGTCAGACTGGATCCGGAAAGTTTTTCGTCAGCAGTACCTCTGCGCGTCGAAAGGTGTCGGTCGGCTCCGCATCCGTCGTTGGCATCGTGGTCGCCGGGATGACGTCGCGGTAGTTACTTAGACGCCGCCCTCGCGCGCTGACGTCAGTTCTGTAGATGACTTTCCACGCCAGGAACGCAGAGCCATGCAAGACACTGACCACTGGTGCACAAAACTAGGGCCCTGAAAGGATGTCCTTAACCCTAAAAGTCAGTTCGCAGAAAGGGGAGGATGGGTGGGGCGGTAAGGAATCTATAACTAACCTATGTTTCTTACAGATATATTGTTACCGAAGGTAAGTAACTTGTTCATCTGAAAGAAACAGTTAGTTATATATTCCTTACCTTAGAATAGATAACCCAGTAATACCAACCCCGGAGGTGGGTCTGCGAACCAAGTTCACACCAGTAAGTCCTGGAGAACAGCACGGCCAAAGAAACCGTCTCTCCGGACTTGGCTGTCCAGGCAGTAGTGTTTAGTGAACGTTTGCAAGGATGCCCACGTCGCTGCCTGGCAAATGTAATTCAGAGGGACTCCTCGTCCCAAAGCAGTAGTGGCTGCCGTCGCCCTGGTGGAATGGGCACGTAGGCCCACTGGAGGCTCCTGTTCAGCTAGAGAATAGTAGGCTTTAATACACAAAACGACCCAACTAGAAATGGTCCGCTTGTGTATGGCTCGACTTTTCTTGGCGCCCACGTAGCCAACAAAGAGCTGGTCATACACCCGGAACTGTTTGGTGCGATCCAGATAAAAGGAAAGCGCCGTTTTGGGTCCAGACGGTGGAGCCTCTCTTCCTCTTTCGAAGGATGCGGAGGCGGAAAGAAGGTGGGCAAAGTGATGGTCTGCCCAATATGAAATGAGGTGACTACCTTGGGAAGGAAGGATGGACGAGTTTGTAGGACAACCTTGTCCGGATGTACAGCCAGAAAAGGAGGTTTGGATGAAAGAGCCTGGAGCTCACTCACTCTTCTGGCAGATGTGATGGCCACCAGGAATGCAGTCTCAAGAGTTAAGAGTCTTAAAGGACAGTTGTGAAGCGGCTCAAAGGGAGCGCACATCAAATAGGTCAAGATCAGATTCAAGTCCCACTGAGGCATTACGAAAGGGATAGGAGGAAAAAGATGAGTAATGCCTTTTAAGAAAGGATTCACAACCGGGGACTTGAAGAGAGAAGGCTGATCAGGAAGCCGAAGAAAGGCGGAAATGGCCGAGAGATAGCCCTTGATAGTGCCCATAGCAGAACCCTGCTGGGCCAAAGAAAGGAGGAACACGAGAACCTCAGAAAGGGGGGCAGAAAGGGGATCCACAGCCTTTGCTGTGCACCATGCCACAAATTTGTTCCATCGGCAGGCGTATACCATCTTAGTGGAGGGACGCCTGGCTGCCAAGATTACATCACAGACTTCGGGAGGCAAGTCGAATGACGTCAACTGCTGCCGCTCAATCTCCATGCAAGGAGGTGGAGGCTGGACAGGTTCGGGTGGAGGACCGTCCCCTGCTGCTGCGACAGAAGATCCTCCCGAAGAGGCAGTCGGATCGGAGGATTGATGGCCATGTTGAGCAGCTCCGGATACCAGACTCTTCGAGCCCAATCCAGAGCACAAGAATGACTTGGGCCCGGTCGCGCTTGATCATCTTCAGCACTCTGGGCAGAAGTGGTATAGGTAGAAAGGCGTACAACAGACCGCAACTCCACTCGCGACGAAAAGCGTCGCCTAGCGAGTGCCGCCTTGGAAATTCCAACGCGCAGAATTGCTGACATTGCGCGTTCTCTTCGGTGGCGAATAGATCTAACCAAGGCTCTCCCCACTGTTGAAAGAGACCTTGCACCACCTCCAAGTGAAGACGCCATTCGTGATCCGTCATGCACCTGCAGCTGAGTTCGTCCGCCCTGGCGTTCAGGGAACCTGCCAGGTGTTGAACCACCAGGGATATGCCCTGATGTTCCAGCCATGTACAGAGGCGGAGGGCCTCTTGACATAGGGTCCACGACCCCACCCCGCCTTGTTTGTTGCAGTACCACATGGCGGTGGTGTTGTCCGTGTACACCTGCACTACTCTTCCCCAGAAAGAGGGAAGGAATGCTTTAAGTGCAAGCCGGGTCACCCACAGCTCCAGAAAGTTGATGTGGAGCCCGGAATCCGCCGGAAACCAGAGGCCTCTGATCTCTGCCTCTCCCATGTGGCCGCCCCATCCCAGCAGTGATGCATCTGTCACCACTGTGAACTCTGGCTGAGGAAGGGAGAGGGATCTGCCGTTGACCCAATGCTGGTTCGTGAGCCACCACTGCAATTGGTGTGCAATGCCGTCTGAGATCTGGACGCAATCGGACAGATTCCCCTGATGTTGCGCCCACTGGAACTTCAGGTCCCACTGCAGAGCCCGCATATGCCACCTGGCATGATCCACCAGCAGGAGGCCATCAGGCCCAGCAGCCGGAGGGTCATCCTGACCGAAACCCGGGATAAGGGCTGAAAGATCGGAATCATAGTCCGAATATCCCGGACTCACTGCTCGGGAGGATAGACCCGAAACCGCGTTGTGTCCAGAACCGCTCCGATAAAGAGGAGCTTCTGAGAGGGAATCAGGTGTGACTTCGGCACGTTGATGGAGAACCCCAGCGAATGCAGGAGGTCGGCCGTAGTCTGGAGGTGGGAGACGACGCCTTCAACAACCAGTCGTCGAGATAGGGGAAGACTGGGACCCCTGATCTGCACAGATGAGCTGCAACCACCGCCATCACTTTCGTGAACACCCGAGGGGCGCTGGTAAGGCCGAAGGGCAGCACAGTAAACTGAAAATGCTCGTGGCCTACCATGAACCGCAAGTAGCGCCGGTGGGCCGGCAGGACGGGGATGTGAAAATAGGCGTCCTGCAAGTCCAACGCTACCATCCAGTCTCCAGGGTCGAGGGCAGACAAGACCTGAGCTAACGTCAACATTTTGAACTTCTACTTCCGGAGGAAGCGGTTGACGCTCCTGAGGTCCAAGATAGAACGCAGGCCCTTGCCCTTCTTGGGTACCAGAAAGTAGTGGGAATAGCAACCACGACCTACTTCTGGGGCAGGAACGCGTTCGATGGCTCCCTTGGCCAAGAGAGCCGTAACTTCCTGTTGGAGAAGGCCCTGGTGATCCTCCGACATGCGATGGTACTGAGGTGGCATGGCTGGAGGGGTAGCCTCGAAGGGGAGGGAGTGGCCCCTTCGGACTACCTGCAAAACCCACCTGTCCGATGTGATGGTGCGCCAGTGGGGGAGGTGATGGCAGACCCTGCCACCCACTGGCGACTGATGGGCCTGAAAGGTCGGACTAGGAAGGTTTGGAGGCTGAAGCAGAGGGGGGGTTGGTGGACTGACCCGCTCCCTGGCCCCCAGAACCACGGCGGTGGTTCCCACGTCCCCGGCCCTGCGAAGGTTGTGCAGCTTGCACCGGCCTGTGGCTCTGGGCGGACGTAGTGGGACACCCCTTCCGTAGCCACGAAAGGGGCGAAAAACAGATTGCGCAGGGCGGTTGGAGAGGCCCAGGGACTTGGCCATAGCCCGTGAGTCCTTGAAACGCTCTAGAGCATTGTCTGCTTTGTCGCCAAAAAGGCGACGGTCATCAAAGGGCATGTCCATGAGAGTGTTCTGGACATCCCCAGAAAAGCCAGTCGATCTCATCCAGGCGTAGCGACGAAGGGCAACCGACGTGGAAATCGTCCTGCCTAGAGAGTCGGCAGTATCCAGCCCACAGCGGATGGCAAACTTCGCTGCAACTCTCTCAGCGGCAACAGGCTGGGAGACTACGGTCCGGGCCTCCTCCGGACACTGAGGCAGCACTTGCGCAACCGTGTCCCACACAGAGTGGGAATAACGGCCCAATAGACATGCGGTGTTTACCGACCGCAGTCCCAAGCTGGCGGAAGAAAAAAATCTTCTTTCCAAGATGATCCAGCTTCTTGGATTCCCTATCTGGAGGTGCGTTAGGGAATGCGCTCTTGGAAGTAGAGGCTTGGACCACCAACCTCTCCGGGGTGGGGTGTTGGGAGAGGAAAGTGGGGTCGCCCGGGGCCGGGCGGTGGCGTCAGGCAATCATCCTATCCACAGGAGCCCCCGTGTTGGGCCTGGACCAGGTGCCCAAAAGGATGTCGGCTAGGGCTTCATTAAACGGAAGCAGGGGCTCCGAAGAGCTCGCTGCCGGTTGAAACACCTCTGTCAGGAGGTTAGTACTGACTGCCACGGTAGGTAGCTCGAGGTGGAGAGCCTCGGCCGCCCTACGCAACACCACTGCATAGGAAGCTCCCTCCTCTGTAGCCACGGTAGGAGGAGACAACATGCCAAGGTCTGGGGAGGTATCCAGAACACTGGCATCCCCCAGGTCCTCTCTCCAGTCCGGATCATAATCCAACTGGTCAGTCAGAGGGTCACCTGACCCCTCCCAGTACTCCTCCTCGTCCTCTGGGTGCCAATCTGGCCTGAAAGGGACCCCAGGAGTGAACAGGGGCACAAAGACACCACTCGGCTCGCTGCCGGCTGAAGCCCCTCTGTCAGGAGGTTAGTCCTGACTGCCACCGTAGGAAGCTCGAGGTTGAGAGCCTCGGCAGCCTTACGCAACACCACTGCGTATGACGCTCCCTCCTCTGTAGCCACGGTAGGAGGAGACAACATGCCTAGGTCTGGGGAGGTATCCAGACCACTGGCCTCCCCCAGTTCCTCTCTCCAGTCCGGATTGTACTCTAACTGGTCTGTTAAAGGGTCACCAGACCCCTCCCAGTCTTCCTAACCCTCTTCTGGCTGCCAATCTGGTTGAAAATAGCCAGGGTGGAACACAGGGACAAAAGTACCCATCGGCGTCAGCCGACGCCGGTCCGACTCAGTGTCCACGTCGAGGTAGGAGCCGGGGTCGACGTCGGCTGGGGGTCCAGCCGGTGTCGGCTGCGGACGTGGTGCTGGTGGAGTCGGCACCGGTGGAGGTGTAATAAGGTCGACCTGCGCCGATCCGGATCCAGGCCTGGATCCAAGGGGGCCCTGCGGTGCCGAGGCCGAAGCCGCCGGCGTTGTAGGCCTAGGGCCCCGAACCGAGTCCGCGGGGCCCGAAGGCGCGCCGGCGGAGTCGGACTGCCCAAAGGTGGCGTGCATCGCTTCGGAAAATTGACGAAGCTGGGCAGGGGTCGGTCCCGGGAAGGGAGGGAAGGCCTGAGTCGACCCTGAAGGCTCCACACGAGGAGCCACGGGAGGGGCACCACCTGCACCCTGCGTCGCGACGGCCGACGGACGAGGGGAAGTCGAAGAGCGACGATGCTTCTTCGACTTCTTCTTGTGCTTCGACTTACCTGACCCCGAGTGCGAAGACTTAGAAGAGTAGTGATGATGATGACGCCGCGATCCGTCCCTCGACCTCCCACGCGACCGGGACCTTGCAAGACGCGGAGCCGACTGCCGGGCCTCGAGGAGCTTTCGGGACCGCTCTCGCAAAGACTTCGGGGCCATGGTTCGACAGTCGGAGCACGACTTGGGGTCATGGTCGTGCTCCAGGCAGAAGAGGCACAGGCGGTGCGGATCCGCCACCGACATCATTCGGGAACAGGAACCGCAGGCCTGAAACCGGGCATCCCTCGTGCACCAGTAGTCGGATAAGACTCGAAAACAGTCTACAAAAGTCGCAAGAAACTCACGGTTGAAGAAGTAGTGTCGGAAATCTATCTTGTCCCACAACGAATCTGAGGACCCACCCACGGGTAAGCCCTTAAATACCCTAAGGAAAGGGTTCGGACGATACAGGGGTCCCTCCCTAAGGAGGGGTTGGACAAGGGGGAGGATACTCCCCTATCCTTTGTCCAGGTTCACGCCAGAGCGGGAGCCATCGGCTCCGTGAACTGGTTTGAACTGGACTATGCATGGAGGGCACCAAGTGTGCCTTGCCCGCAGACAATGTGGCGCTGGCAAGAGCTCCCACCCTGCCCCAATACACTAAATCCTGTCTGGAAAGGTGGTCACACCTCCCTGTGATAGGGTACCTATTCTGCCTTCCTCTGCCCGAGCTTGGCTCAGCATAAGGAGGGCAGAAACCTGTCTCTGGCCGGCAGCAGCCCTGGCTTGCTGTTGGGGTCTGGAAGACTGTTACCGGGATCACCGAGGGCCTCCCAGAGGAGCTTTACGGTGCATGGAATCATACCTCCCACACCGTTTACGGTGTGGGGATATAATTCCAACATGTTTGATACCAAACATGATAGGATTTGTTGCAGCTAGTTTCGAGATGGTCACAGCGTAATGGCGCGGTGCCCCTCCAGATGTCATATGGCTGCCTCACAACCCAGGAGAATGGACTCCGTAGGTTGTAGGGGTGTCCTGCTCATGCAGGGGCACCCTCACAGTTAGAACCAAGCACCCTGCCTTAGGGATTGCAAAGGCCTGCTGTAGGGGTGACTTGTAGGTTTTAAGTGCAGTGACCTTAGGTATAGGGAAACCTAAGTGGTGCTAGGACCAGCTTGCACAGGCTGCAATGGCAGGCCTGTAGTTAGAAAATTGAGTGGTCTCCCATGGGTGGCATAATACATTCTTCAGCCCATGGGGGAACCCTGGTGTACCTATGCCCTGGGTACCTTAGTACCATATACTAGGGACTGATAAGGTAGCACCATTGTCCAATATGGGATGTACCAAACAAATTTAGGAGAGAAAGCACAGAGACTGGGGTCCTGATTAGCAGAATGCCAGTAAGACTAGTCAGAAAGAGCATTACAACAAGCAAAAAGTGGGGGTAACCATGAAAGCAGATCCTACTTTCCTACACCCACACACTGCCATTGCAGGCTGCGTGCTTTGGTGCAGAGAAAAGTGAAGACTCGACAAGGCAAACAGCCCTGTGTGCCATGCCTGCAACCCACTGTCTGAGGCCTAGGTAAGTCACCCCTCTAGCAGGGTGCACTAGACCACAGGTGAGGGTACAGTGGCATGAGCCCTGCACCCCTATAGTGTCTAAGCCCATTCTTAGACATTGTAAGTGTAGTAAAGCCATTAAGAGTATATGGTCTGGGAGTTGGTCATTACGAACTCCACAGCTCCATAATGGCTTTACTAAAAACTGGGCAGTTTGGTAGCAAACTTCTCAGCACATTAAACCCACACTAATGCCAGTGTTGGATTTAATGTAAAATGCACTCAGAAGTCCCCTGAAAATCGCCAAGCCCTGGTGTGGTTCCCGAATGACTGCCCGCCATCTGCCACCACCAGACAGGATTTTGGACCCCTGGGTAGAGAGCCTCCCCTCTCTGGGTCCAGAAACAAAGCCCATCCTGGGCAGAGGTGTAATGGCTCCTCCCCCAGAATAGGCTGGGTCCACGAAATGGGAAGCTTCAAAGGCCTGCCGCCTTTGGAAGCTGTCCCTACCATTTTCTGCTCCCAGTAACTGGCTCCCACCAGTTCTGGCCCCCACTTTGGGCGGGAAAATCGGCGGGAAGGCCAAGCTAGGAAGAGAGGTGTGCCCACATTTGCAAACCCCACCCCTCAGGTGGGGGAGGCGAGGTGAAGCACACATCTCAGTCCCCTCCATCTTAAAGATGAGGGACTCAGTATAGTTAAGTGGGTTTCTGTTGCAGTAACCCCCCCACTTTTGCCAGATTTCTGATGCACTTTGACTTGATGTGCCCTGGGTCCCTGCCAATCAGATTCCCAGGGCCTGTGTTCTTTCCCAAAACTGCACATTTGTACTCACAATTGGCACCTCTCTGGCTACATGCAAGTCCCTTGTAAAAGGTACCATGGGTACCAAGGGCACTGTGACCAGGGAAGGCCTCTAACGGCTGCAGCACATATTGTGTCACCCTTAGAGGTCCTGTACCTTAACACACACACACTGTCATTGCAGGCTGCGTGTTTTGGTGCAGAGAAAAGTGAAGAGTCGGCATGGCGCACACACACCAGTGTGCCATTCCTGCATCCCACTGCCTACGGTATAGATAAGTGTCCCTTCTAGCTAGGGGCACAACACCACTGGTGAGGGTACAGTTGCATGACATGAACACTGTACCCCTACAGTGTCCAAGTCCATTCGCAGACATTGTAAGTGCCGTAAAGCCATAAAGAGTATATGATCTGGGAGTATGTCACTACGAACTCCACAGCACCATAATGGCTTTACTGAATTCTGGGAAATCTGGTAGCAAACTTCTCAGCATAATAAACCCACTCTGATGCCAGTGTGGGATGTATTATAGAATGCACTCAGAGGGCATTTAGAGATGCCCCCTGAAAAACGACCAGCCTCTGGTGGGTTCCCCGACTGGTAAACACCAGCCTGCCACCACGAGACAAGTTTCTGGACTCCTGGGGTGGGAGCCTTTGCTGCCTGAGCCCGGAAACAAAGCCTTTCCTGGGCGGAGGTGTTCACACCTACCCCAGGTCAGGAAGAGCCATCCGTGGCAGGGGAGCTTCAAAGGCCTTGCTGCCTTTGCAACGAGACCCCCAGCCTCTTCTGCCATCAGGAGCCGGCTTCCTTCCTGTCTCACCTCCTTTTCGGCGGGAAGACAGGAAAAATTAGAACAGCCCAGAAGGTGTGCCCACCTCTGCAAACCCCACCCCTCATGTGGAGTAGGCGAGGTGAAGCCCACTCTTGAGTGTCCGCCATCTTCCAGATGGCAGGCACTCTTCAATCAGGATAAAGGATTATGCCCACGCCCCCACGTGGTGTGAGCACACCAAGGGTGTAGACACCCTAAGGTCTGTAGCCCATTGGCTACTACCTCGAGATCCCTAAAACGCCCCCTAAATACAGTATCTAGGGGGCAGCCCTGAACCCAGAAGTCAGACAAGCAAGAAGAAGAAGGACAGAAGAGCCGTGCTGAAGGAAGAAGTGGACACCAACTGCCTTGGCCCCAGCCCTACCGGCCTGTCCTGACCTCGACCTGCTCCAGCAGATTTCCGGTGTGTCCAGCAGCCCACCAGAACCCGGAGGACCTGCCCTGCCTTCCCTGCAAAGACTCCGTCTCTCGTGAGCACCGGACTTGCTCAAGAACCAGACTCTGGATTCGGCCAAATCTGCGAGTCTGCACCACTCTGCACCCGATGCCCACAGCAGCCATAGTGCCGCTGAGGGTGCTCTTTGAGTGCATCTTTCACCCTGGGGAAACCCTTGTTCTAACCCCAGAAACTTAACTCTCAAACCGATTGCTTACCTGCAAACCAATAACCACATTTTCCTCCACAGGACTGCATTGACTGATTTTCCTCTGAAGAAGTTCTACTTGTTGAGTTGTGTTTGTATGAAAACCCAAGCAACTGTGTTTTAATGCCAAAGTGGACCTTTGTCTAGGAAATGTCCCAGTATGATATCTAGGCATACCACACTGAGTAGAAAAGGTAATCCAAAAAGTAATCACAAAGTATTTACAATGTAATATCAACTGGTTTTAGACGTTTTTTGCACCCGCCTCCACAACGCAGGGATCCGAAACAAGGCTCTGGAATGGACCACCTCCTTCCTCTCCGACAGAACCCAGCGTGTCCGCCTCCCGCCTTTCCGATCCAAAGCCTCCGAGATCATCTGCGGCGTACCCCAAGGATCCTCCCTCAGCCCGACACTGTTCAACGTCTACATGGCACCTCTCGCGCACGTAGCCCGACTGCACAACCTCAACATCATCTCCTACGCCGACAACACCCAGCTGATCCTCTCCCTCACCAAGAACCCCGTCACCGCCAAAACCAACCTCCACGAAGGAATGAAGGCCGTCGCCGAGTGGATGAAGAACAGCCGACTGAAGCTGAACTCAGGCAAGACGGAGGTCCTCATCCTTGGCTCCACCCCATCAGCCTGGGACGACTCCTGGTGGCCGACCTCTCCGGGAGCAGCACCGACACCCACCGACCACGCACGCAACCTGGGGTTCATCCTCGACTCCACACTCTCCATGACCAAGCAAGTCAACGCCGTCTCATCCTCCTGTTTCAACACCCTCCGCATGCTCCGCAAAATCTACAGATGGATCCCCATCGAAACAAGAAGAACGGTTACCCAGGCCCTCGTCAGCAGCAGACTGGACTACGGAAACGCCCTCTACGCAGGAACCTCAGCTAAACTCCTGAAACGACTACAACGCATACAGAACGCCTCTGCACACCTGATCCTCGACATCCCTCGCCACAGCCACATCACACCCCACCTAAGAAACCTGCACTGGCTCTCCGTCAACAAGAGGATCACCTTCAAGCTCCTCACCCACGCACACAAGGCACTCCACAACACCGGACCGGCATACCTCAACAGACGACTCACCTTCTACACCCCGAACCGCCAACTCCGCTCCGCCGACCTCGCACTCGCAACCATCCCCCGCATCCGAAGAGCGACCACCGGCGGCAGATCGTTCTCCCACCTCGCCGCGAAGACCTGGAACACCCTCCCCATCCACCTGCGGCAGACCCAGGACCTACTTACCTTCAGGAGGCTACTCAACACCTGGCTGTTCGAGCAGTAGCAGGACCCAACCCCCCCCCCCAGCGCCTTGAGACCCTCACGGGTGAGTAGTGCGCTTTATAAATGCTCTGATTGATTGATCTGATTGATTGAATACCTTCAATGAACTTTTCAACAGACATCATTATAATCACTAAATGTTGAACTCTTCAAAAGCATCAGAAACAAATCAAGGTATCCTTACATTCAATATATACAAAAAGAGAGAGAGGACCCAACCACCAAAGGGGAGGGGTACCAAATTTGACCAAAGTCTCAGAAAAATCCCCCTTTGGGTAAGAACACATATACACAATTACATTCACACGAGAAACCTTATATCACCAATACGTTAACAATGAACACAGGATCTAAGAAATAAACTAATCAAATGAGTTCTCAATGAATAGTACAGATTTATTAAATTCAAAATACAGCAATTAAAAAAGATACATATTTTAAAACTTCACAGTATTTTTAAAAAATTCATCAAAAAATAATATTTAAAAAACTTTGTCAAATTAAACCGTACCATCCATTAGATTGAATATACATTTTTCAACAAATCAGTACATAAAATTTAAAAGAACAAAATAAACATATGGGAGAACAAGCAGGAAAGTTGTTTCCAAGTCATAGGGATAGCCACTATATCATACACAGATCAATTGTCGGATCATGAGAAGAATCTCTCCTTTGTTTTCAATGACAGTTGTCCACATCGATTTATAATGGGCTTCCCTTATCTGTGCATCGACGCGTTTCGGTGGGCACTATACTTAGACCAACACCTTCTTCAGGAAAATAAAATACCTCCCAGATTACCAATCAATTTCTGTAATAATAATAACAAAAATCAGACACATATAAATTAAAATAATCATTGATTCTTCATTTCTTAGTCCAAATAAATTATCAACATACTGGCGACAAGATAAGGTTTCCTCATTCTCACAAACCAGCCATCCAAATTCACATCCATTCATCAACAATGCCAAAATAAGCAATATGAGCCAAACGTTAAAAATGTTTTTAATTCCCTTAGTAATATCCTTAATATTTACTAAGTCCTCTCCAATATGGATCAAAGGAGGATATTTCTCATTTCTCCCACAGATATCTGTAATGATACAGTCATGAATATTTCAGACTCATACTATCCAGGGTATCATGAAATTTACACATGTTTGTAGCCAAAGTCGCATCTAGGGCAAATTTACCTCCAGTCTCTTAGTAATCACATCTCCTCAGGTACATTAATATCTGAAGATGCCACGATACGATCAGGTATAATCTAGCTTCGCACTTTTCCAGTATATTTAATACCTGTTATGCAAAAGAGGGAGAGCAGTCCTCACTTTACAAATTCTCACCAATAACAAAGTTGAGTTTATATTCTCATGGCAATATATATTTCGAATTACCTCCAAATTCACAGCTACCTTTCTTGATACTCTTTTTTCTTTAAGTTCAAACTAGCACCAAAGACCTATTGTGGGAAAAACATAGTACTTAGTACTCAAGTATCCCACACATGCTCTTCTGTTTAGATACATCTCACAGTGATTGGTTACCTTATAATTTCTGAAACATTTTTAACGTTTGGCTCATATTGCTTATTTTGGCATTGTTGATGAATGGATGTGAATTTGGATGGCTGGTTTGTGAGAATGAGGAAACCTTGTCTTGTCGCCAGTATGTTGATAATTTATTTGGACTAAGAAATGAAGAATCAATGATTATTTTAATTTATATGTGTCTGATTTTTGTTATTATTATTACAGAAATTGATTGGTAATGTGGGAGGTATTTTATTTTCCTGAAGAAGGTGTTGGTCTGAGTATAGTGCCCACCGAAACGCGTTGATGCACAGATAAGGGAAGCCCATTATAAATCGATGTGGACAACTGTCATTGAAAACAAAGGAGAGATTCTTCTCATGATCCGACAATTGATCTGTGTATGATTTAGTGGCTATCCCTATGACTTGGAAACAACTTTCCTGCTTGTTCTCCCATATGTTTATTTTGTTCTTTTAAATTTTATGTACTGATTTGTTGAAAAATGTATATTCAATCTAATGGATGGTACGGTTTAATTTGACAAAGTTTTTTAAATATTATTTTTTGATGGATTTTTCTGAGACTTTGATCCTTACATTCAAAACTGTGCTTTGTTTTTTAAAAACGCTTAAGAAAGTTCAATTTAATAGTAAGATAAACATACATACCCCCTAACAGAGAGAACCTCACATTGCTGTGCGAGAGCTATAATATCTGGAATCACATTCTCCTCTTGAAGTAAGTTGAGACCCCAGTTTGAAGATCCAATATTGCCCTATAAATAAAATTTGCCTGATCATTTGCACAGAATATTTGGTTGTATTTTAATTGGAGTGGTCCTTAAAGGGCAAGGAGATTATAAACAAGATGTACATTACATACATGTTTGGCTATCTCCACAGTCCAGTATTACAATTACAAACTGTGTTTTACATGAAATATCCTTAGCTCACCTTTGATAACATGGATTAAACAGCAAAGTTGCATCCTCCAGAAAAGTATGTGCTCTAAATAGGTCACAATTTAGACAAAATAATAGTAAAAAGTACAATAACTTATAAAATAAAAAAATAAAACTTCAGCAGCAAAAAAAAAAACAAAACAATATTTAATCAGTAGATAAAAGATTTCAGTCAAAACGTGATAAAGATCGCAGTTGGTCAAGTATTCTTTGAATATATGAACAGGCTAATAGGATAAAAAAAAAAGAAAATAGTCACATTGAACACGTTGTTAAACAGGTGTTTGAGTCAGTATTCGAACCTGGCAAACTATGAAATGAGGAATTGAATCTCTGGTGGTGAAGAGTAGCAGAAGGTGATGATTGATGTTAAGGCAAATGAGGCGCACATGCTAGAGTTGTGCCAACCAAGTATTAAGCTGTGGCTATGCCCAGGAAGTTAAGGTGAGGTTAGTGGGGTTCAGTCTGTGCATAGTCCTGCCCATCAACGTGACAGCACCGTGCTGGAAAATAACATTCTGTAAGTAAACAGGCTTTTTGCAGGTTCACCCCCACTTTTTGCCCCTATTTTGACTGCTAGGCATTGGTGTAATGGCTCTGAAATGTCCTGAGCCCTACTGATCAGGGCTCAGTGCATGTGCTCTGACCCTTAAAAGTATATGTTTAATTGGCTACCCCCAATTAGCATACCCCTAATTTACTTATAAGTCCCTAGTATATGGTACCACGACTATCAGATGGTGGCAAGTTAAAATGCCCCCTCTCAACACCACCCCTCAGAACTGCAGTACTTGTTGTGCCACTCAGAGTGTGACAAAGGTAAAACGTGTCTCCCAGCCTGCCACTGCAGACTTGTAGACCACTTAAAAACTGTTTGCTCGACTGTGCCATTTAAAACAATGGCAAATCCCAAACCTTCATTTTTAATATGCATAAGGCACCCCATACAGCAGGCCTATCGAGTCCTAAGGCAGGGAGCAGCATATTAAAGAGTAGAACATGTGTTTCACATGTTCTAACAGTAGAAGCTCACAACTGTTGTTTTTACTGTGAGAGAGGTGTGTAGGCCCATTAGCAAGCATAGAGTTACAGGTTGATACTTCAACCCTGCTAACTTCTGATTGGGACTAGTGAGGTGGGTACTTCCAGGTATCAAAAGAATCAGTGCATTAAATCCGATTATATGGTTGAATTAAATTTAATGTCACTGATGTGCAAAGTGCAACTTTAGTAAGTTGCCAAGTTTGTTGTCCAAGGTTTCCAATGCCCGTTTAGTTGCATTCAAGGACTGAAATTCCAAACAGCCTTCTGCCCTCCTAGGGAGACATATGAACGACTCTCAGGAAAGGTAGCAATGGAGGGCTGCCACTGTAGGAGGTGTTACCTCCTCCTGGCAGGAATCCACATGAGGTGTTGGCATAAAAGCAGAACTTCAAAGGGATGCCACCTTTAAAGGGCTACTGGCAAGAACATGTGGGAGGGGCTGCTCTGTTGTGTAGGTAGACAGGCTGACAGCGGCATCAGAGTGGGAAAACAGTAACCAAACCGGTTTTCCCATAGGCATGTAGCCCTCAGGTAGTCACACCTCTAGGGTGGACTACCAAGCTGCACACACCAAGAGAGGAGTTCGGCCAGCTTGGAAGTGGGCAGAATAGAGCTTCTGGGATAGTTAGAAGCCACACTTCACAGGAAGCTGCCATAAGGCAGTAGGGAACCAAGTAGCTCAATTGCTAGAGACTGTGACCCCCTCCAAGGGCTTTTTCTAGGCATAAACACGGGCACCCTTGGCACCCAGAACTGAGATTTTGCTTGGACTGAAGAAGAGGACCGAAGGAGGACTGCCCTGCTGACACTGGAACTGGCAAAGAAGAGGCTGCACTGAAGTTGGACTGCACCTGCAACTCCTTGGTTTAGAGTAGATAGCACTGTGTCTGTGCTGTCCTGTTCATGGAGAAGTCATCCCCCATCCCAGCCAGAAGCAGAGACTGTGCCGGACTTCCTGTTCTCATCACTGGACCACAAAAGCTGAGTAAGTCTGCCTGTATGAGTTGGTTGCCCAGATAGCCAAATTGTTGCGCCTCATCGCAGCACAGCCCGGGAGACGGAGACCCGGTTTTCATAAATTGCACCAGAGCCTGCTGGATCCGGGAAAGCCATCAAAGTGCAATTTGCTCTCCCAGAAGAAAACTTATCGCTAAAAGAAGGGATTAGCTTTGCCCGGTGACCAGTAGTCCCAGTAGGAGTCTGGGAGACATGTTTTAATTTGTCATGTTTGTAGTGGCACAATTAATGCTGTAGTCCATAGGTGACACTAACTTACAGGCATTAGGTACCCCTGGTACCATATACTGGGAACTTGCATGTAAATTAAGCTATGCCAATTGGGTATATAATCCAATCAAGCATGCACGAGTCCTGATGAGCAGGACTCAGGGCATTTCAGTGCCATTACACCAGGATCTAGCAGTCAAAATGGAGAAACCTGCAAAACAGACTTGTTTCCTCACACACACCACATAATACACCCCATTTCCTCACAAATCCTTACTGACCCATCAGGCACTTTACAGTGTGCAGATGGAGAGTATAGGAAACTGGGTTTTTGTTGCAGTACCCCCCACTTTTTCCCTAGTATTTGATGCAACTCTGAATGAAGTGTACTGGGTTCCTGCTAACCAGGTCCCCAGTACCAGTGTTCTTTCCCTAAAGAGGTTATTTTTCCCCCCCATTGGCAAACCCTTTGGCACCCTCTGTAAGTCCCTAGTAAATGGTACCCCTGGTACCTAGGGCCTGAGGTACTAAAGAGGGTCTCTTAGGGCAGAAGCCAAGCACATGCAGGGCTGCTGTCGCAGGCTGCGTGTCTTGGTGCAGACAAAAGTGAAAACACTTCATGTCACACATCCCTGTGTGCCATGTGCTCTAACACTGCATGTAATATTTGTAAGTCACCACGACAGCAGGCCTGACAGCCCGAAGCCATTTAAAAACTTGTGCTGGACACTGGCGAAAATAAGTTTCAAAGCTACATGATGGCTTCACTGAAAATAAGGATATTTGGCTTCAAACATCTCGTATTGGTAAACCCACACCGATGCCAGTGTCGGATTTACGAATACATGCGCTCAAAGGGCACTTTAGGGGTGCCCCCTGAAAACCTATCAACCTCTGGTGTACACGCTGAGTGGTTTCTGCCAGCCTGCCACCCGAGACGCTGTTCTGAACTCCTAGGGTGAGAGCCTTTGCTCTCAGGAGAACCGGAACAAAAGCCTGTCCGGGAAGAGGGTGTAACACCCCCTCCCACAGGATGAACTGCTGATTAGCCTCCTTGGGCCGGCAAGCTTCATAGAGCTGCCGCCTTTGGAATGCGAACCTGGTTCACTTCACAAGAGAGGAAGCTACCCCCCCTTTGTCCAGGACCCCATTGGCACCTGGACAGGCGGGAAAATAAGCTACTCAGATAAGCGTGACACCTCCAGGCTAGTACCACCCCTAAGGTGGGCTATTGTGAGGTAGCCAACTTTGTGCTGGCATACTTAGGAATTCTGAGACAGGGTTATGCCGCCGGCAAGCTTCATAGAGCTGGCGCCTTTGGAATGCGAACCTGGTTCACCTCACAAGAGAGGAAGCTACCCCCCCCCCATGTCCAGTACCCCATTGGCACCTGGACAGGCGGGAAAATAAGCTACTCAGGTAAGTGTGACACCTCCAGGCTAGTACCACCCCTAAGGTGGGCTATTGTGAGGTAGACAACTTTGTGCTGGCATACTTAGGAATTCTGAGACAGGGTTATGCTCACTTCCCACAGGAAGTGGTCATATGGAGGGGCATAGTGACCCCTACAGTCAGTACCCCATTGGCTACTACAATACACTCCCCTAAAGACCCTAAATTCAGTATTTTGGGGAGCCCCCGACACCAGAGAAGCAGATCCTGATGACCTACGAAGAGAGGACACCGAAGAACCGCAAAAGCAGAAAAGGAGAGAAGAAGCAGCTGACCTGGTACCAGCGCCACCGGCCTTTCTGCATCCCTCACCGAAAACTGTGCCAAAGTCCACTCATCCTGCAGCTGTTGACTCCAGAAACCTAGGACTGTCTGCCTTCGATAAAGAGTCAAGACATCTTGTGAACAGCTGACCAGTTCTGAAGAAACTCAGAAACAGAAGACTCTGAGGACTCCGGAACCGCCAAAACCTGACACCCGAAGGCACCGCTGCACCCGTCACCTCCGGCCAGCGCTGAAGTAGGCCACCGGTGTCAACAAGGTCCCCCAGCCCTCCAGAGCTAAAGTCCATAGTGGTTTCACCCTTGCTGGATTCCCCAGCGTCACCTGCAGCCTCTGCAAGCAGGCCCCCTCAACCGCAAATGCTCAGGTACGGAAAA
The DNA here is from genome assembly GCA_963921515.1 of Calotriton arnoldi. Classification (NCBI taxonomy): domain Eukaryota; kingdom Metazoa; phylum Chordata; class Amphibia; order Caudata; family Salamandridae; genus Calotriton; species Calotriton arnoldi. The sequence continues at coordinate 1,332,576 of CAWUFW010004079.1, forward strand.
ACCAGATGCCTAAAGACACCCCGGCACCCTTCGCCCCTAGGACCCCCTCCTCCCGTCCCAAGCATGGCAAGGCCTGAGGAACAAGTTACTTACCTTCGGTGAGGCTTTTTCTGGTGGATACAGTATCTGCCTGTGGATTCCTCACCTTTTCAATTACCCCAATGCGTAGCATTTCACGGAAACGTTTATCCTCAGCTCTCCCACGTCGGCGAGGATGTCACAATGTAACGGCTTAACACGCGACTCTGTGTGATGTCATCGGAGCCATAAGAAGACATCGACGGCGTGCTGAGGTCAGTTCCACCCATTTGAACCAACAACCTTCTCACAAGTATACATAGTATACAAAACACAACCAAATATGGAAATACTACATCATAGATTTTTCCCAAATATAAGTAATCTCATGATTCCAGTAATAAATCACATTAAACATTAATTAATACATTTTTGGTATAAGCAGACAGACAACGGGGAGGCGGGTGGTTCAGTGAGGAATCCACAGTCGGATACTGTATCTGCCAGAAAAAGCCGTACCGAAGGTAAGAAACTTGTTCTTCTGATGGATACATCTGCCTGTGGATTCCTCACCTTTTGAATTGAATCCCCAAGTGGTCCCGCTCTCGAAGGAGGGTGCCTGCCTATACCAAAAAATCCTGCTACACAGAACAAGCAAAATGGCCGTCCCTCCTCACTCCAGAATCCAAGCAATAGTGCTTTCCAAAAGTGTGGAGGGAGGCCCTACTTGCCGCTTTGCAGATGTCAACCACAGGGACACCTCTAGCCAAAGCCAAAGACGACAACTTAGCTCTGGTAGTATGAGCACTAAGACCTTCAGGAGGCTCCTTCTTGGCCAAGGCGTAGCAGATCTTGATGCACAGGATTATTCACCTAGACAGCGTTCTTTTGTGGACAGCCTTGCCCTTCATCTTGCCCACATATCCTATGAAGAATTTATCATCCAGTCTGAAGTCCTTGGTTCTGTCCAAGTAGAAGCTCACTGCCCTCTTGGGGTCTAGGCGATGAAGTCTCTCCTCCTCCTTAGAAGGGTGAGGGGGAGGGTAGAAAGCAGGTAAGGTGATGGACTGCCCCAAGTGGAATGGAGTGACCACCTCAGGCAGGAAAGCAGCTCTGGTCCTAAGAACTATCTTATCCGCATGGAAAAATGTAAAAGGAGGCTTGGAACTAAGAGCCTGCAATTCACTCACCCTCCTAGCTGATGTGGTTGCCACTAAAAATATAGTTTTAAATGTGAGAAACCTAAAAGGGCAACAATGCAAAGGTTCAAAAGGTGAACCCATCAAAAACGTAAGAACTAGATTCAAATCCCACTAAGGCATAATAAAGGGAAAGGGAGGAAACCTATAAGTGAGACCGTTAATGAATCTCAAAACTTTAGCAGATTCATACAGAGAGGGTTGATCTGGCAAACAAAAAAAGCAGACCAGGCAGATAAGTAACCTTTAACAGTTGCCACAGCGCAAATCTGTTGTGCCAGGGAAAGAGAAAAACTCAGAACATCAGATAAATGTGCATTTAAGGGATCAAGTGATTTCTCTCCACGCCATTTCACAAATTTAGCCCACCTACCAGCATAGGCAGATTTGGTGGAGAGTCTTCTGGCCGATAAAATAACGTCCACCACATCCGATGAGAGAGAGAACGAACTCAGGCTACCCCGTTCAATCTCCAGGCATGAAGGTGTAGCCTCAGGAGGTTAGAGTGTAAAACCTGCCCTTGCGTCTGAGAGAGGAAGTCTGCCCTGAGAGGGAGAAGGAGCGGAGGGTGCAATGAGACGTAAAGGAGGTCTGAGTACCACACCCTTCGTGGCCAATCCAGGGCGACCAATATGACTTGGGCCCAGTCTTAGCGAATGGGGGGGGGGGAACACGTAATAAAGCTGTGAGCCCCAATCTAGCTGAAACACGTCCCCCAATGCTCCCTGCGTCGGATAATGGAGACTGCAGAATGACGGGCAGTGCGTGCTCTTGTGAGTGGCAAACAGATCCAGCTGAGGAAACCCCCACATCCTGAAAATGTGAAGTACCACCTCTGGATGGAGACGCAACGCGTGATCAGCCAAATTTTGCAGATACTGTCCCACACGCACATTCAGCACTACAGCCTAATGATTTGCGATTACGCAAATCTGATGGTCCTAAGCCCAGGACCAGAGTCGCAGAGCCTCTCTGCAGAGAAGATACGACCCTGCTCCTCCCTGTTTGTTGATGTACCACATCGGGGTAGTGTTGCCGGTTAAAACCTGAACCAACTGACCGCAAAGGGAGGGTAGGAAGGCCTTGAGAGCCAAACGTATCGCCCGCAATTCCAAAAGATTGATGTGAAACCATCTTTCCTCTGGAGACCAAAGACCTTTGACCTCCAGATTCCCCAAATGAGCTCCCTACCCTAGGGTGGAGGCATCCGTTATCACTGTGGCCACCGGAGAAGGAGGGTGAAATGGCTTCCCTTGAGACAGGTTGCCTGGAACACTCCACCATTGCAGATCCGCTGCAGTGTCTCTGGAGATTCTGACCAATTCCTCGATCTCCATTGTGTTGAAACCATTGCTTGCGGAGGCACCACTGGAGGGCCTTCATATGCCAGCGTGCATGGTTGACCAACAGAATGCAGGAAGCAAACAGACCGAGCAGGCACAAGACCTTCAGGACTGAAACAGACGCTCCATTCTGAAACAATGGAATTATAGCCTGGATGGCCTGAATCCTCTGTGGAGGCAGGAAGGCACGACTCACAGTAGTGTCCAGTACTGCCCCTACGAAATGATTGCACTGAGAGGGCACCAGGTGAGAATTGGGTACATTTATCGAAAATCCCAAGCTGAACAACAGCTGTGGTGTTATCTGCAAATAAACAACACTATCTCTAGCGACTTTGCTTTGAGCAGCCAGTCGTCCAGATAGGGAAACACAGGAATCCCCGACCTTCTGAGATGTGCTGCCACCACCTTTGTGAAGACCCGAGGTGCGGAAGTAAGACCGTACGGAAGGACCACAAACTGGTGATGTTGAGACCCTACAGTAAAATGGAGGTACTTCCGATGCGACTTCAGAATGGGAATGTGAAAATACGCATCCTGTAAATCGATCGACACCATCCAGTCTTCCTTCTCCAGCGTGAGAAGAAGCTGTGCCAGGGTCAACATTTTGAACTTTCCCCGTTTGAGGTAAAAATTCAAAATCCTGAGGTAAAGAATTGGTCATGAACGACCATCCTTTTTGGGAATCCGGAAGTACTGGTAGTAGCACCCCTGACCGCTGGGAACAATCTCGATTGCACCCTTTTGAAGCAATGACAGTACTTCCTGCTGGAGAAGCAAAAGATGCTCTTCTGACCAAAGGCCCTGACGGGGAGGGAAAGGAGGTGGAAACTCCCGGAAGGGTAGGGCATACCCATTTTCTACGATGTTTAAAACTGGGAAGTCCGTAGTGACAGACCTCCAATAAGGTAGAAATAGGCCACCCGTCCTCCCACGGGACAAGCATGCTCTAAGATGGCGGAGCTAGAGCTACTTCCCTGCAACAATGGTAGGAGAGGCAGAAGAGGAGGCGGAAGGAACTTGTTGCTAGGCAAAACCCCGCAGGTGACCTCTACCCCTTCCCCTGTAGGATTTGTACAGAGGATTTGTCTCCTGCTGCGGTTGTTGTCTGTCATGAAAGGACAAGTTCTGAATCTAAGCAAAGCCCCGAAACCTGCGGAACGGTCTAAAGTCCCTGGGCGGGGTCTGAAGAACCTAAGGACCTTGCTGTTGCCTTGCTGTCCTTAAAGCGTGGCAGTGCAGAGTCCGCCTTAGCTCCGAACAAGCAGGACCCATCAAAGGGCAAATCCAGCAATGCAGCCTGAACATCGGGTGAAAAACCTGAACCCCTTAACCAGGCATGCCTTCTCGTCGCCACAGAAGACCCTATTGCTCTAGCCACATAGTCCGCCGTGTCCACCCCAGATTGAATTACCTGATGGGCAGCCACCTGCGCATCCGTCGGAATCTCAGAAAAATGCAACTGGACCTCTGAAGGGAATTTCAGGACGACCTCTTTAGCCAAATCCATGAGGGCGTGAATGTAACGTCCCAAAAGACACGAGGCATTTGTAGACTTCAAGGCCATACTTCCCGGTGAAAAACCCTTTTTGGCCGAGTGCTCCATTCGTTTGATTCTCAGCAGGCTTGGTTGGAAAGGACCCGGCTGATAATTTAGATGAGCAAGAAGCTTGGACAACTAGGCTTTCCGGTGAGGGATGGGAAGATAAAAAATCCGGATCCCCCGGAGCTATCTTGTATCTTCTAGCCACTATCCTGGAAACTGCAGGAGAGGACATTGGCTTCTGCCAGACTTCTAAAATAGGCTCTGTTAAAACCTCATTGAAAGGCAACAATGGTTCTGATGCAGAAGCTGATGAATGTAGAACCTCAGTGAGGACATTAGACTTCAGTTCAGCTGTGGGAAGTGGCAACTCCAATAGATCTGCATCCTTACGAATAACCGCATGGTATGAAGTCACCTCAGGAGGTGGTAAACCCTTCGGTGATGCCAATTCCCACTCAAGGGAGGTATCCAGACCACTTGCTTCTTATAATCCCTCAAACTCAGGATCAACGTCCACAATCTCCCCTTCTTCAGCTCCCTCATGCTCCTGTTGGTATTCTTCGTCTTCCACCAGCCTTTGAGCCTCTCTCCGAGATCTCATCCTCTGTATCGGCGGCGCCAGAAGCGGCGCCGGTGACTTCAGAGCCAGTGTCACAGAAGCATCCAAAGGAATCGGGAATGAAGTTGGTTGAGGTCGAGCCGGCACCGGATCGGATCCAGACGGCGTTGAAGATGAACCATCCAAAGGGCCACGACCCTCTTGAAAATGCGACAGCGCTGGCAGCCTCGGCGCCGGAGGAGGCCAACTACCTGGAATCACAAGCATAAAGGGATGAAAGGTGCCTGGGGGAAACCCTCCAAGAGAGTATGCAAGTGGACCCATGGGGCCAGCAGGTGCACCAGATGGATTTGCAGCCCTTGCAAAAATGCTAAACATAGCATTTAAAAAATGAGACGTATCCGATCCTGGAGTCTGGAATGCTGGATGTGACAGATCTGGACTAAGGGCTCTGGAGCAGTACGTGGAGGCACCAAATCCGGCTCCGGCTGTGGAGTCGGAGTTCTTGACGCCGATGCCGGAGGTGGAGTCGCAGACCTCGGTGCCGGAGGAGTAACATTCCTCGGAGGAGTAACAGCCCTTGGTGGCGGAGACACCCGTAGAGAAGGTGTTGGGGATATTTCATCTCTGCGACGTTGCCTAGGACTCTGAGACACCGACTTCGGAAGTCACATCCTTCGAAGAGCGACACCAAGATCCATGGTGCCGCTTCTTCTTATGCTTCTTGGAGGATCTCGAAGTATGAGGCATCGGCGACTTTGACCCAGTCCGGGATCTCCTGCAACCCCTCTTTTGTATCTTGGCTTTGGCCATGAATAACCTGGCCTCCCTCTTCTTCGGGGCCTTCGGAATCATCCATTTGCACGAAGAGCATGCCGCGACGTCATGATCCGAACACAAACACCACAAACAATCTTCATGCGGTCAGTGATGTACATCTGGCCCCCACATTCCCTGCACAGCTTGAATCCCGACTTTCTAGGAGGAGTCATCTTCAAAGGCTACAAAGTCGCAGCAACAGTTTCAAAGAAAACTCCAAGAAACGGAGAGCCTAGGGAAAAAACGTTACGCGTCGACGGCGTGGAAAAAAGGGAACTGAACTCAGCACGCCAACGAAGTCTTCTTATGGCTCGGATGACGTCACGGGGAGTCGTGTGCAGAGCCGTTCCATTGTGACGTCCTCGTCGACGTGGGAGAGCTGAGGAGAAACGTTTCTGTGGAATGCTGCATATTGGGGTAATGCATAGCATGCCCCTGTTCACTCACAAGGGAACCCCGGGACTCTTCAAACGGTATATCAACTTGAGAAATTTGAGAAGAAGTGCAGAATGTTGATTAATGTCAAACTAAGTGCTGGTGTTTGAGTCCTTGCTTCGAGGAGAATGATTGTAGCCCTGAGCTTTTAAGAGGTGTGAATCACAGAACCAACCCTGTTGCAGTGGTCAGGCAAGTTATGTCAAACTGAGATGCACCATCCTAACATGTAGAAAATCTTACAAAGGGAAAATGCTACTTACCCCTGTAAGCATCTGTTTGTAGCATGTAATGCTGTAGACTCACACGCTCTGCATACTCCTGTCATCTGGCAATGGGCTCAGACAATTACCTTCAGTAATGCTCTTTTTGTTAGACACTCTACCTAGCCACAGATTCCTCACCTTTGGAATATTCCACAGGCAACAGAAGCTTTTCAGCAGTACCTCTGCGCCCTGGATGGTGGCTCTTTACAGCTCCGCACTGACGCTGTTCCACCACGGAAATGACATACAGGGCCTATACAGATGTCACTCCCATGTGCCAACCTCAGTTAGTATCAAGATTGTCTGCACCCCCAGAGGTAGCATCTCAAAAACAAATGGGTATACAGTGTGCTGATTATTAGGCTTTGGATCTTATTAATGAATCGAGCCCAATCACAGAATGGGAGGACTGTTGCTAGAGTCTCTACCAGAAGGACTGTGTTACTTACCCTGTAAGCATCTGTTCGTGGCATGTCGAGCTGTAGATTCACATGCTTTGCATACTCATGCCATCTAGTGTTGGGTCCAGATGTTTGCAAGTTGGTTTTCCTCGAAGATGTCTTTTCAGTCACAAGGTAAGGCGACTCCTCCTTTCGGTGATAGTGCCCATGGGCATTGACTCCTTTGTTAGATTGTTTTCCCACAAGAGGGTGAGAATGGAGTAAGTAAGTGTAGTATAGAGATGTTCATGTGTATATAAAGTAAGTAATAAGAACTGCAACAACCACAGGTGTCCGGAGAGGAAGGAGGGCGCATGTGAATCTACAGCTCTACATGACAGAAGAACAAGTTACTTACCTCCGGTAACGCTTTTTCTGGTGGATACAATATCTGCCTGTGGATTCCTCACCTTTTGAATACCCCTTGCGTCAGCAATTCCGCGGAAATTCTTTCCCAGCTCTCCCACGACGACGAGGACGTCACAATAGCACGACTCCGCTCGCGACTCCGTGATACGTCATCGGAGCCATAAGAAGACCTCGTCGGCGTGCTGACGTCAGTTCCACCCATTTTTTCCGTGCCACCGAGGCAAACGGGAGGACCGACACATTTTCAAATGCAAACATAGCATTCCAAGTATAAAAACATATATAAATTCACAATTGCATAATCAATAAAGACATTGTGAAATAGCAACTGAGAAGGCATTTCTCATTATCAAAACTTTCAACATGATCAAGACATATTAAATTAAACATATTTTGGTAGAAACAGGTGGACAACGGGGAGACGGGTGGGTCAGTGAGGAATCAACAGGCAGATATTGTATCCACCAGAAAAAGCGTTACCGAAGGTAAGTAACTTGTTCTTCTGATGGATACTTCTGCCTGTGGATTCCTCACCTTTTGAATAGATTTTCCAAGCCGTGCCTTTCCCGGAGGAGGGTGTCCACCTGACTAAACCAAAAAATCTTGCAAAACGTAACGAGCAAAATGGCCATCCCTCCTAACCTCAAAGTCTAGGCAATAATGCTTTGCAAAGGTATGGAGGGAGGCCCAAGTTGCCGCCTTACAAATTTCATGCACTGGTACACCTCTAGCCAAAGCAGATGTAGTAGACTTTGCTCTAGTAGAATGAGCTCTGATACCTTCAGGTGCTACCTTGTTGGCCAGGGCGTAGCAGATCTTTATACAGAGGATAATCCATCTTGACAGAGTCCGCTTGAGAACAGCTTTACCCTTCATCCGACCAACATAACCCACGAAAAGTTGGTCATCAAGTCTCAATTCTCTGGTCCTGTCCAGATAAAAGCTGACCGCTCTCTTTGGGTCCAAGCAGTGAAGTCTCTCCTCCTCCTTGGAAGGGTGAGGGGGAGGATAAAAGGTAGGAAGGGTAATGGACTGCCCCAAATGAAAAGGGGTAACCACCTTGGGAAGGAAAGCAGCCCTTGTCCTTAGAACCAACTTATCTGCATGAATGGTCAGGAAAGGAAGCTTAGTGCTAAGAGCCTGCAACTCGCTTACCCTCCTAGCCGAGGTAATAGCAATCAAGAAAACCGTTTTAAAAGTAAGAAGCCTCAAAGGGCAACTATGCAGAGGCTCAAATGGAGAACCCATGAGAAAAGTAAGTACAAGATTCAAATCCCACTGAGGCATAATAAAAGGAGTGGGAGGAAACATGTTCGTAAGACCTCTAATGAATCTCATCACCACCGGAGATTTAAATAAGGACGGCTGATCCGGCAAACAGATAAAAGCCGATAAGTAACCTTTTACAGTAGCTACAGCAAAACCCTGCTGCGCTAAGGAAAGTGAAAAACTTAAAACATGAGATAAACGAGCCTTCAAAGGGTCAATAGATCTCTCTCCACACCATTTAACAAATTTAGACCAACGGGAAGAGTAAATGGACTTGGTGGAGTGTCGCCTGGACGATAAAATAACATCCACCACATCAGGTGGGAGAGAGAAAGAACTCAGGTTGCCCCGTTCAATCTCCAGGCATGAAGGTGCAAGCTCTGGAGGTGGGGGTGAAAAACCTGCCCCTGCGACTGCGAGAGGAGGTCTGCCCTGAGAGGGAGACGGAGCGGAGGGTGCGAAGAGAGGTGAAGAAGATCTGTGTACCACACCCTTCTCGGCCAATCCGGAGCGATCAAGATGACTTGGGCCCGGTCTTGGCAAATCTTCCTCAGAACCCGAGGAATCAAGGGTATGGGAGGAAAAGCATAAAGGAGTTGAGAACTCCAACTCAACTGAAAAGCGTCCCCCAACGCTCCCTGCATCGGAAACTGGAGACTGCAGAACAACGGGCAGTGCGCGTTCTCGTGAGTGGCAAATAGGTCCAACCGAGGAGACCCCACATCTGGAAGACGTGATGGACCACCTCTGGATGAAGCCGCCACTCGTGATCGGCTGAGTAATGCCGACTGAGACTGTCCGCACGAACATTCAGCACCCGGCTAGATGATTTGCAAACACACAAATCTGCTGGCCCTGAGCCCAGGACCAGAGTCGCAGAGCCTCTCGACAGAGACAAAACGACCCTACACCTCCCTGTTTGTTGATATACCACATCGCGGTCGTGTTGTCCGTCAGGACCTGAACTGACCGACCGCGAAGGGAAGGAAGGAAAGCCTTTAGTGCCAAACGTATTGCCCGCAATTCCAGAAGGTTGATGTGAAGCAACCTTTCCTCTGGAGACCAAAGACCTTTGATCTCCAGATCCCCCAGATGAGCCCCCCACCCTAGAGTGGAGGCATCCGTGATCACTGTGGCCATCGGTGGAGGAAGTTGAAAGGGCTTCCCATGAGACAGGTTGCCCTGCACTCCCCACCAAGTCAGTTCCGCCGCAGCGTCTCTGGAGATTCTGACCTTCTCCCCGAGATCTCCGTCCTGCTGATACCACTGCCTGCGGAGGCACCACTGGAGTGCCCTCATGTGCCAGCGTGCATGACTGACCAACAGTATGCAGGAAGCGAAGAGACCGAGCAGGCGCAGGACCTTCAGGACCGGAACAACCGCTCCGTTGTGAAACAAAGGAATCATTTCCTGAATGTCGAGAATCCTCTGCGGAGGTGGGAATGCTCGACAAACAGTAGTGTCCAGTATTGCCCCTATGAACAGGCTGCGCTGAGAAGGCACCAGGTGAGATTTGGGCACATTGATCGAAAAACCCAAGTTGAACAACAGCTGCGTTGTCATCTGCAAGTGACGCAACACCATCTCCGGAGACTTGGCTTTCAACAGCCAATCGTCCAGGTAGGGGTAGACAGGAACCCCTGATCTTCTGAGATGAGCTGCTACCACTGCCATCACCTTTGTAAAAGACTCGCGGTGCGGAAGTCAGACCAAACGGTAGAACCGCAAACTGGTAATGTTGCGACCCTACGGTGAAACGTAGAAACTTCCGATGCGACTTCAGGATGGGAAGATGAAAGTGCGCATCCTGGAGATCGATGGACACCATCCAGTCTTCCTGTTGCAGCGCAAGAAGAACCTGAGCCAGAGTCAACATTTTGAATTTCTCCTGCCTGAGGTAAAAATTCAAAATCCTGAGGTCCAGGATCGGCCTCAAACGTCCGTCCTTTTTGGGGATCAGGAAATACCGGGAGTAGCACCCCTGACCCCTTTCCTGCTCCGGAACCACCTCTATCGCACCTTTCTGTAACAAGGCAAGAACCTCCTGTTGCAAAAGCAACAAGTGGTCTTCCGAACAACCACCTTGGCAAGGAGGGTAAGGAAGTGGATACTCTAGAAAAGGAAGGGTGTACCCATTCTCTAGAAGATTCAAAACCCAACGATCCGTTGTAATCAGTTTCCAATCCTGTAGAAAATGGGACACCCGACCCCCAACAGGACCAACATGCTCTAAGATGGGGGATCTAGAGCTGCTTCCCAACGGTGAGAGGAGGAGAGGAGGAGGAGGAGGAAGAGGACTGCTGCCGTGAGGCTCCCCTAGAACGGCCTCTGTTCCTACCCCTGTAGGACTTGTATAAAGGGTTCTGCTGTTGCTGCTGCTGACCCTGTTGATACTGTTGACGGCCACGAAAGGAAGAACCCCTTCCAAACCCACGAAGGCGTTTGTAACCAAAACCCCTGGACTGTGTTTGAAGGCCCAGAGATCTAGCAGTGGCCCTACTGTCTTTAAACCGCTGGAAAGCAGAGTCAGCCTTGGATCCAAACAGCCTTGTGCCATCAAAAGGTAAGTCCAACAGAGTAGCCTGGACATCCGGGGAAAAACCAGAAGACCTCAACCAGGCCTGTCTTCTTGTTGCCACAGAAGAGCCCATCACTCGTGCAACAGAATCAGCCGTGTCCATCCCAGACTGGATCACCTGGCGAGCAGCTGCTTGCGAGTCAGAGAGCACCTCCATAAAACTTGCCCTATCATCCTCTGGGAGCTTAGGAGCCAGCTGCTTCACAGAATCCATCAAAGCATGGACGTATCTTCCCAGAAGACACGTAGCATTAGTCGACTTCAACGCCATGCTTGCAGACGAAAATATCTTTTTGGCTGCTTGCTCCATCTTTTTCGAGTCTCTATCACCCGGAGTAGTAGGGAATGCACTCGAAGATTGCTTCGAACAAGAAGCCTGTACTACCAAGCTCTCGGGAGTCGGATGAGTAGACAGAAAGGCAGGATCCCCAGGGGCCGGCCTATATCTCCGATGCAATTGTTCTAGAGACAGCAGGAGCGGACAAAGGCTTCTGCCACACCTCCAAAATTGGCTCAGTCAAGGCGTCAATGAAGGGTAACAGTGGCTCTGAGACCACCGAAGAGGTATTGAGGACTTCAGTCAAAATGTTGGCCTTCAATTCAGATGATGGCAACTGAAGGCCCAGCAAATCAGCCGCCTTCCTCACGACCACATGATAAGGCAAATTTTCTAGAGGAAGACCAGCCCTTGGTGATGAAAGATCGTATTCAGGAGATGTATCTAACCCACTGGCCTCCTGCAGACCCTCAAAGTCATCAAGAGAGTCTAAAATCTCTCCTTCCTCTTGCTCTTGCTCGTGTGCATACTCCTCCTCTTCTAGCAGCCTCTGTGCATCCCTCCTGGAGCGCTGCTTTGTCTTCAGTGCCGGCGTCAGTGGAGCCTGAAACGGAGTCGACGGCGCCGTATGCGGCGCCGGTGACGATGGCAACGGCACAGAAGGCCCCTCCGGAACATCCTTCGGCGCCGCACGAATCCGAGAGCGACGCCGACCCCACATCCGACGGAGCTCGAGGTGCCGGAGTCGACGACCTCGGCGTCGGGAAATGCCATGCCGGAGCCGATGGCATAAAGGGTACAAAGGGCGCCTGGGCATACTGGTGTGGAACACCCAAATTGTAGGCCAAAGGACCTGTAGGCACACCCAACGGAAAACTGGCCCTTGAAAACATACCATACATCGCGTTTAAGAACTGCGATGGGTCCGCACCAGGCAAGGGAAAAGTAGGATAAGGTTCCGTACCTTTTCGCCCGGGGACCTCCTGAGGTCGAACTGGATCCTGCGGAGCCGGTGGAGACGGCGCCACCTCAGGCGAACCCACAGGAATCGGAGACCACTCCCGAGGCGCCGGTGATCCTCTCGACGCCGAAGAGCCCTTCGACGCCGGCGACATCGGAGCCGGGGAATGAACCGACTCCGCTCTCGGCGAAGGAGACGGGGAGGCAAAGTCCTTCCTCCGAAGTCGCTCAGGAGGTGAAGTCGGCCTCGAAGCCCTAGACTTCGACGAATGACGCCGGGATTTCTTCGACTTCTTAACCTTCTTAGATCTTGAAGTGTGAGACGAAGAAGACTTCACCCGCTTCCGACCTCTCTTCTCCTTCTTAGCTTTGGCCATGAAAAGTTTAGCCTCACGCTCTTTAAGGGCCTTCGGGTTCATTTTCATGCAGGAACGGCATTCTTCAACGTCATGGTCCGACGAACGACACCAGAGACAGTCGTCATGCGGATCCGTAATTGACATCTGGCCTCCGCACTCCCTGCAATGCTTAAAACCGGACTTCCTAGAAGTAGCCATTTCCAACAATATGAAGACACAATGTAGAAAATGGAAAGTCCCTGGAAAAACCGTTATGCGTCGACGGCGCGGAAAAAAGGGAACTGACGTCAGCACGCCGACGAGGTCTTCTTATGGCTCCGATGACGTATTACGGAGTCGCGAGCGGAGTCGTGCTATTGTGACGTCCTCGTCGTGGTGGGAGAGCTGGGAAAGAATTTCCGCGGAATTGCTGGCGCAAGGGGTATTCAAAAGGTGAGGAATCCACAGGCAGAAGTATCCATCAGAACAGATGCTTACAGCGTAAGTAATATAATCCGTTCGAGGAATGTGTGCTGTAGATACACATGCTCTGCATAGCAGTATTCTCCCAAAGCGGTGGCTAACAAGTGGGTGTTGCAGTTGTCTGAAAGAGTGCTTTTAGCACTGTCTGTCCTACATTAGCTTGTTGACGTGCTAATACATCCAAACAATAATGTTTGGTAAATGTGTGTGGAGTGGGCCATGTAGCTGCCTTACATATGTCAACTAAGGGAATATTGCCTAAAAAGACCATAGATGCTCCTATTTTAAGAGTAGATTGTGCTCTAGGAGGTATAGCTAAAGTTCTTTTAGCTTTAACATAGCAAGTTTGAATACATTTAACAATCCATCTAGAAATACTAGATTTAGAGATAGCTTTTCCTTTATGAGGTGGTGCAAAGGCAATAAAAAGTGGTTTTGTTTTGCGAAAATCTTTGTTCTATCAATATAATATAATAGTGCTCTTCTGACATAAAGTGTATGTGAGAGCTCCTTTCTGCTACTGAATCAGGTTGAGGGAAAAGAACAGGTAACTCAACTGATTGGTTAATATGAAAAGCAGAGACAACTTTTGGAAGGAATTTTGTGTTTGTACAAAGAACCACTATCTCTATGAAGTTGAAGGAAAGGTTCTTCTAAGGTTAATGCCTGTAGCTCACCAACAAGTTTTAGTAAAGTGATAGCAATTAGAAAGGCAACCTTCCACAAAAGAAATTGCAATGGACAATTTTATAATGGTTCAAAAGGATGGACCCATTAGCCTTGTGAGAACAATGTTAAAGTTCCAGGCAGGTGCAAGGGGTACCCTGGTTGATATTATTCTTTTAAGGTCTTCCATAAAAGATGTATTTCTGGAACTTTGAATAAGGATAAATGTTGTCTGTTTTGAAGATTTGCAGCTACTGCCGCAAGATGTAGTCGAATGGATGTGTAGGCTAAGCCTGCTTGCTGTAGATTCAAAAGATAACAAATATGTTGTATAGATGCATGTAGTGGATCAATTGTGCTTTTATTACAATATATCACAAACCTTTTCCACTTTGCTGCATAACATGCCCTAGTGGTAGGTTTTCTTGCTTCCTTAAAGAATTGTCATACAATCTGGTGGTAGGTTTAGGTATCCAAATTCTATGACATCAGGAGCTAAATCGCTAAGTCGAGCTCCTTGGGGTCGGGATGTCTGATTTCTCCATGGTTGTGTGTGAGAAGGTTTGAATTGAGGTGAAGCTTCTGATGTGGAACTACTGACAGTTCTATTAGTGTGGTGAACCATGTTTGACGAGCCCATGTGGGAGTCACTAGAATTAGCGTGAGAGATGTCTGCCTGAGCTTCCGAACCAGAAATGGAAGGAGAGGGAGAGGTAGAAAAGCGTAAGCGAATATCCCTGACCAGTTCATCCATAGGGCATTGCCTTTAGATAGAGGGTGTGGAAACCTGGAGGCAAAGTCTGGGCATTTTGAGTTCTCTGCTGTCGTAAAGAGATTTATTTGTGGAGGAGATCGGCAAAGTCGTTGTCCGTCCCTGGAAGATGTTCTGCTAGGAGTTGTATCTTGTGATGAATGGCCCTACGCCAAATGGTCTGAGAGAGGCGTGACAGTTGTAGAGAGTGTGACCCCCCTACCCCCCCCAACGTTTTTGTACATAGTACATTGTTGTCATGTTATTCGTCCGGACTAGGACAACTTTCCCTATCAGGTGAGGTAGAAATGCTTTCAACGCCAGTTGAACTGCTTGCAGGTCTAGGTAGTTGATGTGAAGGTTCTGTTGTTTGGTGGTCCAGAGACCCTGAACTGTTAGATGATGTAAATGTGCACCCCATACTGTGAGAGTGCATCTGTTGTGAGCAAGATCTGTGGAATAGGGTCAGTAAAGGGCCGCCCTTTTGATGGATTTTGTGTGTTCGACCACTGCAGAGAGCAATGAGTGTGGCTGTCTACCAACACTAGATCTTTTAGCTGACCCTGTGATTGATTCCACTGACGTGCTAAGCATTCGTGTAGAGGGTGCATATTTAGACTTGCATGAGGCACTATTGCAATGCATGACCCCATCATCCCTAGTAATTGCATGAAGGTCCTGACTGGGAGATACTGGTTGTTTTGGAACTGTAGCAACAGTGTTTGAAAATGGGGTATTCTGGCTCTATTGGGATATGCCAGAGCCATTTGGGTGTTTAGAATATCTCCCAGATAGGGTTGCAGTTGTGAGAGTTGATTGTAAATCCCAATTGATGTAGAAGGTCGCTTGTAGTTTGAGTGTGTTGTAAACAGTTGAGGTTTGTGTTGGCTTTTATAAGCCAATCGTCTAGGTGAACGAGTTACTTACCTTCGGTAACGATGTATCTGGTAGAGACACAGTCTAGCCGCAGATTCCTTAACTTAGAATATCCCCAGGCGTCAGACTGGATCCGGAGAATTTTTTGCAGCAGCACTTCTGCGCGCCGGGGGGCGGTGCCGCATGGCTCCGCCCTGACGTCGTCCACGGACATGACGTCAGCGGAGCCATATAAGTCCCTCCCGGCGCGCTGACGTCAGTTTTCTTCGGAGAAACTTTTCCGCGCCACAACGCGGAGCCACCACCAAAAACTGTGAGAGTATGGGAACAGTGTGCGAAAAAAGATGAAAAATCAGTGAAACAAAAAACAAAAAGAATCGAATGGTGAGAAACCTCACCATAAATGACAGTGACAAGCACTGTATACTGAAAGCAATTGAAGGGAAAGGGAAGAGCACTGCTCTTAGAAACAGCCCCGCAAAAGCGAAGGCTATGCCCTCCCCCGAGGCAAAACAACACATGAAAAGAATGTCAAGGCAGACGACAGGAAGCCTGCAATCGCAAGATCTAACCCTGAAGGGCAACAAGACCGGAACCACATAAGTAATGACGATCTACCACAGGTCGGCAACACCAGGAATGCCGTATCCCCTGTGAGAGATCTATGGACTGAGGCACAGTCAAATAGACCCCAAACCAATTGACTGTAGTGGAGTCAAGAGACAAGAGACCCCAAAGCAATGGAGAAGGTGGGAGGGAAGAAGAACATTAGTAGGCCCCACACTGGAAGAACCAGGGTGTAGGGATGTAGAAGGATACATGCACCCACAGCCCACTCACGAGAATGGGTGGAGTAGAACAAGTAAAACAGAATGAATCATCCTACCGAGGAGGGAGGAGAAAGACGCCACCCCGCAGGAAGACAAAAGCCACCCGGAAGGAGGAGAGTGCATAAAACCCAACCTGGAAAGGTCCTCGCAGAGCGGGGAAGATGGGCAGGCGTTAAGGAATCTGCGGCTAGACTGTGTCTCTACCAGATACATCGTTACTGAAGGTAAGTAACTCGTTCATCTGATAGAGACATCTAGCCGCAGATTCCTTAACTTAGAATAGATACCAAAGCTATACCCCATAGGAGGCAGGTCTGCGACTGAACCCCACCAAGTTCCAAAGAGAACCCAGTCGTCAACAAGTTGACTAAACACAGTGGGGACAGCAATGCTAGAGTGGCCAACACCCGACCAGTAAGCTCTGTAAGGAGCGGCAAACAATGGGAGGCAAAGGCATCACAAGCCGCCCAGGGACAGCATGAAAACCCTCTTGTTTATACAGGGTTGAAAGGGAGCACAGAACCAGAATGTTAGTGCGGAATGTGAGAGTCCATAACTTCCGCAAAAGAAGGTGAACTGATCATAGGAGCCGATGGAGCCGCAGGATCCGATGGATCTGCAAGAGACAAAGACCCAGAGAGAGGACAAGACGGTATGACCGAGTCAGAGCATACAGGTCGAGCATGTACAACAGTGGAGAAGCACTGTTGAAAGCGTACCAGCTAGGAAACTTTGGACAGCAGTGGCAGGATGCTGACCATGTCCGGGAAGAGCCTGTGTTACCAGAGACACAAGACCTGTCATTGCGCAATCGCCCCTCCACAAAAAGACATGCGAGAGGCGGACGTCAACAAGCAGAATGGCATATAACCATGACTACAAGAAGAGACATGCATGCGGGGGACAGAAGTACACATGGGCAGACAGTGTGTACCGCTAGAACCACACCACGTAAAAGAAATGCACAATGGAACGCAGCGAGAACAGCCCAGATGCGAGAGATGCATCACCAGGTAGTCAACCGGCGAAAGGGATCCGGCAAGCTGGACACACAGAAGGCTTGCTCCCATGAGAAGGCAGAGAGCAAGACCACGGACACCGCAGCAAGGAAACCCTAGTATGCGTGACCCCTGGTTGTGTGCAGAGCGCAGGACAGAATATACATCAAGAAAGGACACAGCCGTGAAGGATGCGTTTCATAAAGGAATACAAGAGCGCACCATAGGTACCAACAGCTATGTTGCAGCAGAACCGGACAGAGCAATGTCCAGACCCGTAAGCGACATCAGCCACCCGGCAGAGAGGAGCCACGGTCCCACCGCGAGACAGACTGGGAGACTGAACAGTACTCGAAAGAGTCAGCACTAAACGTACATAGAGTAACAGGAAATTGTAAAGAGATGTACATACAAGACCACATAAGACAGTGAGTGTCCTGAAGAGAACACTTCCACAGAGAGCAACAGCAGCAGCCCGAAGTAGAAGTGTGACAAACTCCTGCGCGGAAAGCAGCAGGGGAAGAGGAAACTCTTGCTTGGTTAGTGCCCATGAAAGTAGGGCACAAGGCAATGTACAGTATTGGCGTACGTGGCGAGGATGCCACCGTCTATAGACAAAAGTCCAGACAGGTCTGAACTATGAGAAAGTACTACCCATCCCAGAGAGAGGAGAGTAGAAACCAGTCATCGCAGAAGCACAAGGAAAGCGTAAGCCCCCGGTTATAGCGAACATACTAGGGAGCATCCACCTGACGCACATAGAACACAGAAGAATCGTGCCGCGTCAGCCCTGCGTGCCTGGGAGCCGCACCACAAGGCTCCGTCCTGAGGTCATCCATGGGCAGGACGAACTGTGCCAGAACGGAACAGAACAAGGTGGTCCAAGGGACAGTGGCTGACGATAAGGGCAGCCAACATAGACAAGGAGGGCGAAGCTGAAATGACACTCCTGGAAGAGGCAGGCGAGGCAGAAACCTCGAGAAAGTGAGCATCTACAGATGCAGGGGAGTGTTACGGACCAACCGCAGACCCCAACGGATAGGCAATAGAGCGATGCCAACCTGTGGGCCGTAAGAAGGAAAAGGAAGGGTCCACAACAGTAGAAAGAGACCACAGTCTCATCCGCAGGACAACCCCTTTGAAGAAGACTCCCCAGGAGCCTACCAAGCCTTCTGTGTAAGGAAGGCAGCTATACAATAGCCAACGAATACCCCACATAGGGTAAGCCTCAATCCCAGCTAGGGGCACCTCTTGAGCACGAACTCATAGACAGAGGAATCAAAAGAAAGCAGAAGCAGCTGACCAGCTGCACTAAATAGAAGCAAAAACGGCGGGAAGCCGAACAGGCCGTCTGGGTATTACGTCATGAACCCAGGGCCCAGAACGAGCAGAGACAACACTGCACCTGAAAATAAAAGTCCGCAAAAGGACTAGAAAACACAAAGTCATGGGAGCCCAGACATGAGGCGGTTGACTGCTGAGTCCGCATGACTGTCAAAAAGGGTCACGCCATCAAATGGTAAATTCCGAAGACTCTCCCGAACATTGTCAGGGAAACCGCCATCGCGCAGCCAGGCATGGCGACGCAGAGCAACGGACCCGGCCATCGCCCGACCCACAGAGTCAGTGGTGTCCATGGCCGACCGAATGGTAAATTGTGCCATTTCTCAGCCATCATAAAGGAGACGATCCAGGTCAGCACGGGGACCCTCTGGAAGAGAGGGAAGAAGACGCTCGACTGAGTCCCAAAGGGCAAACGTAGCCTGTGCAAACACGCAAGACTTGTTCAGAGCACGGATGCCCGAACTAGTGGACGCAAAAATATGGCGGCCACGTCTCCGACCAACCAGACTCCCTAGTGGGAGGTAGGAACGGGAGAGGGGCGGAAGGCTGCGAGGCGAAAGCCGCCTGGACTACCCGGCCGTGAGCCCTAGGATGAAGGGACAAACAGACAGGGTCATCTGGAGCCGGGCGATGCCGACGTGCGATGGCCCGATCCACAAGGTCTCCAGAGGAGGGCCGTGCCCACGTGCCAAGAAGGGTGTCAATAATGACCCGCCAAAGGGCAGCAAGGGCTCCACCTCCACAGAAGCCTGGTGGAGGAGATCCAATAATGGATCAGAAGGCAAGGAGACTGGGGGGGAGGGGGTTGCAGGTGTAAAATAGCTGTAGCCCTGCGAACAGCCCTCGCAAATGCCGCGCTAGCCTCTGTAGCCATTCTAGGTGGCGATAACAAACCATCTGTAGGGGACGGTTGAAGACTAACGCGTCCACCAGAAAGGAGAGCGCCGCAGCCGGAGGCCGAGCAAGGGCCACTGTCCAGGGGGCAGCGGAGCCGGAGAGCGTCGAAACAACCCTGGGTGCTCCGGGTCCTCATCCTCTTCGAACAGAGGAACAACCGGCACCGGCGTCGACCGACGTCGAGACGGCGTCGTGTCGACAATCACCAGAGGTGACTCGGCCTGGACCGGCGTCGACTCGCCCTCCACTCAGGCCTGCGGGGAGGAAGGATGTCGACAAGGAGTCGAGCTCGGCGCTGCAGCCGCATCCGGCGTCGGCGCAGGGAGCCCCAAAGGGCTATGCGGAGACGGGGCAGAAGGGCTCGACGTCTGACTGGGATGCCCCTCCGGGCCGTGTCCCGACATCGCAGAGACTCCGGAACCGAGGCGCTCGGCCGGCGCCGAGGGCGAACCCGCCGGCGAATACCCGACCTGAGTCCCTACCCCCTCTGTGGGGCCAGAGGGCGCACCAGGGAGAGGGGGTGACCCAAAGATGGATTGAAGAGCCTTGGAATAGGCTTCCATCTGGGCCCGAGTCGCCCCAACACCCGGAAAGGGTGGGCATAAGGGGGCCGACTCCTAGGCGCCCGTGCCCGATAAGGACCGGGAGCAGCGGGCCCCGTCGTCATGTTTATGTGAGGTCGACGACCTCCCTAACTTGTGTTTGTGCTTACCTGCGTCAGTGGAACGACTTCCGCGGGAACGACTCCGTGACCGGACCCGAACAGGAGCCCCAGCTCGAGATGGAGATCGGCGGCGTGAAGACGCTGAGCAGGACATCCGGGCGGTCAACAACTTCATCCGGCGCTCCCACAGGGACTTCGGCTTCATCTGCCGGCAGGCGTCGCACTCCTCGGAGTCGTGGTGCTCTCCTAGACACCACATACAGATCGCGTGCGGATCCATCGGACATCTGCCGCGTACAGGTCTCACACGCCTTGAAACCCGAAGGCATCACACACTGTTCCCGGACGCCGAAGGCGTCGAGAAGGCCTGAAACAACAGGCCAGAGGAACCGCTTACTCTTGGATCCGTGTTGGGACGCGTAAAGAAGGAAACTGACGTCAGCGCGCCAGGAGGGACTTATATGGCTAAGCTGACGTCATGTCCGTGGACGACGTCAGGGAGGAGCCATGCGGCGGCGCCCCCTGGCGCGCAGAGGTGCTGCTGCAAAAAATTCTCCGGATCCAGTCTGACCCCTGGGGATATTCTAAGTTAAGGAATCTGCGGCTAGATGTCTCTATCAGATATGGGAAGATATGAATTTGCTGTCTTCGTAGATGAGCTACTACTGCTGCTGGGCATTTGGTGAACACTGGGTGCAGTTGTTACTCCGAATGGGAGTACTTTGAACTGGTAGTGCTTTTTCCCTATTACAAATCTGAGGTATTTGCGATGTGTTGGGTGAATAGAAATGTGAAAGTATGCGTCCTTTAGGTCCAGTGTTGACAAAGTAGCTTGTTCTAGAAGCAGAAGCACCTGTTGAAGTGTGACCATATGAAAGTGTTCTGATATTATGTATAGGTTTAATGGCCTGAGATCTAAGATTGGCATTAAAGAACCGTCCTTTTGGGGAATTAGGAAGTAGAATGAATACATCCTTGATGTTGTAATAGAACCGGTTCTATAGCTCCTTTTTTAGGAGAGCTCTTGTTTGAGCAGATGTTGGTGCTGTAACAAGAGTTTGAGAGTGCGAGGTAGAATATTGGGAGGGTTGCTTATGAGCTGCAGGCAATAACCATGTTAAATAATGTCCAATACCCATTTGTCGGATGTTATTGATTGCCAAATGGGAAGAAACTGTTGCAGTCTTCCCCCGATAGGTGATGAATAATCAGGGTGGAAGCAATATGAAGTCACTGCTTGTTGGAGAATGGAGAGGTACACATTGGTGTGTGTGAGAAGTTGGCCTGGTATATGCTGTCCACTAATTAAAGTGGGCACCTTGCACCAGTCCAAACGACCCTTATTGATGATTAGGTTAAAGACAACCTTTATGGAAAGCTAATCTAGTGGTAGCTGTGAAGAGCAGCCTTCAGGCTAAGTCTTGAAGGCATGTAAAGCAGCTTGTTTTACCTGTATATAACCTCCTGAATGACCAAATGAAAGGAGAACCACACCAGGTGTATATAAAATATATGTATTTATTACAAAACACTCTCTACTAACCTCTTTATGAGATTAGAGAACAAAGCACACAATATTAAATCACTAGAACGACAGTAAATAGCACAATACACAGTGGGCTCCAGGGGGAGACTGAACCATATACTAAGAAAGTGGTATAAGAACCACGACTTGACTAGACACAGTGCCTAGAGCAAGTAGAATCACTGGGACCCAAAGGAACCACCCAAGGTAGTGACACAGGGGACCCACGGAGGACGGGTGCAGTGTGGGAACACAGACGCGAGCTCCGTACAACTCTATGGGAAAGTCGCGGTTGGAATTTTAAAGATTAAGGACACTTAGGAGAGGACTTCAAGCAAACCCAGCTAAACATAGAAGGTTCTAAGGCCAGCACCCTTGAGAGTACCGAGGTACCCGTGTTACCTATCCCAGAGGAGCCGGGTGCATAGGGGTCAAGTAGTGTCAGAAACCCTCGTCGTTTTCAATGGCGTGATGCGAGAAAGTACTGCTGCCGTGGAGAAGAAAAGTGTCCGGTGTGATCCAAGCCTGGATCGGAGATCAGAAGAACCTGAAAGCAGAGGGGACAAAGTCTGGGTCACTTCACGTGACCAGGAGCAGAGCAATCTAATGCCCACCGATGTAGGGTGCTTCAGGTGCGATGAGGTGAAGCTTGACTCTGCAGCCACGGGGACCAGGAGACGTCTGCGACGACCACAGTCCGGATTCGAGCTGTCCCACGAAAGATGTCGAGTGCTGGGGGGTCAGTGTCCGGATTGAACAACAAGCCTTGGCAACTGCAACCCATGCGGTCAGAGGAAAGATGCTTCTGCGAGGACCAGCAAGGTCCTGGGGACTCCCCAAGCGAGGGAGAGTCAGGGCACGTCTGGAGCAACCAGGAAAGCCCACTGAAAGTTAAAGTTGCGTTCTTAGGGACCCACAGGCCATCGGACCAGGGATCGCGAAGGGACCTCGAGCGGAATCACGAAATACCAGCCCACGGAACACTCATGGAGTGTAGGCCAGTAATCTTCGGTGGAATTGCTGCTCGGGGTCAGGACTACAAGTAGCCCAAAGCACAGCTGCAGGGATCGCCGAAAAGCATATGCTGCTGCAAATGTTCACGGTGCCCAGGGGTACGGGTTTCACGGTCCCCACGAGGGATATGGGCCTCAGAATTGCTGAGAGCGCAGATCGACCTCGGGAACCCACCTCCTGTGTTGCAGAAATCTTCGGAGTCCTTCGGGAGCTTCGTAGATGCAAACCGGTCAGATGCGTTTAGGTGCCTGCTCAGCAGGGGAGTAACTCCTTTACTCCAAGGGAGATTCTTCAGTCGTCCAGCAAAGCGTAGATCGTCGAAGGTTACTTGGTTTCTGTAGCAGAGTTTAGTCCAGGTAATATCTAAAGTCCTGTAGCCAGGGGTTCCTTCTTTATACCCAAGAAAGGGGTGGGACAAACTCTGGGGACCCACCTATGGGAGGGTCAGGACAGAGGGGTGGCTACACCCATGTCCTTTGTCCAGTTTCGCGCCAGAGCAGGAGCAAATGGCTCCTGCAACCGGTTTGAGCTGGACTATGCACAGGAACACCAAATGTGCCCCCAGTGCAGACATCAAAGCACTCTGAGAGTGCACCCACCCAGCCCCAATACACTAAAGCCTGTCTGGGAGGTGGTCACACCTCCCTGTGACAGGAAACCTATTGTCAAGCCTTCCCCTGCCGGAGTTTCGTCCAGCAGCAGGAGGGCAGACTCGTGTCTGTGGCTGGCAGCATCCATTTTGTGATGCCAGGGTTCTGTGAAGCTGGTACCGGGTGTACCGGTGTTGTCATATTTCTCCCTCTAGGAGGGTGGAATCATACCTCCCACACCAGTTACTGGTGTGGATGTATGATTCCAAGGTGTTTGACACCAAACACGACCTGTTTCCATGCAGCCATTTTAAAGTTAGCATTTACCGCAAGGTTATAATGCACTTAAGTATATATGGTTGGCTGCATCACAAACAACCCCGGAGAATAGGTTCCGAAGGCTGCAGAGGGGCTCTGCTCATGGCATGGGCACCCTCTCACATAAAACCCAGCACCCTGCCTTCAGGATTGATAAGGCCTGCTATAGGGGTGACTGATAGGTTTATATGTGCAGTGATTAGGATAGATATAGTGAACCTATATCTAAGTAAGGGGTGCATGCACCACCTTACACAGGCTGCAGTAGCAGACCTGTTGTGTCATTTTAAATGGTCTCTCAGGGGTGGCATAATACATGCTGCAGCCCCTGGGAGGCCTCTGGGGTACCTATGCCCTGGGTACATAGTATACCATATACTAGGGACTTATAAGGGTACCCCAGAATCCAATCTGGAGTGTACCTAAAGTACATGAACAACCAATTTAGGGAGAAGCAGATAGACTGGGGTCCTGAATAGCAGGATCCCAGTCAGACTAAGTCGAAAACCAGCAAAACACCAGGAAAAAAGTGGGGGTAACCATGCAGTCAGATTCCACCTTCCTACAGTGTGCCTCTATTTCTTCCTTTAAAATGGTTTCTTCTGTATCCACCCCAGTAGAATCCTCTAGAGGGAGAGGATTGTGTCTGGGTTTTATATGAAGATGCGGCCACATCTGTAGTATTAGTTTTGGAGCCTTCTCTATAAAATGGGCAGCTAAAGGAGCCTCTGTTAGAAGGAGACTGTAGCGCTCCCATAGATTTTACAACTTCTGTATCTTTTTTCATTTTTTAAGTGATCTGTCCACTTGAGGCCCAAAGAGGTGTTCTTTGTCAAAAGGGGCATTAAGGATAGTTTGTTGAACTTCTGGTTTGAAACAAGAGATTCTTAGCCATGCGTGCCTTCTGAGGAGAATACTGGGGTCGACTCCTCTGGCTGCAGTATCCGCAGCATCTAGCACGCACCTAATAGAAGAATTAGAAATGAGTTTTCCTTCTTGTACCAGTTCCTGCCCTCTTTTCTTGTGCTCCTCTGGGAGATATTGTAATAAATCTTCCATTTCGTCCCAGTGGGCGCTATCGTATCTAGCCAACAGACCTTGTGTATTGGCTATACGCCAATAGTTGGCTGATTGAGCTGCTACTCTTTTGCCTGAGGTATCTGTTAGTTTTGATGCTATCATTTGAGGTGGTGCCTCCCCTGAGGCTTGTGAGTTTGCTCTTTTACGAGCATTAAAGAGCACTAAAGAATCCAAAGGCAGATGGCACATAATAAAAACTGGGTCAGATGGTGGGGGTTTATATTTTTTGTCCACCCTAGGTGTTATGATACGTGCCCTTACTGGATCTTTAAAAATGTCTTCAGCATGCCTCATCAAACCTTTTAACACGGGCAATGACTGTGATGTTCTATGTGTGTTTCCTAAAGTTTCAAAGAGGAATACTTCTTCTAGGGATTCCTTATGTAAAGTCACTCCATGGTACGTGGTTGCCCTAGCAATTAACTCCTGATATGAAGTATTATCATCAGGAGGGAAAGGTTTAGCAGGGTATAGATGTGGATCTGTGTCTGAAGGTGCATCTATATTATAATCATTCCATGGATCTGGTGGTGGCTGATCATAAGTACCATGCCCAATATCAGGATCTGTACCTGGAAAGCCCATAGTTTCCAGAATTGGCTCCGGAGGCTTTAGAGGAGCTTCTTTGTGTTTCGGTGCCGAAATTTTCAGGGCTGAGCTGGATTTGACCTTTTTATCTTTTGAAACCGAAGGGGTGTCATCTCAGCTCGAGCCGGAAGGCTTGACTTGCTGTTTCGGTGCTGAGCTGGATGGCGGGGTGTTGGAATCAGAGTCTCGAGTCCAGGAAGTGGTAAGGAGGCAGACTAGTTCCGTCTCTTCCCCCCCAACAAGTTTTTAAAAAAACGATTTTCCCTTTCTGTGATTACTGTCTTTGCCTGTGGTTGTTACAGTTTAAAATTGTAGTTTTAACCTGCCTGTGATTGCATATTTTATCACCTGTTTTGTGTGTTAAACTTGTGGTTTTCCTGCCCATGATTGCTTCCATTTAACGTATTGAATTGTGGGATTTGCAGTCCAAACTCTGTAGTCTTTCCCTCTCACTCCTGGTGACTATTCAGTTTTCCCTCCAAATTTCTCCTTTGCTCTGTGCTAAGACCTGTATGTTCAACAGTGCACCCCCAGCCACCATTTTGTGTTATCAAGCCAGTAAAACCAGCCCCCCTGCCTCCCCCCCCAGCAACAGGGATATTCTACATCAGAGGGTGCTTCTGTGAGCTGTTTAAACTGTGTTTAATAGGGACTGTGCACTTCTGTTTTTGGCCAGGAGAGGGAGTAAAGTTTTATTCAAACAGTATTGTTAGATGTTAAGTTTGTGAGGCCTTTTACCTGCAGAAGTCCAAAGTGTGGATTGAGCCTGTCTGTCTCCTAGGAGATTCTGAACAGGAGAAGCAGCTTCCAACTCCTGGCCAGCAAACCTTGTCTGAGGTTGCTGGGACCTTATATAGTTTGCTAGTGGTTGGTACATGTATACACTGATTGGTGGTTGTATCTGATGTTTCTATTGGATATGGGTTAGTGTCCTCATTGGTTGGGTATTTGAGGGTTCTGATTGGTTTCTGGGTCTGTGATTCAATCAATGTAGGGTTGGGACTAGGGCTAGGGTTATGATTTCTATTGGAAGTAGGGACTAGGGCTTCCTGTGTTATTGGTTGTTGGGACTAAGGTGGAACTAGGGCTAGGGTTAGGCCTTTAATTGGAAGTAGCGATTAGGGCTTCTGGTGTTATTGGTTGCTGAACTAGGTGTGGGACTAAGAGTAGGGTTAGGCTTTCTATTGGAAGTAGGGACTAGGGCTTCCTGTCCCATTGGTTGCTTGGACTAGGGTTGGGACTACTGGTAGGGCTAGGGCCTCTATTGGACGTAGAGATCAGGGTTTTGAACTGATTGGGTGCTTGGACTAGGGCTAAGATTGGCTGTAAGGTCCTGGTCTCCTATTGGTTCTAGATTTTTAGGGCTAGTGTTGTGATAGGATAGTGTTAGGGCTAGGGTTCCCATTGGCTGACGGGGTCACCTGATTACTAGGGCTATAAAAGGCTAGGGTTAGGGCGTCTCAGCCTGGGCGTCGAGGCTAAGGGCAGAGAGGACAAGGGCAGTTGCCTGTTTGAGCCTATTAAGGGCAGAGAGGACAAGGGCAGTTGCCTGTTTGAGCCTATTAAGGGCAGAGAGGACAAGGGCAGTTGCCTGTTTGAGCCTGTTCGAGACTGGCCAGGGCCAGAAATGCTGCCCATTTTCCCATTTAGCAACACCCAGCCAGGAACCCCCTCCGTCACACCCCTGCGATGGAAGAGCCCGCAGGGTATGTCCCGTTCCGGCTGGGGAAGTCGCGCTTCGACCAGTGTAATATCTATATTTCTCCTTCTCTTGTTTCCTTCTCTCCCTCTCTCTATTCATCATCTTTCTTTCCTTTCTATTCTTTCCCTGTCATTCTATCTTCTAGAATCTTGATCGTATTCTAACTATTCTATTCGATTCCTGCGCTTCGGACTGAAAGGACACCTTCGCTGTGGGTCCAGTTACTTCTCTTCTTTGTTCCTGTTTCTTGAGAATAAAGAAACTTAAAGACAGCTCCGGTGGATTGTCTTTACTGCCTTCACGTCGCTACATAATTTGGTACCAGGAGTGGGGTTGAATATAGGAAAACAGAACTTTCCCGTTCCGTTCCTGATCGCCGCCACTCACACAACTTCTTCTGCGACGCTAGCAGTTTACTTCGTCACTGTTGCTGCATTCTGGACCCACAAGCCTCAGGTGTGTCATTTACATTTATTTGTCTTTTCTTCACGGCTCTCTCTCCGCAAGCTTCAAACTGCCGTTTTCACTTGCTCGAGCCAGCGCGTTCTTGACCTCAACTCGCGTCTTGTTTATGACGCTTCGCCTCCTGTATCAGCGTCTCCAAGGCAACCAGCGTCCTCCTGTATCAGCGTCTCCAAGGCAACCAGGGCAGCGCTGCAACATTCTTTCTGCTGCACTCTTCATTGTGACGTCCCTTCGAGCAGATTGCTTAAGATTATTCTCTTACTCCTCTTTGTGACGTCCATTCAGCTTGACACTGCCTACATTCCTGGATTATTAAAGAGTTCTTTTACTCATTCTAACGCGCCCATTGTGACTCTGCACATTGTAAAGTGCTGATTCTCATTACAGCTGTTCTCTGAAGCTATTTTGCCATTGTTTTAAGCTGTGGGAGTTCCACTCCAGCTGCATTTACATTATCTTTATCACCATGTCTTCTTCCGACAATGCTTTACATCCTCCTCCATTTCTACCAAAACCAGGGAAACCGGAAATTCTTTGGAAACAGTGGATCCATATTTTTGAAAACTACCTCATTGGAATTGATGGTTCGGAGTACTCTCCAGCGAGAAAGAACGCCCTGCTTTACAATCACCTGGGCATTGCTGCACAAAAGATCTTTGATAACTTACCCAATTTTCCACAACCTCCTGGTGATGGCACTTGGAATGTTTATCTCGAAGCTAAAGAAAGACTTAAAAAAACAATTTTCTGAAGAACCAAACGTGCTTTTGGAAAGACACAGTTTCTTCAAACGCAAACAAGGCAGCGATGAATCAGTCGAAGAATATGTTGCCGCTCTACGTGTTCTTGCTTCTACCTGCGATTTCTTGAATTCAACAGACATTTGTATCAGAGACCAATTTGTTTTCAACTGCTTTTCGAAGAAAATGCAAGAACGTCTTCTGACTTGTCGTAACCCTTCTCTTTCAGAAGTTGTTGATATTGGGAAGAGTATAGAACGTTCTATCATTTCCTCCCAAGCGTTGTCAGGTCAAGAAGGTCATTCTCCCATATCCTATGTTTCAGGGAATTCTGATTTTTCCAATCCCGTTTCTGCCATCAGAGTTAACAAAGAACACATTAACAAAGATGGGTCTAAACGCTTTTGCTATCGTTGTGGTTCTAAAAATCATATTGGTAATTTTCCTTCTTGCCCTGCCTTAGAAAGAAAATGCACTAAATGTAAGAAGACAGGGCATTTTCAAGAAGTTTGTAGACTACAACGCACTCCTCATACTCCTCATACTGTTAGAATACACAATGTTGAACTACAAGAACCAAACTACAATCCCTCTGTCTCTGACTGCGCTAGTAATTTTTCCAATCTCCTTCTCTCCATTGATGAACCTTTGATTTCTATAGAATTTGAACGTCCCATTTGCCAAGCTTTAATCAACAATAAATCCTTAGATGTCATGGCTGACTCAGGAGCTCCCATTACTGTATTAGCTGACACCACTTTTGATACCTTATGGAATAATTCAATTTCTTTACAAGCTCCTGACATATCTCCCAAAGCCTTTGGTGATAAGGACATTGACCTTCTTGGTTTTTTCATTGGTACTTTGCAAGTTTTAGGAAGGTCAACCCAAACCAAAGTGTACGTGGCAGTCAAAGGCAGAGATTTAGTAGGTTGGAAGGATCTTGCCAAATTGGGTATAATTTTAAAACCAGGTCACAAGAATCCCATTGTTTTAGGAGATCTTCCCCTTCTTTCCATCAACAATGGCATTCCCAATGACACTGATCTTCTCACTTTACTCAAAAACAACTTTCCTTCCGTTTTTAGTAATAACATTGGAACCATCAAAGGTTTTGAGCATGTCATTAGACTAAAAGCTAATGCCACACCTATCACTCACAAGGTTAGACCCGTTCCTATAAATGTGAAACCTGATTTAAAAAATTATTGGAATCTTTAACTAAAGATGGCATTATTGCCACGACAGATTCCTCAGAATGGGTTTCTCCCATTGTCCTCGCAAAGAAAAAAATGGAGATCTTCGTCTCTGTGTTGATCTCAGATCCTTGAACCGCAATATCATTATCGATTGCCATCCTCTTCCTCATATTCAGGAAATGCTTTCCAACATTGGCCATTCAAAATATTTCTCAACCATTGATCTACACTCAGCCTACCATCAGATAGCCTTGAGTACTGAGTCTCAAGAACTCACCACCTTTGTCACTCCCTTTGGAGCATACAAGTACTTAAGGCTACCTTTTGGTTTGGCATCCATGGCTTCAGTATTTCAGAAGGCATGGATGTTCTCTTTAAAGACATTGAACATGTTCAGGCTTTTCAAGATGATATTCTTGTTTTTACTGAAACAAAAGAATCTCATTTAGACGCCTTACATAAAGTTCTTTCCATTCTCAGTGCCAGAGGTGTTACTATTCAACCAGACAAATGTAAATTTTTAGTTGAACAGATTGATTATTTAGGGCATACTATTACCCCAGAAGGTATTAAACCAAAATTTTGCAATATTGAAGCCATCATTAAAGCTCCTCCTCCTCCAGACAAAGACGCTTTGAGATCCTTTTTGGGTCTATGCGAATACTATGCTCGTTTTGTACCCGACTACTCATCCTACGTTCAACCTCTGAGGTCACTTCTCAAAAAAGGCACTACCTTTGTTTGGACTGATGAAATTAACTCTACATTCACACATATCAAATCTTTGGTCATCAATGCTCCTGCATTAAGCCCTTTTGTTCCAAGTCACCAGTGTATTGTTACAGTTGATGCCAGCCTCAAAGGTCTTGGTGCTGTTTTTGGTCAACAAATTCACAACAAAGATCACACTATAGCCTTCGCCTCAAGAAGTTTATCTGATGCTGAAACCAAATACAGCACGATTGAGAGGGAAGCTTTAGCTTGTGTTTGGGCGGTTAACAAATTTAAAACCTACCTTTGGGGCAGCCATTTTATCATCTACACAGATCATAAACCACTTGTCTACCTGTTGCAGGGCGATGGTTTAGGTAAAGCCTCTGCCCGATTGGTACGTATCCTCTCCAAACTTCAAGAATACAACTTTAGCATTAAATACATTCAAGGTGGCAGAAATTTCAGAGCAGATTGCCTTTCTCGTTTACCTTTACCTTCTTCTGATGACTCTGTTGACGATTTTGATTGTGTTGTAGCTACCATCGATGCCACTTCTTCATCCAATGGTTTTATCTCCGAGAAAGAATGGCTCGATGCTACTTCCCTTGATCCTACTTTAAAAAAAGTATGTGATTTTATTGTTAAAGGTTGGCCTCCTATTCGCAATTTGTCTCAAGATCTTAAACCTTTTGCACAAATTTCCTCTGAACTATCTCTTGAGAATGATTTATGTATTAGAAATGGCTGTTTTGTTCCTCCTCTTTCTCTAAGAAATAAACTCATTTCCATTGCTCATGATGGACACTTAGGAGTCACAGCCACGTGTAAAAAGCTTAGAGAAAATTATTGGTGGCCCTCTTTGAACTCTCAAGTCTCCGCTTTCGTTGACTTGTGCCCTCAATGCGTTGTTTCTGACAAACATTGGCGAACTACGCAAAATCCTCTTCGCCCTGTTCCTCTGCCCGATGGTCCCTGGGTGAAGGTTGCATTGGATTTTGCCGGTCCATTCAATTTATTACCCACCTCCTCAAGATTTTTATTGGTATTAATTGATTACTACTCCAAATGGATTTACTTTTCATTTGTGGATTCTGCCTCTACCCAATCTGTTTTACAATTCCTTAAAAATGTTTTCTCACTAAAAGGTCCTCCAAGAGAATTAGTCACTGACAACGGTACTCACTTTGTCTCCACTGTCATGAAAGACTTTTTGACAAGTTTTGATATTAAGCATTTCAAAGTTGCTTTGTATAGTCCCTCTGCCAACGGTTTGGTTGAAAGAGCTAATCGCTTTCTCAAGGAAGGCATTCAGACTGCTCTTTCCTCACATTTAGATTACAAACTGTTTTTAAAAGACAAAGTGAATGCCTACCATAATTCTCCTCATTCTACCACTGGCTACACTCCTTTTGAATTGTTGAGGGGTAGGAAATGTCGTTCCAAACTTCTACCTTCTTGGTTGGAGCAACATTTTGGTTTCCATGGCACATCCAATCTCAATAGAGATTCTATTATACGACACACAGTTTCCTCAGCACAAGATAAACAAAAATTTCACTATGACAATCTTAAACATGTTCATGACAAAGAATTTACAGTTGGTGCTTGGGTTCTTGTCAAGAAACCATTTGGGGTTAGAAAAGGGGATTCTTCATTCTCTTCTCCTTGTAAAATTGAAAGGGTCAGTCTCAGTGCTTGTTATTTGCAGGATATGGGGTGGTGGAACAAGGGAAGACTTGTACCCATATCTGATTTGCAAGCTGACATTCACAAGAAAACAGCTGTACCATGTTTCTCTGATGATTCTATTTTATTTGAGAATACTACTGTACCACTTGCTGAAACAACTAAATCCAATGTTCATTTGAATGTTTCTAATACTTCTTCTTCCGTTGCTATTACTCCTACATCTGTTTCTTCTGTATCACCATCTAGAAGAATTTGCAGGTTGCCTGTACGTTATAAAGATTTTATTATGAAATAACTTGTTTGTTAGAAAGGGAGATGTTGTAATATCTATATTTCTCCTTCTCTTGTTTCCTTCTCTCCCTCTCTCTATTCATCATCTTTCTTTCCTTTCTATTCTTTCCCTGTCATTCTATCTTCTAGAATCTTGATCGTATTCTAACTATTCTATTCGATTCCTGCGCTTCGGACTGAAAGGACACCTTCGCTGTGGGTCCAGTTACTTCTCTTCTTTGTTCCTTTGATGGTTCCAATGTTATTACTAAAAACGGAAGAAAAGTTGTTTTTGAGTAAAGTGAGAAGATCAGTGTCATTGGGAATGCCATTGTTGATGGAAAGAAGGGGAAGATCTCCTAAAACAATGGGATTCTTGTGACCTGGTTTTAAAATTATACCCAATTTGGCAAGATCCTTCCAACCTACTAAATCTCTGCCTTTGACTGCCACGTACACTTTGGTTTGGGTTGACCTTCCTAAAACTTGCAAAGTACCAATGAAAAAACCAAGAAGGTCAATGTCCTTATCACCAAAGGCTTTGTAAGTGAAATTAGAAGTCAAGCTGCCACTCAAGTTGCCACTCAAATCTCGAAAACTCAAGATGCTGTGTCAGAAGTCTCTTTAGTGAGAAACCACTCAGTTCCTAAAAGGTTTCCTTTCATTCCTCCCAAGAGAGACGCTGGAATAAAAGACAATAGGTTAGGTAGTAGAAGAACTCAAATAATCTGCTACAGGTGTGGCAGTTTTGACCACGTTGGTAGCTACAAAGGATGTCCAGCGTGGGATAAAATTTGTATCAAATGCAAACGAACAGGCCATTTTGGTAAAGTCTGCAAATCACCACAGAAGATTAACTACATCACATATGAACATGAGGAACTCCCTACAGAATTTAATTCTATGTTATGTGTTGGCAATACTAATTGCAAGGGTTTCCCACGTTGTGTAGTGTCAATTGATGGCAAAAAAGTATCTATGATGGTGGACTCGTGTGCCTGGTACACCATCATTGGAAAAAACCTATTTAATGAAATGTGGGGAATGAAGGAATTACTACCACCGGACATTAAACCTGGTGGTTATTCTGGTCACAAAATAGATCTAGAGGGGTTCATGTGGGCAGATTTGGATTTTGAGGGCAGGAGAACAAGAGGCAAAGTGTACATAGCTACCAAAGGTGTATCTATTTTAGGTTGGCCTCACCAACAAGAGATGGGCATTAAGCTAGATCCCAATGCCTTCCCTCCTGTTTACATTGTTTCCCCCAACAATGAAGAATTTGTTGCAAGTATTAAAAGTAAGTTCCCTAAATTATTTAATGATTCTCTGGGGAAATATGCACATTTTAAACACAAAATCATCCTTAAAGACACTGCTGTTCCCGTTCGACACAGAGTACGTAACGTACCTCTAGCATACCGTAATAAACTCAAAGAGATGCTAACTGATCTTGTTGAGAAGAATATCATTGAACCCATAGAATCCTCCCCATGGGTTTCTCCCATCGTTCTTTCACTTAAAGGTAACGGTGAGCTTCGTCTGTGTGTTGATCTCCGCTGTCTAAATAAAGAAATTTGGATTGACAGACACCCCCTACCCAACATACACGAATTGATTTCTACACTTTCTGGGGCCTGCATTTTTTCAACAGTAGACTTAGCTAGCGCCTATCATCAGGTTATCTTACATGAAGAGTCCAAATGCTTGACAGCGTTCGTTACACCAGAGGGAATGTTTCAATACTCACGCATGCCATTTGGCCTAGCTAGTGCAGCTTCAGTATTTCAAAGGCTCATGAAGGAAGTCTTGGAGGGGTGTTCTGGGGCTATCGCTTTCCAAGATGATATCTTAATTTTTGGAAAAGACTTGGAGGAACATGATAGGAATTTAGAGAATGTATTAAATTGTGTACAGACTAAAGGCTTAACACTAAAATACTCTAAATGCAAGTTTAGACAAAACAAAGTTGAATATTTAGGACATGAGATATCCAGCGAGGGCATTAAACCTAAATTTAATCATGTAGAAAGTATTTCAAATGCGCCTGCACCAACAACCAAAGAAAAGCTGTTTTCTTTTCTTGGTTTAACAGAGTTCTATAGTAAATTTGTTCAAGACTACTCTTCCAAAGTACATCCTTTAAGAATGTTGTTAAAAAAAGATGTAAAATTCACATGGAGTAATGAACAACAGTTAGCTTTTAACATGTTGAAAAAGGAAATCATCAGTGCACCTTTTCTGAGACCTTTTGTAATCGGCAAAGAGTGCATTGTAGCCGTAGATGCCAGTAGTGTAGGTTTGGGAGCCGTGTTAATGCAAAACAACAACAGTGATGAACATATAGTATCATATGCCTCCAGAACGCTACGGGGTGCCGAGTATAATTACTCCACCATCGAAAAAGAATTACTAGCATGTACTTGGGCGGTTCAACATTTCCGCCAATTTTTATGGGGCACTAAATTTCGCATAAGAATTGATCACAAGCCCCTGATAAACATGCTAGCAGCTGGTGGTGGTCGAACACTTACAGCACGTTTAGCTAGATTGGCTGCAAAGTTGCAAGAGTATCAATGCACAGTGGAATACATTCCCGGACGTTTAAATGTACATGCAGATTGTATGTCAAGATTACCTTTGCCGAATGTATCTGATTCCAACAACACTACTGAGGAGTGTGATGTTGCCTACACTATTGATGACGTTAACATTGGTCTAGACACTAAATCTGGAATTATTTCTGAAAAGGCATGGAAAGAGGCTATGGATGAGGACTGTAATTTGAATGAAGTTGTAAAGTATTTACAAAATGGGTGGCCAGAAGAAAGGAAATTAACTGGTGAGTTGAGTTCATTCTTCAAAATCAAAGATGAACTCATGCTTTCTCATAGCATCATCACCAGAGGAGATAAAATTGTCCCTCCAGCCAAAATTAGAGAAAGAATAGTAACTATGGCCCACGAGGGACATATGGGTATGTCCAACACCAAAAGACGAATAAGAGAATTTTATTGGTGGCCTAGTGTGGATAGTATGGTCGACAGGTGGGTTAGGGAGTGTCTTCCTTGTTCCAAAAGTGATAAATCTGTCAAACCTTTGTCTGTGGAAGTAACCCCTATTGAGTATGCTCAAGGACCCTGGAGGAAACTTGGTATTGATATTATTGGCCCACTAAGTCTGCCTTCTGCCAAAGATGTGTTTGCTTTAGTCCTAGTAGATTACTTTTCCAAATGGCCTGAGTTGAAGATTGTGGATAAAATTACTTCAGCCCAGGTAATTCAATTTTTAGATGACATTTTTTGTCGAGAGGGTCTACCTGCAGAACTAATTTCTGATAATGGACCGCAATTTATCAGCAGAGAGCTTGATCTATTCCTTAGTAGATGTGGTGTTGTGCATAAAAGAGTATCTAACTATAATCCACAAGCTAATGGTCAAGTAGAACGCTTCAACAGAGTAGTAAAAGAATCTATTCAGCTAGCTACCAAGAGTGGCATTGAGTGGAGGAAAGCTTTACGTGCTACCTTGCTAACTTATCGCACGTCTCCAAATTCTGTCACAGGCTTTTCTCCTTTTGAAATGTTGCGTGGTAGGAAACCTGGCTCTAAACTCATGCCTTGGTGGTTAAAAATAAGCAATTCTTATGACTCTGCTATAGATTTGTCTCAAGTCAGAGAGCGTGTTCGTAGATATCAGGAAAAAATGAAGATTGGTTCCTTAAAGCATCAGTTTACCAATCCTAAAGTCAAAGTGGGAGATTTTGTTCGAGTTAAGTTTGGCAGTTCTCTTAATAGAAGATGGTCTAAATGGTCGGATCCAGTTAAGGTGACGGAAGTGTTCAGTAAGGCTGTGAGAGTAGTTGGAGGTAAGATTTGGAACTTTAGACGTATATCCTTGTGCAGATCACTTAGTAAGAAGGAACATAATCCACAAACTTCATCTCAAACCATTGTCAAAAAACTTGATCAAGGGGAAGATTATTACTCAAGTTTTTTGGACACTGAAGATGGTACTAATTCTGATCTACATACTGACAGTACCAGTGTTCAAATTGGTTCGGATCCCATTATCAATGATGAGGATACTATTGAACAATGCACTGAACAATATAGTAGTAGTCCTTTACATAATAGCCATGTGGTTGAACTTAGGAAAAGTTCTCGTATTAAGAATCCACCTGTTAAAATGAAAGATTTTGTACGATTTTAATTGCAAATATGTATTTGTATATGTATATGTATGTATTTTCTTTAACCATTATCTCTGTATTCTATAATTTTTTTAAAAAAAAATTTTTGTTTTAATTTTTTTTAATGGGGAAGGTGTGTAGTGTCCTCCTTATTAGAACATGGTCTTGGAATGCCCTCGCAACCCTGACCATGGGGATTCTACCGGGTGATGTCACAAGCTCGACGGGACTTGAACGGACGGTTTGGTCCAAGTTGTCGTCTCCCAATAAATTACACTTCCTTTAACCTAGGCTGTGTCCACTGTGCTTACTTCACGATTGGCGACAAGCGGGAGCGTAGAGGAAGACAGCACTCACATCATCGTTTTTTTAAAAAGGAAAAAACCGGAAACTGAAAGACAACCAGAAACTACAGGTATTTTACCTAATAATGACCATGTGCATGAACGCACCAGCGGCCGCCTGAATGTTGTAGTGCTTTGATTGCACCTGCGGGAGAGTTTACGGATCGAGGCTTGCACGTTTATGTGTGAATTCGTTTTTCAACGTTGCTGTGCTGTGATTGCACCTGCGCCTGTCTTCTTTGTTTAGTTGTGTGTCTACAACTGTGTCCTGATTGCACCAGCGGCAGTCCGGCGTGCGCTGCATAACATTGGCTGTGGAAGTATTTTTTTTTCATTTTACACATTCCCTGCTGCCCGGCATGAATTTTCAGTTAAAGCCAATATTTTAAAAGTACTCACGTGAAGTTCTCTTATCAATTGTTGTCATCTAGAGCCTTGGGAAACACGCAGATTCCAACCTCATCAGCATTCTTCCTGACTACTTGATGCGACTGTGCGTGTTACTAAGCATTGTTGGACCGTCATGACGTCATGGCGCAACACGCACGGCGGCCATTTTTAGCCGACTTACAAAGCGTTTCCAAGCAACGTTTGACTCCGCATTACCACAGGTACATTTAGATTTTTATTTTTTTTTTCTCTTCAAGTGCTTCACCATTATCGATGACTTGCACACGTGTATTTCATTTTGAAAGCGAGCTCCCACGGTGACTCGCACACCTCTTTCTTTATTCT
Organism: Calotriton arnoldi; assembly: GCA_963921515.1. Lineage (NCBI taxonomy): Eukaryota > Metazoa > Chordata > Amphibia > Caudata > Salamandridae > Calotriton > Calotriton arnoldi. Next base: position 1,369,666 of record CAWUFW010004079.1, read on the forward strand.
GGAAGTGAGTCTCCACGGTGATTCACACACCTCTGAACCAACTTTACCATTTATTTACAAACATGTCTAATATTGCAGCACCACCACATTTCCTACCTGCTGCTGGTGAACCGAAAATGGAATGGGAACTATGGTATCCCATGTTCTTAGCCTATGTTGAAGTACTAGAAGAAGAAGGTTGTTCTCCTAAAAGGAAACTTGCCCTATTGAGGCATTGCTTAGGTGGCGCAGGATTGAAGGAGCTTGCTAACCTACCACCTATTGAGGGCTTAGCTGACACAGATGTTTTTGAAGTGGCAATTAAACAGTTGAGCACTAGATTTGGCAGGAAAATTAATATTGTGATGGAAAGATTTAAGTTCTACTCGCGCACACAAAAAGAAGATGAATCTATTGAAGACTATGTGTCTGCTTTGCGTACCCTAGCTAGTTCTTGTGCGTTTGAGACCATTAGTTATGAACAAGTACTGAGAGATCAGATAATGATGAAAACCAAGAGCAAGAAAATTCAAGAAAGATTATGGCTAGGTACAGAATCTTCCTTAAGTGCTGTAGTGAACATCGCTAAAGGTATTGAACACTCAGAGAAATTTGTAAGTGAAATTAGAAGTCAAGCTGCCACTCAAGTTGCCACTCAAATCTCGAAAACTCAAGATGCTGTGTCAGAAGTCTCTTTAGTGAGAAACCACTCAGTTCCTAAAAGGTTTCCTTTCATTCCTCCCAAGAGAGACGCTGGAATAAAAGACAATAGGTTAGGTAGTAGAAGAACTCAAATAATCTGCTACAGGTGTGGCAGTTTTGACCACGTTGGTAGCTACAAAGGATGTCCAGCGTGGGATAAAATTTGTATCAAATGCAAACGAACAGGCCATTTTGGTAAAGTCTGCAAATCACCACAGAAGATTAACTACATCACATATGAACATGAGGAACTCCCTACAGAATTTAATTCTATGTTATGTGTTGGCAATACTAATTGCAAGGGTTTCCCACGTTGTGTAGTGTCAATTGATGGCAAAAAAGTATCTATGATGGTGGACTTGTGTGCCTGGTACACCATCATTGGAAAAACCTATTTAATGAAATGTGGGGAATGAAGGAATTACTACCACCGGACATTAAACCTGGTGGTTATTCTGGTCACAAAATAGATCTAGAGGGGTTCATGTGGGCAGATTTGGATTTTGAGGGCAGGAGAACAAGAGGCAAAGTGTACATAGCTACCAAAGGTGTATCTATTTTAGGTTGGCCTCACTGTAGTATCCTGCTGCTCAGCCAGAATGACTGCCTGATGGAATGTTAGTGTTTGGAATGTGTGCGTGCGTGAATCAGTTGGATGAAGGGCTGAGCAGCAGGGAAGCTGCTCCTGGTGGGGCTCCTACTTAGACTCTGACTTTACCTCTCTGTATCTAACTTACCACCTCAATAAATCTACGTGGTAAACTACCTGGCTTGGAGCGTCCTTTCTTCTATACTACATTTTGGTACCAGGAGTGCTGAATTTCTTCAGCCTGAAGAAGCCATCATCCCACGCTCAAGGTAAAGGACTCTCTCAATTTAAAAGCTACGCATTTTAAAGTTTACTGGCACCCTGAGCCCCACCAGTGACCTTCCACCGGTCGCCCACAACGTTTCTGTGCCAGTTCCTTTCTGCCTGCTACCTTGCTTCCTCAGACTTGCCGTACCCTCAAGTCTCTTTCAACTTTATTTGTGCCTCTACTGCTGCCCTGGAGCACTGTTCTGCTACCTGCCAGTTCCTGCCTTCGGAGTGTCTCTCCAATGCGTGTAACCTGCCTTGAACTGTACTGGACCTGCTGTGTCTCTGCTGTTCCTATCCTGGTTTGCTGCACCTGCTTTAGGAGTCATATTGCTCTACTCCTATTTCTACGTGGACTGTCTTTCATAGATTATGCCACTACTCTACAGCAACATCATACCAGCCCTACCGGCCCTGCTTTACCGCTTCTAACTTCTGGCACCCCATAGTAAACAAGGACATCGGCACATGCGGTCATCCAGTACTTTCAATTACTTGGAAAGGTCTGAGGCCAATTTTTAGGACATTTGCTGTGAGTATATGTATTTTTTATTATTACCACTTTGCCTCGGTGTGTGCTTTCTCTCTGGCAGTTTAACCGCCACTTCACACTTAAAAGTGTCTCGAGCGCACACAGACCTTGCGCAGCTTTACCTTTCTCCTGCTGCCTTCTGTGACGTCTGCTGAGCTGACTTCTTTGTGCCGAGAGTATGTGAAGCACTGTGATGCCGGGAGCCATCCGGTGCGGCGTTACCAGTGCGTGCCGCCATTTTGTGACTGGCGCCTTCCATCTGTTCACATGCAGCTCTGAGCACACTACCCACTTTGCCAACCACGCACTGTGCTTGCCAATAAAGTTTATTCAACTTATCTTCGTCATCGTCGCCTGTAGTTCCACTCAAGGCTTCCCTGACGTGCCTCCTTCAATTTCAGCGCTTTTCTCCTGACGCATGGAATTTCATCAACAACTTCGGATCGCCTTAATGGATCATCGCATTTCCCCGCAGGTTACTTCAGCCACAACTGTTGGGTTTACACCATGCTCTGCTTAGTAATAACACAACAGTGCCATCTAGTGGCTATCCATCACTAACGCACCTGAACATTCAATATAGATCAAATACATGGGAGCACCTTAAAAGATCATCGTCCTTCACTGCACATTGAACGCCGTTGGATAGTTTTCTTTCCATTTCCTCAGTTGGGTCTCTTTCCCATGGTGTTTAATAGTCTTTTATCAGTTGATGAGAGCACCTCCTTCATCCAAAGGGCACGAAGTTTGTGAGTACTTTATTTACACCTTTATTGTCTACAAATTGCAGTTTATGTCGTTTTCTTGAATCCCTGCCGCGTGTCCTTCTGCGTTGATTCGCACAACTTCTTCTTCGCATCTATAATATTCTGATGTGTTCCTGCTGCGGATCCTCTGCGCTGATTCGCACAGCCTTTTATGTTCTCTTTCTACATATTTACGCTGAAGGACAACGGTGACTACCTTATTTATTTTATTTTATTATTTTTCAACCTGCTGCGCTACAAGGTTTCAACCTGCTGCGCTTCAAGGCTTCAACCTGCTGCGCTTCAAGGCTTCAACCTGCTGCGCTACAAGGCTTCAACCTGCTGCGCTACAAGGCTTCAACTTGCTGCGCTACAAGGATTATTCATTTTTATTTTATGCCGTGTGGTCTTTCTCCACACATTTTATGCTGTGTGGTCTTTCTCCACACATTTTGTGCCGTGTGTTTTATCCCACACGTTCCACCCCTGCTAGCGCTGGGGGAAGTACTGCATTTTCTACGTGTATATGCCGTGTGGTCTTGCTCCACACTGTGGTCTTTCTCCACACATTTTGTGCCGTGTGTTTTATCCCACACGTTCCACCCCTGCTAGCGCTGGGGGAAGTACTGCATGTTCTACGTGTATATGCCGTGTGGTCTTGCTCCACACTGTGGTCTTTCTCCACACATTCCACCCCAATCTCTCTTTGGGGTAGTTCTTATTTTTTCTGCATGTTACACTTACGTTGTGCTGTGTGGGTCCCTCCCACACCTCTTACCCATCTCCTTTTTGGGAAAGTTCTCTGGTGTTTTTCCATTTCTGCTACCTTCCTATTTCTGCGTATTCTACACCACTTTACTTACTTCTTCACTTTTATCTTTTTTCTAACACCCTGTACTTTCCTGTTTGCCTGGCCAGCATACATGATTTTAGTACTTGGTTTTCTCTTTAGTCTGTTGTACGGGTTTGTATTTATTTTTGTGTTTCTGTGGAAAGGAAGATGGTGTAATAGTCGCTTGTACTTGTCTTTTCTCTCACTTCCTATCCACTTTACTTCCTCTGCTTGCTCTTTCCATATTTCATTTTCACGCCTTTTTTCAGTGTACCATTCACTATATTTCCTTCTCTTATTTTCTTGCCTCTTTTCGATACCTTTTAAAACTTCCTTCCTTTGCGTTGTAAAGGGGGGAGATATGTAGTATCCTGCTGCTCAGCCAGAATGACTGCCTGATGGAATGTTAGTGTTTGGAATGTGTGCGTGCGTGAATCAGTTGGATGAAGGGCTGAGCAGCAGGGAAGCTGCTCCTGGTGGGGCTCCTACTTAGACTCTGACTTTACCTCTCTGTATCTAACTTACCACCTCAATAAATCTACGTGGTAAACTACCTGGCTTGGAGCGTCCTTTCTTCGATACTACACCAGCCCACACCATCCACATCCACAAACAGAGCAACACACTCACACCAAATGTACACCACGCACAACACTATGCACAGATTAATGTACCAGCATGCACTACTAACCCAACCAAACCACATCTATACACCCTACTATCCCAACTACCACACATATGCACCATCACCTACAAACAGTACACAACCCTATCCTATACCACTAACCAATACACTCATCACTAACACAACTCCAATCGACACCATACATAACTACATCCCATCCAGACACACGCTCCCTGCTGTAATTACACCTAACATACCACCTTTTATCACTAACAAACATATAATCATCCTTACATCATTTGTCCAACAAACACCCTCCTCTCCCTTCTACCATAATAACACTAACGTACAACACACACACTGCAGACCACCACACTTTTTAACTCTTGCAACAAACCAGTCTAAGACAAACACTCTTACCTCTACGTCATTCCCACCTACACACATCATACACTCTACTCATAAACACATCACCACCCCCTCTACCGTACAACCTCCTCTCACAAACAATACTATACAACCAAATACATTACATGAAACATATACATCAGCACCCCTTTTCACTACTCCTCAAAAACAAAACATATCACACACACCAGCACAAGATCTTCAAAGCACAACACCCCATAATACTTACCATCACAAAATACAAACATACACCCACCTTTCAAACAACACAAAGGAACCAACTCCAATGCCAAGCTTTCTCTCTTCCACCACACCTAACACCGATACAGCAACACAGCAACTCTCTTCTAACCGCCTCTCATCCATTGGACAATTTAGAACCTTACTACATGACCCACATGCTGCACCACCACCCCGGACACATACACCTTCCGCATTAAACACACGCAAACAATATAAGCAACATGCCATACCTCACAACTTCGCTTCCCCATGTCTACTTCACAACAATGTTACACCACGAAAACAACACAGCACTCCAACTCACTCTCAAACACCATCTCCACCACATACACACGCAGACCCATCAAAATGCCTTCTTAGCATGCTGGATGAGGAACATGATACAGAACAGCTACACGATTGCTATCCTAATACAGCTAATACCAGCTCTAAAAACACACCTGCTACAAACCCACACAATACTGACCACTCTTCTACAAAACAAAGTCTCACTATCACCAAAAGCTACTCTCTAAACTGTCTACTAATAAATGCTCGATCCCTCTCTAAAAACAAGCATCACATCTACGACCTTCTCACAGATGCAAACCCAGACATACTATTCATAACCGAATCATGGTTGGGAGAGGATATGGCCCCAGTCCTGCATGAAGCCATTCCTCTAGGCTATCAAACAATCACCCAAAATCGTATAGCCAAAAAAGGAGGTGGTCTAGCTGTTGTATTCAGGCAAACAATACATATCACTAAAATTGACAACATCTCCATAAAGAATTGTGAGGCTCTTCCAACAAGATGCAATCCTACACCGTCTTCCTCCTGTAACTTCCTGCTCCTTTACCTAGCAAAGCGACATTCCCAGACGCACTTCTAGACACAGTTTCAAACCTGATAACAATACACTCCAACCTATGCGTTCTGGGTGACCTCAACATTTGGTTTGACAAACCCAATATGACCCATCCAAAAACAATCACTGGCCTAGACGCACTGAACCTCCATCAGATTGTCCACAAACCGACACACACCGCTGGACATATCCTAGATGTCATTTTTGCTAATACTGAACTAGTTACCTTTCAAACTATAACTCCAGTCACATGGTCAGACCACCACTTGCTTGCTTTCCAACATAAAACAACACTAAGCGACTCACCTAAAACTACCTTACATCCATCCACCTATCGGCCGTGGAACAAACTCAATTTGGAACATTTAGAAACACAACTAACATCAAGTACAAATCTGGAAACAATAAATTCTGTTCAAAAACTATATGAGTGGCTACAAGAAGCTTTTGACATCCTGTTACCACTCAAAACCACACAACAGAACAAAAGAAAAAAAGCACCTTGGAGAAACATAGAAATAAAAGACATAAAACAACAAATTAGAAAGCTGCAACGTACCTGGCTCAAAACAAACGCCAAACAAGACAAACTTCACCTACAAAAAATTAACAGATTATACAAGTCGGCTATCAAAAAAGCTAAGAAAAGGTACTATTCAGACAGAATTCAAAACGCTAAATGTGCAAATAAAGAATTCTATAAAATACTCAATGAATTTCGCAAAACAAATTGCCTAGAAGGAACTCATCCTGTTACTCAAGATTTCACAGACAAACTGGCAAATCATTACACGGACAAAGCAGACACGTTGGACTCTTACTTAAAACAGAAACAAAGCACCAGCACTAACCCTTGTACAAAACAACAATCCAAGAATACTCTAACCAAGCCTCTCCGTTCCTTCCAACACATCTCACACGATTAATTTATGGACCTGGTCAAAGCAAGCAGACCTGCCGGCAGCCCTTCTGACCCCTGTCCACCACAAACTTTCAAGACAATTCTTTTAACAACCTCTGCTGCCACTCCAGTAAGAAGAATCATCAACGATTCCTTAACTACCAGAATATTTCCAGAAGAACTCAAAAAATCACACATACGCCCTTTACTGAAGAAAACAAACTCGGACCCGCTGAACCCTGACAACTACAGACCCATTACAAATGGACCTTTCCTGGGCAAACGGATAGAAAGAGCAGCGTTCGCCCAGATGTCACAATTCATTGAAGAGAATGACGTACTCTCATACTTCCAAACAGGATTCCGTCCGGGAAGGGGCACTGAAGCTGCCCTCCTTGCCATCTGGGATGACCTGAAAAATACAGTTGACCGCAACGGAGTTGCTGCGCTACTCCTCTTGGACCTCTCGGCTGCCTTTGACACGGTTGACCATGACACTCTGAAACAAAGACTCTATGAAGCCGGCATAGAGGGAACTGCTCTAGACTGGATCGCGCCCTACCTTCGAAATAGAACTAATGTCATCCATACCCCACCTTTCTCGTCCAAACCGTACTCCACAAAAGCAGGGGTCCCTCAAGGTTCTATCATCTCGCCCATGCTTTTCAACATTTACATGAAGTCATTACCAGTACTGATCAATCAATTTCACCTCACGTGCTATAACTATGCAGATGACACGCAAATACTCCTTCAACTGGAATGCCCCAAAGACATTGGAAAATCACCAATTTTCAGCTGTCTCAGAGCCGTGGATCAGTGGATGACTTGGAGCCATCTCAAATTGAATACTTCAAAAACGGAAATACTCACGTGTGGCGATTGGAAACATTACAACTCGCTTGCCGCATGGCCTAATGAACTGGGATCACCACCTAAAGTATCGAAGGAAGTAAGAAACCTCGGAATGACCATGGACTCCAAGCTGTCGATGAATGCCCAAGTGGACAAACTAGCAAGATCAAGCTTTGTCACTATAAAAACGCTGCGACGAATTTTCCCTCAGTTGGGATTTCCGCACAAGGTCCAAGCTACCATCTCCCTTGTTCTGTCCAAACTCGATTACGCCAATAGCCTCTACCACGGATCACCTTTAACAACCATGAAAAGACTACAACGGATTCAGAACTCGGCTGCCAGACTACTCTTGCATATCAAACCGCGAGACCACATCTCCCCTGCCTTGAAAGCCCTGCATTGGTTACCGGTTGCCAGAAGATCCACGTTCAAGCTGCTTTGTATCACCCACAAAGCAATACATGGAATGGGACCGCTCTTCATCAGGAATAAAATCACCAAACACATTCAACAGAGGAACCTCCGCTCTAAAGGAGCATCTCGCCTCAAAATCCCAAGATACAAGAAAAAAACCATGGGTGGCACATCCTTCTCTGTTCAAGCAGCCAAACTATGGAACTCTTTACCCCCCCAACATAAGATCCACCGACAACCACCTTATCTTCAGAAAACTACTCAAGAATTCCCCACATCAGCACCATACGCAAACAGAAATTTACAGCATATCCCTCTGTATATAAGCATTTGTTTTCACTATAGACATGTACCTATCTTTGTGTATTGCTTTGTATAAACATGTAGAATAATTATGTTGTTGAGAGGGGAAAAAAAATAATAATAAATAATAAATAAATAAATAAAAATCATCCTTGGTCTACATGTACTTACTTCCATGGTGCATCTATTTACCTTCCATGTACTTGGATCTGTGTCTCTGTTACTTTTCTCCTGAAAAAGCATATCCAATGCACTACCCTATTTCTCATCCTGTGCCTCTATCAATATCTTTAATGCACAAGTTACTAACTTGTGTAACGATATATCTGTAAGAGACAGTAGTTAGTGATAGATTCCTTACCTTAGAATATCCCCAGGCGTCAGGCTGGATCCGGAAAGTTTTGCGTAGCAGTACCCTTGCGCGTCGGTAGGCGGCGTCGTGCGGCTCCGCGTCCGTCGTTGGCGTCGTGATCGCCGGGATGACGTCGCGGGCAGTACTTAGACGCCGCCCCTGCGCGCTGACGTCAGTTCTGTACACGACTTTCCGCGCCAGGAACGCAGAGCCATGCAAGAAGCTGACACAGGTGTCTGAAAAATACTAGGGCCCTGAAAGGGATGTCCTTAACCCTAGAAATCAGTTCGCAGAACGGGGAGGATGGGTGGGCGGTAAGGAATCTATCACTAACTACTGTCTCTTACAGATATATCGTTACACAAGTTAGTAACTTGTGCATCTGAAAGAGACACGTTAGTGATAGATTCCTTACCTTAGAATAGATACCCCAGCAATACCAACCCCGGTGGTGGGTCTGCGAACAAAGATCAGACAAGGAAGTCCTGGAGGACAGAACGGCCAAAGAAGCCGTCCCTCCGGACCTGACTGTCAAGGCAGTAATGCTTAGTAAACGTGTGCAGCGAGGCCCACGTAGCTGCCTGACAGATAACCGGCAGCGGAACACCGCGGCCCAAGGCCGTGGTAGCAGCCGTTGCCCTGGTGGAATGGGCACGCAGCCCAACAGGAGGCTCCTTCTTAGCCAAAGAATAGCAGGTCTTGATGCACAAGGTAACCCAGCGGGAGATGGTCCTCTTGTGCACCGCCCGACCTTTTTGGCGCCCACGTAGCCAACAAAGAGCTGGTCATCCACCCGGAAGTGTTTTGTGCGGTCGATATAGAAGGAGAGCGCACGTTTTGGGTCCAGACGGTGGAGCCTCTCTTCCTCTCTGGAAGGATGCGGAGGCGGAAAGAAGGTGGGCAAAGTGATGGTCTGCCCAATGTGGAAAGCAGTAACCACCTTTGGCAAGAAGGACGGACGCGTCCGAAGAACAACCTTGTCTGGATGAACAGACAGAAAGGGAGGTTTGCAAGAAAGAGCCTGGAGCTCACTCACCCGCCGAGCGGAGGTGATGGCCACCAGAAAGGCTGCCTTTAGAGTCAGAAGACGAAGAGGACAGTTATGCAGAGGCTCAAAGGGAGCGCACATTAAAAGGTAAGAACCAAGTTCAAGTCCCACTGAGGCATTACAAACGGAACAGGAGGGAAGAGGTGAGTAATGCCTTTTAAGAACCTGTTAACAACAGGGGACTTGAAAAGGGAGGGCTGATCAGGGAGCCTGAGGAAGGCCGAGATAGCACAAAGATAACCCTTGATGGTACCCAGGGCAGAACCCTGTTGGGCCAGAGAGAGAAGGAACAGAAGGACCTCAGAAAGAGGGGCAGAAAGGGGATCCACAGCCTTTGCTGTGCACCATGCCACAAATTTGTTCCACCTGCAGGCGTATACCACCTTAGTGGAGGGACGCCTGGCTGCCAGAATCACATCACAAACTTCGGGAGGCAAGTCGAAAGGAATCAACTGCCGCCGCTCAATCTCCACGCAAGCAGGTGTAGACTGGACAGGTTCGGGTGGAGGACCGTCCCCTGCTGCTGCGACAGAAGATCCTCCCGAAGAGGCAGACGGATCGGGGGATCTATGCTCATATTGAGTAGCTCGGGATACCAAACTCTTCGAGCCCAGTCCGGAGCCACAAGAATGACTTGGGCCCGGTCGTGCCGAATCTTCTTCAACACTCTGGGTAGAAGTGGTATAGGCGGAAAGGCGTACAACAGACCGCAACTCCACTCGCGACGAAAAGCGTCGCCGAGCGAGTGCCGCCTTGGAAATTCCAACGCGCAGAACTGATGACATTGCGCGTTCTCTTCGGTGGCGAATAGATCTAACCAAGGCTCTCCCCACTGTAGAAAGAGTCCTTGCGCCACTTCCGAGTGAAGACGCCATTCGTGATCCATCATGCACCTGCGGCTGAGGTTCGTCCGCCCTGGCGTTCAGAGAACCTGCCAGGTGTTGAACCATCAGGAACATGCCCTGATGTTCCAGCCATGTCCAGAGGCGCAGAGCCTCCTGACAAAGGGTCCAAGACCCCACCCCGCCCTGTTTGTTGCAGTACCACATGGCGGTGGTGTTGTCTGTGAACACCTGCACTACCTTCCCTTTGACAGAGGGAAGGAATGCCTTGAGTGCAAGCCGGATCGCCCGGAGCTCCAGAAGGTTGATATGGAGCCGGGACTCCGCCGGAGACCAGAGGCCTCTGATCTCCGCCTCTCCCAAGTGACCGCCCCATCCCAGAAGGGACGCGTCCGTCACAACTGTATGCTCTGGCTGGGGAAGGGAGAGGGATCTGCCCATGACCCATTGCCGGTTCGAGAGCCACCACTGCAACTGTTTTGCAGTCCCCTCCGAGATCTGGACGTGATCGGACAGGTTGCCCTGGTGCTGCGCCCACTGGAACTTCAGGTCCCACTGCAGAGCCCGCATATGCCATCTGGCATGATTGACCAGCAGGATGCAGGAGGCCATGAGGCCCAGCAGCCTCAGGGTCATCCTTACCGAAACCCAGGATAAAGGCCGAAAGATCGGAATCATAGCCTGAATATCCCGGACTCGCCGTTCGGGAGGATAGGCCCGAAACTGCGTCGTGTCCAGAACTGCTCCGATGAAAAGGAGCTGTGGAGAAGGAATCAGATGCGACTTCGGCACATTGATGGAGAACCCCAGCGAGTGCAGGAGTTCGGCCGTAGTCTGGAGGTGGGAGACGACTGCCTGGGACGAGCCCGCCTTCAGCAGCCAGTCGTCGAGGTAGGGGAAGACTGAAACCCCTGCCCGGCGCAGATGAGCCGCGACCACCGCCATCACTTTCGTGAACACCCGAGGGGCACTGGTAAGGCCAAAGGGGAGCACGGTGAACTGAAAATGCTCGTGGCCTACCGTGAACCGAAGGTAACGCCGGTGGGCCGGCAGGACGGGGATGTGGAAATATGCGTCCTGCAAGTCCAACGCTACCAACCAGTCTCCAGGGTCGAGGGCAGTCAAGACCTGAGCTAGGGTGAGCATCTTGAACTTCTCCTTCCGGAGGAAGCGATTGACGTTCCGGAGGTCCAAGATAGGACGCATGTCCTCCTTGTCCTTTTTGGGCACCAGAAAGTAGTGGGAGTAGCAACCACGCCCTACTTCTGGGGTCGGAACATGCTCGATGGCCCTCTTGGTCAAGAGGGCCGTGACTTCCTTCTGTAGAAGCACCAAGTGATCCCCTGACATGCGGTGGAGTTGAGGTGGCATGGCTGGGGGTGGTCTCGAAGGGGAGGGAGTAGCCCCTTCGGACAATGTCCAAGACCCACCTGTCCGAGGTGATGGTGCGCCAGTGGGGAAGGTGATGGCGGACCCTGCCCCCTACTGGCGTGCCGTGCACCTGAAAGGAGGGACTAGGAGGGCTTGGAGGCCGCGGACGGGTTGGAGGTGGTGGCCTGACCCGCACGCTGGTTGCCCGATCCGCCACGGCGGAATCCACGTCCTCGGCCACGCGAAGACGCCTGCTGCGCGGGCCGGTGGCTGGGCTGCTGACGTGAAGGGGCGCCCCTACCGTGGCCACGATAGGGGCGAAAAGCAGAAGGCAGCGGAGGGCGTGTAGCAGAAAGGCCCAGGGACTTGGCAGTAGCCCGTGAGTCCTTAAAGCGCTCCAACGCATGGTCTGCTTTGGACCCAAAAAGACCGACTCCATCAAAGGGCATGTCCATGAGAGTATTCTGGACATCCCCTGAAAAACCAGTGGTTCTCAGCCAGGCGTGGCGGCGGAGCGCCACCGTCGTTGCAATCGACCTGCCCAGCGAGTCGGCGGTGTCAAGGCCACAACGGATAGTGTATTTGGCCGCATCCCTTCCTTCCGCAATGGCGCGGGAAAGCAGTGCCTGGACCTCCTCAGGGCACTGGGGCAAAACATCCGCCACCGAATCCCACAGAGAGTGGGTATATCGGCCCAAAAGACAAGCGGTGTTAACGGACCGCAAGCCAGCACTGGAGGAAGAAAAACCTTTCTTCCCAAACTGATCCAGGCGTTTGGATTCCCTATCCGGAGGAGCGGTAGGGAAGGCGGTTTGGGAAGCGGAGGCTTGGACAACCAAGCTCTCAGGAGTGGGGTGGACAGAAAGAAACAGGGGGTCGCCCGGAGCGGGGCGATGGCGTCGTGACACGTTCCGATCCACAGGAGCCCCTGTGTTGGGCTTGGACCAGGCGCCCAAAAGAACGTCTGTGAGGGCGTCGTTAAACGGCAGCACAGTCTCCGCAGAGGAGGCTGCCGGCTGAAGCACCTCTGTCAAGATGTTAGGCTTGACCGTCAAAGTAGGGAGCTGGAGACGTAAGGCCCCAGCAGCCCTACGCAACACCGTACCAAAATTGGCCCCCTCCTCCGTAGCCACGGGAGGAGACAGCATGCCAGTGTCAGGAGAAGTATCCAGACCACTGGCCTCCCCTAGACTCTCTGTCCAGTCCTCATCATACTGACAGTTGCGAGTCAGAGGGTCATCAGACCCCTCCCAGTCCTCCTGGTCCTCCTCTGGTTCAAAATAAGGAGGAGGAGGGACATTTGGGACCCAAGGTCCCATCGGCGCCGGAGCCGGCGTCGAGCGACGTCGCTCCGGGTCCATGTCCGGAGCCGGAAGGAACTGGGGGACGACGCCGCCCGGAGCCCAGGGCGGCGTCGAGAACGGCACCGGAGACATCGGCGCCGGCGGAGGTGTCGTGAGGTCGACCGGCGTCGATGGGGGTTGTGGAGCCGGGATCGAGGCCGGGGCCGAAGCCGGAGCCGGGATCGAGGCTGTAGTCCCGGGCGACGCCGGGGCCGGAGCCGCCGGCGACGCCGGAGCAACCCCATCAGGGCCCGCGGGGCCCGAAGGCGCACCGGAGGGGCCTGAAGGCCCGAAGAGGCGGGCCATGGCCGACAGGAACTCCTGTACCTTGGCCGGATCCGCCCCCGAACCCGGGAAGGGCGGGTATGACGGGGGCGACTCCACAGGCAAGTCCGGGGCCGCGGGGACGGTGCCGGGAGGGGCCTCAGCCGAGTCGCGAGACCGGCGAGGCGAAGTCCGAGAGCGACGATGCTTCTTGGACTTCTTGTGCTTAGACTTACCGGACGAAGAAGACTTCGACGCCGACGACCGGTGTGCACTCCGCGAGCGACCCCTGGACCTCTCACGCGACCGGGGCCTCCGTGGAGCCGAATGCCGGGCCTCGAGGAGCTTTCGAGACCGCTCTCGCAAAGCTTTCGGGTTGAGGGCCTGGCATTCGGGACAAGACTCGGTGTCGTGGCCTCGGCCGAGGCAGAAGAGACACTCCCAATGCGGGTCGGTGACGGACATCATCCGCGCACAGGCGCCGCATCGCTTGAAGCCGGGCATCCCTACGACACCTTAAAGATGGAAAAAACAGTGAAAAAATCACCAAAAAGTATGGTCAAAAATTGACCAGGGCACTGCTCTTCCCGGATCTGCGCTCGCTGGCGCGGAAAAGAAGAACTGACGTCAGCGCGCAGGGGCGGCGTCTAAGTACTGCCCGCGACGTCATCCCGGCGATCACGACGCCAACGACGGACGCGGAGCCGCACGACGCCGCCTACCGACGCGCAAGGGTACTGCTACGCAAAACTTTCCGGATCCAGCCTGACGCCTGGGGATATTCTAAGGTAAGGAATCTATCACTAACGTGTCTCTTTCAGATCTACATATACTTACCTCCTTTATGTATCTATATACTTTCAATGTACTTATGGATCTATATATTTATCACTTTCTTCTAATTTAGCATTTCCAAGGCACTACCCTATTTCTCAGCCTATATTTCTCTCAATATATCTTCTAGCCCAACCTTCTGACTCATCTCAAACTTCTCTCTACTACTCTACTCTACTCTCTCTACTACACTAATACTTATGGGTTCCAGAGTAGCGTGCTACTTGCGCTTCAAAACCCCATCAGGGGTAGCAAGCGCTATATAAATGCAAACCACTTTCCCTCTTCTATCCCGCCACCTACCCTTCTCTCCCCAAATAACTGAATAACATAACCACTACTCAAATTACTTCATATTTTACTATACTAATTTTCAACACTAATCCTAATAGGTTCCGGAGTGGCGTGCTACTCGCCAGAAAAGCGCTTCAACACCCATCAGGGGTAACAAGTGCTATATGAATGCAAACCTTTCTTCCCTTTTTATCCCTCCGCTATCCTTCTCACTCCAAATAACTGACTAATATCCACCACTGAAATTACTTTCATATTTCACCATATTAATTCACCACTAATCCTTTATGGGCTTCCGGAGTAGCGTGCTTCAACACCCCATCAGGGGTAACAAGCGCTATATAAATACAAACCTTTTTTCCTCCGCTATCCTTCTGCTATCATTCCAAATCCAAATAACTGACTAACCTATCCACCACTTAAAATGTACTTGCAT
The DNA here is from genome assembly GCA_963921515.1 of Calotriton arnoldi. Taxonomy (NCBI): domain Eukaryota; kingdom Metazoa; phylum Chordata; class Amphibia; order Caudata; family Salamandridae; genus Calotriton; species Calotriton arnoldi. The sequence goes on from CAWUFW010004079.1 coordinate 1,384,699, forward strand.
GTTTCACTATACTAATTCAACACTAATCCTCTATGGGTCCCAGAGTAGCGTGCTACTCGCAGAAAAAGCGCTTCGACGCCTCGTCAGGGGTAGTAAGCGCTATATAAATGCAATACAATACTATGGCCTGATGGCAGTGGTGGCCCAGAAGCCTTTTGTTTGGTGGAAGCGGGTTTTGTGGGCAAAGGGGCTTTGGTACTCACGGCACCCTGTCCAACTGGAACGTCGTGGGACTCTAGTTCAATCTCCAATTCAGAATCGAAGTCCTGGATGGAGAAGGCTTCTTCTCTTCCGCTGCCAACGCTTCAATTTCTTCTTGCTCGAGATCTTCTCTGAAGATATCAGGGGTGTCCTCGATACTCTTTCGCTGCATGTCTCTTCATCGAGCCCCACAGAGTCTTTTTGGATTGGAACGACTGACAAGAGTCAGTTTTCTTCTTTATGCTCCGGGGAGAGACATAGGTTACAAACCTTATGAAGGTCGGTGTGCGGGTATTTGGAATGGCATCGAGAACTGAATTGAAACGAAGTCCGTTCCATCGGTAGAAGACTCAATGATGGATTTTTGAGTGGAAGTGGATAGATGAAATGGGCTAGGCCCGAAGGCCGCGGTTAGAGTTTACCAACTGGACAATGAAAGTTTCCAGAATTTTCGGCATGCGGATGGTAAAAGACGTGATCGAAACAATACTGACGAGGGTAGAGTGAATTGCGCTCCGAAGGGATCCAGATTATCAGTTTCGAATAGGAGCGCTGCAATACACTTTGAACCCGATGGTGGAAAGAAAACAATCTAACAATGGAGTTGGTGCCCATGTGCACTATAACCGAAAGGAGGAGTCACCTTACCCCGTGACTGGAAAAGACTTCTTTGAAGAAAAGCAACGTGCAAACATCCGGACCCAACACTAGATGGCAGGAGTATGCAAAGCATGTGTATCTACAGCCACATGCCCCCGAACACAGCGCTACCGAAGATAAGTAAATTGATCTTCTGATAAAGCCTTCAAGCAGCAGATTCCTCACCTTTTGAATAGATATCAAAGCAGTACCTATTTGGAGGTGGGTCACGTAGCTGCCTGGTGTAGGAAGCTGTCTGTATATACTATAGCAAAATGAGGTATTGTGTGCACCGAGTCCAGTGGAACCCCATGGGTAGGCAGAGGTAAAAGTAGATAGCACCTTACTCTCTATTTGTGGTAGTGTGGACAAGTAGTAAAGCTTTATCAGAGGGTATTGTTAAGCATTTGTTGTACACACTCAATCAGCAAATGATGTCACACACTCAAAGACTGAACTCAGACCAATTTGTTTGTATAAAAATACTATTAAGTTATTTTATTTCTAGAACAAAGCCAAGCCTGGCACAGGTAAATGAAATAAATGCTTTGCAAAATATTATCCAGTATTTACAATTGAATGCAGGTTCAAATGCAGTTGTTTGAAATACAGGTAAGTCAAGGAATCGAAATTACTGTACAGATTACTTTTTAGATGACTTTCTACTCAGTGTGATATGCCTAGATATCACACTGGGACATTTCCTAGAGAAAAGGTAAGTAAAATCAGGTTTGCACAGTTGAAGTTTTTCAGGTTTCCATACAAATCAACTCTACACTTAGAACGTTTTTCAGAGAAAAACAGTCAATGTATTCCTATGAAGAGAAATGAAGTTATCGGTTACCAGGTAAGTACTCGGTCTTTGGGGTTGAGTTTCTGGGATTAGAACAAGGGTTACCCCAGGGTCAAGGGTGCACTATCAAAACATCATCAGCGGCACTAGGGGGGCCGGGTGCAGAGTGCTGAGGCCCAATGTTATCCAATAGGGGATAGGGCGCCTGTTGGTGGCTGCTCACGAGCAGGCCACAAGGTTGTGGGAGCAAAGCTCCTGGTGTTAGGCTCAGGGAAAAGGGGGATCCGGTTTAGCACACAAAGTGCACCCACAGCGGCGCAGGGGCGGCTGGGTGCAGGGTGCTGCTTTGCGTCGGGTGCCCTGTTGTTTTCAATGGGGATTTTCGGTTTTGGTTTTTAGCTGCAGGCTCGGTCCAGGAAGACGTCCGGGAGGAACCAACAGCTGGGCAGGTAAGTTGGAGGGCTCGGGGACGTAGGTACACCTCGGGTTCTTTTCTCCAGGGGAAGGGCGGGTGGATGCAGGGGTGTCTTTTGAGGTCGGATTTCACTTTACCGGGCCACTCGCGGTTGGGGGGGGTCTCCGTGCAGAGGCTGCAGGCAACATCAGGGAGTCCTGGAGGGGTCAACCCACGGTGGACTCGGACTCTGGAGCGCTGGGGGACCTCGCTGGGACCGGTGAGCCACTCGGACTCAGGCTGTAGGCGTTGGGTGCAGTGGTGGTTCCAGGCGTTGGGTTTCTTTGTCTTCAGCAGGCTCAGAGTCTGTCTTGGGAGTTTCTTTTGATCAGAGCTGCTGTTCACAGGAGATCTGGTCTTTGTTGAAGGCAGTCAGTCCTCCCTGGATTCTGGAGGTCGCTGGCTGCAGGACAAGGCGACTTTTGGCGCAGGATCTCTGGATACTGCAAACGGGCCGGCAGGGCTGGGGCCAAGTCAGTTGTTCTCTGCAGTCTCCTCTGCTGGCCGTCTTCTTTCGTCCTTCTTCGTAGGTTGCGGGAATCTCTCTTCTTGGTTCAGGGCTGCCCCCTAAATACTGTATTTATGGGCCATTTTTAGGGCTCTCGAGGTCAGTAGCCAATGGTCTACTGACCTTAGGGTGACTACACCCTTGGTGTGCTCACCCCACGTGGGGGAGTGAGCACAATCCCTAATCCTGATTGGGGAGTGCCTGCCATCTGCAAGATGGCGTGCACTGAAGAGTGGGCTTCACCTCGCCTCCCCCACATGAGGGGTGGGATTGGCAGAGGTGGGCACACCTTCTGGGCTGGCTAAATCTTTCCGCCTGTCTTCCCGCCGAAAAGGAGGGGAGACAGGAAGGGGGCCTGCTCCTGATGGCAGGAGAGGCTGGGGGTCGCATTACAAAGACTGCGAGGCCTTTGAAGCTTCCCTGACACTGATGGCTCTTCCTGGCCTGGGGGAGGTCTAAACACCTCTGCCCAGGAAAGGCTTCATTTCTGGGCTCAGGGAGCGAAGGCTCCCACCCCAGGGGTCCAGAAACAAGTCTCGTGGTGGCAGGCTGGTGTGTACCAGTCAGGGATCCCACCAGAGGCGGTTGTTTTTCAGGGGGCATCTCTAAGATGCCCTCTGAGTGCATTTTTCATGAAATCCCACACTGGCATCAGAGTGGGTTTAATACGCTGAGAAGTTTGATACTAAACTACCCAGTTTTCAGTAAAGCCATTATGGTGCTGTGGAGTTCATAATGACAAACTCTCAGCATCAAATACTCTTAGTGGCAGTACTGCACTTACAATGTCTAAGAATTGGCTTAGACACTGTAGGGGTACAGGGATCATGCACCTGTACCCTCAACCACTGGTATAGTGCACCCAGCTAGAGGGGTGGCTGACCTATGCCAGGGCAGTGGGTTGTAGGCATGGCACACAGGGATGTGTGCCATGTCGACTCTTCACTTTGTACTGCGCCAAAACACGCAGCCTGCAATAGCAGTGTGTGTGTGTAAAGGCACAGGGCCTCTAAGGGTGGCACAATAAGTGCTGCAGCCCTTAGAGGCCTTCCCTGGCCACAGTGCCCTTGGTACCCATGGTACCTTTTACAAGGGACTGACATGTGGCCAGAGAGGTGCCAAATTGGGGGTACAAGGTACAGTTTTTGGGAAAGAACACAGGCCCTAGGAACCTGATTGGCAGGGACTCAGGGCACATCAAGTCAAAGTGCATCAGTAGTCTGGCAAAAAGTGGGGGGGGTTACTGCAACAGAAACCCAGCTTCCTACACCTGGCAGGTGTCTAGGACAGAGATTGTAAGTGCTAAAGCAGTGATAGCAGGTTTGGCCCTGGTAGAATGAGTACACTAGGTCTTTATAGTTAGCACGATCCAGAGGGAGATGGTCCTTTTCAACACTGCCTTGCCTTCTTTCACTCAAACAATCCCCACAAAGTGCTGATCGTCCACTCAGTGTTCCTTGGTACAATCGATGTAGAAGCTTAGTGTATGCTTGGGGTCCAATCAATGGAGTCTCTCCTCTTCCCTAGAGGAATGAGGTGGAAGATAGAACACCAGCAAGGTGATCGTCTGTACAATGTCACAACTTTCGGCAGGCAGGATGCCCGAGTCCGCAGAACCAGTTTGCCTGGGAAGAATATAGTGGAAGGTGGTTTAACACAAGGAGCCTGAAGCACACTCACTCACCGTGCTGATGGCAGTGAGGAACACAATCTTGGTGGTAGGGAGGCATAAGGGACCGCTGAGAAGTGGCTCGAATGGAGTGCGCATCAGATAAGTCAGGACCAGACTAAGGCCCCATTGGGGCATCACAAAAGGAGAAGGGGGAAGATGTGTAGTAGCCCTTTCAAAAACCACATCATAACTAGTGATTTAAACAGTGACGGTTGATCTGGTAATCATAAGAAGGCTGAAAAGGCAGAAAGATAACCCTTAACTGTTCCCAGAGAAAAGTCCTGCTGGGCAAGAGAGAGAACAAAAAAATAGAACGTCAGATAACTTGGACTGAAGGGGGTCAATCTGACATGTGCTGAACCAAACCACACATTTTACCAATGACAGAAGTATTCAGTCTTCGTTGAGGGATGTCTGGCTGCCAAGATGACATTAACCAACTCTAGGGGTGGAAGGTTGAAGGCGTTCAGCTGTCACCGCTCAACCTCCAAGCATGAAGGTGGAAAGTGAGAAGGCCCTGTTGCAGAACCCTGTCCTATTGCTGCAACAGCAGGTGCCTCGGGAGGGACAGCCTAATCGGAGTACATATGCCCAAGCTCCTGAGTTTTGGATGCAATACTCTCCATGCAAAATCCGGAGCCACTATGATCTCTTGGACCCGGTCTCTCCTGATCTTGAGAATTAGCGGCAGGCGTAGGTAGGAACGTGTCTCTTTTGGGCATGATTAGCCTCCACTTTTTGCCTGGAAAATGATGTCATTTTGACTGGAAGTGCACAGGGTCACTGCCAACCAGGTAACCTGTGCCAGAAGCTATTTTCCTAAACTGTACCTTTTGTTTCCCAATAGGCACAACTTCAGTACCCCTTGTAAGTCCCTAGTAAATGGTACCTAGGGCATTGGCACTGAAGAGGGACCCCAAAGGTAGCAGCATGAATTGCGCCACCCTAGGATCCTCTCACCAAGGCCATGCATACTGCCATTGCTGACTGCATGCCTTGGTGCAGACAAAACCGAAGAGTCGACATGGCATACCATCCTGTGTGCCATGCCCACAGACACTGCATGGGATATAGATAAGACACCCCTCTAGCAGACCTTTAGCCCTAAGCCAGGGAGCATTATATCCCCTGTGAGGACATCTCTGCATGAGCAGATATGCCCCTACAATATCCATGACTATTCTTGGATATTGTGAGTGAACAGGGAAGCCAGGAGGAGTACATGGGCTTGGCACTCATCATTACAAGTTCCCCAGCTACATGATGGCTTCACTGTATTATGGGATGTTTGGTACCAAACATCTCATCTTAATAAACCTACACTGATCTCAGAGTCAGATTAATTATAAGTTGCACACAGAGGACCCATTAGAGGGGTCCCCAGAAACCTACAAACCCTTCGTGTGGTCACTGACTGGTCTCAGCCAGCCAGAGATCTGACCTCAAGAGGTGAGCGCCAGCGTGCTCAGAGGTCGAGAACAAAGCCTGTCTGGGGCAGAGATGTTCAAGAACCCCCCCCGCCCCCTCCAAGTCAGGAAGACCTTGCCGCCTCTGAAACCCGACCCCAGCCTCTCCTGTCAGTAAAGGAGCAGGCCCCCCGCATCCTGTCCTCATCCCTTTTGGCGGGAAAACCAAGTTAGAATAGAAGGTGTGCATCCCTCTGTCAACTCCACCCCTCAGGTGTGGGAGGCGAGGTGAAGCACATTTTTCAGTGCCCACCATCTTGAAGGTGGTGGGTGTAGTAAAGTAGGATCTTTCTGGCATAGAGACCCCCACTTTTAGCTTGGTGTCAGTGTGCATTTACTGTAGTTCACTCAGATCCTGAAAACCAGGACCCCAGTGACAGTGCTCCCTCCTCTAAATTCTATGGTATATGCATTGTACACCACACAATTGGCATACTGTGGTACCATGGTAAGTCCCTAGTATATTGCACTGAGGTACCCAAGGCATTGATACACCAGAGCTCTCCCATAAGCTGCAGCATGATTTACACCACCAATGGGAGCCCATGCAAATTGTGTATGCAGAGCTGCCATCGCAGTCTGCATGAATTGGTGCATGCACCTTTCACTTTAGATATAAGGCTTTCCTTATTACCCATCACTGCACTTTTAACCTATAAGTCATACCTATGGTAGGCCCTTCGGTCCAAGGGCAGGGTACATGGTTCTAAGCATATGGGTACCACTGCACGAACAGAGGTACCCCTACAAACCCCAAGCTCCATTCTCTGGGCTTTATAAGTGTGGGGCAGCCATTATAAGGTATGCAATGGACACTGGCAAGTCGAGATGTCCAACTACATAATGGCTGCCCTGAACCTGGTCATGTTTGGTATCGAACATGTTGGAATCATGTTACTACACCGATTCCAGTGTTTGTTGCATGATATCATGTACTGGGGGTCCTTAAAGGATCCCCCATACCTACATGTGTAGCCTTACCGGGTCTGCCTGCCAGCCCGAGCTGCTGCCGACCCTAGACAGTGTTCTGCCCCCCTGCTGATGAGCTTAACTTGGGCAGGGGTAGCTGACAAACGGATTTCCCGTGAAGGAGAGGTGTGACACCCCCTCATTTAGAATTAAGTAGGGTGGGGGCACTTCCGAGCGCCATATATTTGGTGCCATCCTTGCATAAACCAGTTCTGCCCAGTTTAGGAGCCTTAGGCTCCAACTCTGGCGCAAAACTACACAAAGAACAGGGGAGTGTCCAACCCCCTGTCCAGCTCTTCCCTAGGGGGATGCCCAGACCTCCTCCAGGTGGCCACTTAATTCTGCAATGTTGAATCTTGGCCCTTGGGAGCATCTGACTGGCTAGGAAACCAGAGTAGCGTCTCTGACCCCCTTTGATAGGTGGGTCACCAGAGAAGAGGTCCGTCCCCTTTTTAGGGTTACTTAAGGGCTCTAAGGGCGGTTCCGACACCATTTCATCCCTATGCACCTGGGCTCCCTGGTGTAGGTATCCTAGTTCCTGTAGTATCCACGGGTGGGTTGGCTCTCCAACCTTCCTTGCTCCAAGTGGTTCCATCGGGGTCATTTGGGAAGGGTCCTAGAACTGTAAAATTCCAACCGCAAACCTACCATGTGTTATCCTATGGACGTTTGACCCGGTGTAACCACTCTGAAACCCGGGCACCTTGGGGTCCCTAGCTACCCACCTTAGGTGTTTCTGTGTCTTTCCCCTTGGGTCCTCCATCCTTGGGTACTAGTCTCGTTTTGGTACCTACCTCTTATTCCACTATTTTAGTAAATGGCAGTTGCCAAGGCTTGTTGACTCTGCACTCCAGAGATCTTCGGGCTACAAGAAGCTCCAGCCTCCAGTATCTCTTCCTGCCAAGATCAGTGTCCTCACCACATCCTGTGCACCGTGGCCATTCATCTTTGGTGAGCTGCTCGAGGTCCTCTTGTTGGTCCTCTCCAGGGTCTTCAATTTCTCCAGTGGGCTCCCCTGCTTGCTCGGGGCATGCTCTGGCTCTCCTGCTTGTGGTGTGTCCTTTGGACCTTGCTGGTCCCAACAATGCTCATTCTTTGCTTTCCACACCTCTTGCAGCTGCCAAGGCTTGTTGGTGCTCTCGCCTGACACCGACCCCCTGGTCTCGACTTCCGACGTGGGACAGCTCGTGGACAGCTCGTGCACGGCTCCTGGTCTTCCTCAGCATTGCTTGGTCCTCACAGCTGCAGAAACAAGGTCACCATCATCACTCCTAAATATTCAGACATTGGTGGGCATTGCTCTTCAGTGCCTCCCCTCTGAGTGGCATAGACTCTGTCCTCTCTGCTTGCAGGTTCTCCTCTTCAAGAATTCACCCTTGGATTCCACCGGACTCTTGCTTCCAGTTCTCCTCTTCAAGAATCCACCCTTGGATTCCACTTGACTTTGGCACAGACTTCGCCAGTGGTATCTTTTCTGAAGTCCTCCAGTGTGGTCTACGTCAGTTTCCGACGTCACTTCGCACCTATGCACCCGGCTTCCCTGGTGTACGTATCCTGGTTTCTGGGGTATCCATGGGTGGGGGGACTCTCCAACCTTCTGTCTTACTCGGGGTTTCCTCAGGGTCCCCTGGGAAGGGTCCTTCTTCAAAACTGCATCCCCGACTTTCCTGTTGACTTCTATTGAGTACGTGGCTGTGTTTCCACTGTGCACACAGCCTACGTAGGGTTCCTGGGCACTTCCCTTGGGTGCTTCCTTGTGTCCCCAGCTCCTCAGAGTCTCTTGGTCGAAGTCCCGACTTCGGTCGCAGTTCACATTCCACTTTTTTAGTATATGGTTTACTCTCCCGCTGGAGACCACTGTATTTTGTGCTACTTACCTTATTTGCAATTGAAGTATTGTTGAGCATTTGTGTTTATATCTCTGGATAGGAGATTTACCAATGTGTTAGTGAGTGTTGTGTAATAAATGGAAATTTTTATATATACACTGTGGGATTCTTTTTCATTTAACCTACACTACATGATTAGATCTGGTAAAACAAGCTGCTTAACACTCCTTCCGGATAAGCCTGAAGGCTGCTCTCCACAGCTACCACTTAGAGAGCTTTCTATGGTTGTCTAAGACCACTAAAATCACCATAAGGGTTTTCTGGATTAGTGCAAGGTGCTTCACTTGAATAAGTGTGCACCATATTCTAAGCCAGCCTCCTACAGTAAGTACTTTGGTACTTCCACAATTGGCTATTGGTGCACCCTTAGGCGTACCTAGTGTATGGTACTAAGGTACCCACGGCATAGGTACACCAGGGCTTTACCAAGGGCTGCAGCATGTATTGTACCACCCATGGGAGCCCTCTTAAAACTGTGACAAGACTTCCGTTGCAGCCTGTGAGAGTTGGTGCTTGCTCCTCTCAGAACAGATATAAGTTTCCTTATATCTAAGGTCACTGCACTTAAAACCTATATGTCACCCCTATGGCAGGGTCTTCAATCCTGACGGCATGTTGCTTGGTAATAAGTGTGAGGGTGCCCCTGCATGAGCAGGACACCCCTACAAACCCCGGAGTAGATTCTTTAGCTTTGTAAGTGCGGCCAGCCATTTTCAGACATATAGTGGACATCAGTCATTACGAGATGTTTAACTATATAGTGGCTGCAACGAGCCCGGTCATGTTTGGTATCAAACATGATTGAATGATACCCCAACACAGATTCTGGTGTTGGAGGTATGATCCCATATACTTGCCCTTAGAGGGATCCCCTGTACTCCCGGAAACAGCCTTTCAGGGTCTGCAAGCACGCTAATGATGCTGCCGACCACAGACACGATTCTGCCCTCCTGCTCCAAGACTCAACTCTGAAACTCATTCACTCTTCAGTATGGACACTTGGACTTCGGCTGGAACCGAGACTGCACCAAGGAAGACTCCTGCTGCTACTGGTCTTGCTTTTCTTCAAGACTTCTTCGTTGTCTGTGCTTCATCCAGGTTCTTCAACAGACCTGTGGGCATCAAGGACATCCGACGAAATCTCCCTTGGAGTGAAGGAGTCACTACAATGGCATCTGCAGACACCACAACGTAGCTGACCGGTCTGCTGCTCCTGTCGTCCTATGGACTTCCCGAGACCCAGCAACCCAGGTGGTGGTCCTGCAACTCCCTCGAGGTCTGATGTGTCCTCTTTGCAATTCTGAGGCCAGTATCCCTCGTTGGAACTGCTGGGACCAAACCCCTGTGCACTGTGTTGACTTGCCGTTGCCAAGGCTTGTTGGCTCGGCACTCCAGAAATCTTCAGGCTACAAGAAGCTCCAGCATATCTTACCTCCAAGATCAGTATCCTCATGCATCCTCTGCACCGTGGGCCTTCATCTTTGGTGAGCTGCTCGAGGTCCTCTTGCAACGCCTGCGCCTTCAGCCTGTGGGTCCTCCCGAGTGTCTTCTCTTGCTTCAGTGGGCTCCTCTGTTTGCTCGGGGCCTACTCTGCCTCACCTGCTATTGGTGAGTCCCTTGGACTTCGCTGGTATCAACGTTGCTCCTTTTTAGTCTTCCACTGCAGTAGCGGCTACGAGGCTTGTTGGTGCTCCCGCCAGACACCGACTACCTAGTCACCGACATCCAACATGGGACAGCTCGTGCACGGCTCATGGTCTTCCTCAGCATCTCCTAGTCCCTCCAGCTACAGAGACAAGGTCACCGTCGACTTTTCAGAACCTCCCGACATCGGTGGGCATTGTGTCTCAGTACCTTCTGGTAAACTCCGAGAGGCATAGCCTTCGTCCCCTCTGCTTACAGGTTCTTCACTTCTAGAATCCACCCTTGGATTCCACCAGACTCCTTCACAGTCTTCACCAGCGGCATTTTCTTCGAAGTCGTCCATTGTTGTCTACAGCCGGTTCCGACGTCACTTCACCTCTATGAACCCGGCTTCCCTGGTATAGGTAACCTGGTTCCCGAGGCATCCACGGGTGGGGTGGCACTTCAACCTTCGGTCCTTTGGCAAGGGTCCTTTTTCACCAAAACTGCATCCGCGACTTCTCCATTGACTTCCATTGGGCACGTGGCTGTGTTTCCACTCTGCACCCAGCTCCGTGGGGTTCCTGTGTACTTACATTGGATGGTTCCTTGTGTCCCAGGCTCCTCTGGGTCTTCTGGTCCAAGTCCCATTCTCCTTTATAGTTCGCATACCACTTTCTTAGTATGTGGTTTGGTCTCCCCCTGGAGACCACTGTATTTTGTGCTACTTACCTGATTGCTTTTGAAGTATTCTTGTGTACTGTGTTGAAATCTCCGGGGAGAAGATATACCAATGTGATTGTGATATTGTGTCGTAATAAATAGACTTATTTTTGGTAAATACTGTGTGGTTTCTTTTCATCTAACTTACATTACAGATTAAACTCGTAAAACAAGCTGCTTAACACTCCTTCAAGATACTCTAAAGGATGCGCTCAAAAGGCTACCACTTTGAGAGCTTTCTATGGTTATCAAAGACCACTACAATCACTATAAGAGTTGCCTGGATTAGTGCAAGGTGCACCACTTGAATAAGTGTGCACCATATACTAAGCCATCCTCCTGCAACAGGGTAGTGTTAAGCATGTGTTGTAAACACAGTGGCAATAAATGAGACACACACTGAATGAATAAATCTGAGACCAATTTATAAAAATACTTGGTTATATTTATTTTGTACAACTACAGAACTTTGTCATAGGTAAATACGTTTTTCAGTAGACATACTTTTCAGTTTGAAAAATGGACATTAAGTGCAATTTTCACACTTTACAATGTTAACCTATGGGAGGAAAAAAACATTCAGCATACATAGGGATAACATTGACTTACAAGACCAGTCTTCTGAATTTAAGGTAAGTATTGGGCAAGGGTCAGTTCAGCACCAACAGGGCACCTCCAAAGGCACAGGGGCGGCCGAGTGCAGGGTGCCAACAAAGCATCGGGTGTCCAAAGCAAGTCAATGGAGACATTCCAAATCGAACAAGGGCTTCAGGCTCAGGCCAGGAGACCGGTCGAAGGAAACCCAACAGCTGAGCAGGTAAGTTGCGATGCTCTGGGATGTAGGGACACCTTTGGCCCTCATCAGCAAGGCCCAGGACAGACAGGTGCAGGAGTGCCTTTTGGTGTCGGAAGTGGCTTATCGGAGCAGGTCGCGTTTGAGGGGGTCTCCGTGCACAGGCTGCAGGCAACGACGTTGGGGCGAGATCAGCTCACGGTGGACTTGGGCTCTGGAGTGCTGGGGTACCTTGCTGGAACCGGTGGGCCACTTTGACTTGGGCCGGAGGCGTCGGGTGCAGAGGTCGAACCAGGGGCAGGCTTCGCGGTTCTTCAGGTCACAGAGTCCTTCCTTTGAAGATGGTTGCTTGGTGAACAGGTCCGCTGTTCTCTGGAGTCTTGATCTTTGTCAAAGGCAGGCAGTCCTCCTGTAGCAAGTGCACTCTTATGTATCCTTATGTTTTGCAACTTATCTTATGTACTTTGGTGCTATGCCTTTTATTCTGCTTGTATCGCTTAGATCTGTTTTAGGTATTCTATTTGGAACTTATAGTATGGTTCTTAGACCTTCAAGGTACCATTCCATGCCAGTCCTTAGAGCCATCTGGAAGTCTCCAGTGTCGTGGGTCCTTATTCTAGGAATAAAGTACTTTACTTCAAAGTCTCTGTGACTCATCAGTGGAATCTACAGACACAACCTGCACTACATTTTAGTACCAGGAGGGGGGTTGGTGAACTTTTTGGAATATTTCATGGTTTATGCTGTCAGGACCCACCAACTGATTTCTACAAATTTTGGACCCAGGCTTGTTTGAATCTGCGCAGGACAAGATTCTCTTTCGTTAATTGCATGAAACTTGTTTTTATTTTTCCTTTCGCTGGTCAAGCGCTGGGATATCGGTTTCTTACGTGCCCCTTACCAAAACGGCTTCCAGCTGCATTTTCTGACTTCCAGTTTCGTTGTCCTGTGATGCTTTGAGGTTGTGACGTTCTTCAGTTATACCCGGCATTTGTTTTGCTGCTGTGACGTTGCTGCGGCTGTAGGCAGTCTGACTTCTCCCTCCTGTGTCGGACGCTACTGCCGTTGCTCAAGCCATTGTTAGGAGAGAGCGGACGCCACAAGGGACACTTGCCGTTGCCAAGAGAGGCCGGATGCATCCTAGTATCTGCTTGCCTGAAGTTGTTCCGTCGTCCTGGATGCTGCAGGGCAACACGCAGGATGCTGGCGGCCATCTTGTCATCACTGCACTGTTTGATTTGCGTTGTTGTCTGGATGTGCTATCCATCTTGAATTGGGCTACCGCCGTTTCACTCTCTCTGTAGGGCCGAGCTGCGGCGGTGACCACATTGCTCATTGTGTTCTTGCCTTGGCTACAGGCTGCAGCGGTGGCCATCTATGATTGGGACAGTGCTGATTTTGATCTTGCCACTGTGTATGTTTTTTTCTTTTTCCTGATTTGCGACGCCACCGATGGTCAGCTTTTGGTGGAATGTAAAAAGGATTTTCCTTGCTCTCCTGATTGCTGCTTGAATTTGGGAAGCTTCACAGCTGGGACTTTCGATTCTGTATTTAGTGATCATGGCAACAGTTCAAGGAACAATGCAACCTTCTCCTTTCTTACAAAAGCCAGGAAGGCCTGAGGTTAAGTGGAGAGAATGGTTGCACATATTTTGAGAATTACATTAAAGCCATTGATGCTGGAAAGACGCGCTTTTATTCAATCATTTTGGAATTGCGGGACAAAGTTTTTAACAATTTGCCTGTGGTTCCAGATGTGCCATGGAACGTGTACTTGGAAGCTAAAGAAATAATGTGCATACAGTATACAGATGAAACTAGCGTACTTCTTGAAAGACATAACTTTTCTAAATGTGAATAATCTATGGATGAAACTGTGGAGGAATATATAGCCACATTGCGTGTTAGCATCCAGGTGTGAGTTTGAGAATAACGTTGACATCCAAATAAGGGATCAGTTTGTCTTTAATTGTTACTCCAAAAAGGTGCAGGAAAGACTTTTGATGTGTAAGAATCCCAGTTTTAATGAGATAATTGATAAAGCTAGAAGCATAGAAAGATCAATCATAACTTCTCAGGTTATGAATAGTCAGACTATAGGATAAAATAACGGTTAATCTGATATGTCTTCTGTCAACTATGGTTCCGATTATTCCATAATTGCTGCTGTTAGTAAGGGCAGTAGATTCAAACAGGAGTATGTTACAAGTGTGGCTCTAGGAGTCACATGGGTAATCATCCCAAATGTCCTGCATTAGGAAGAGGATGCAATCGCTGTCGTAAGGTAGGGCATTTCGAAGTGGTGTGCAGAAGTGCTTCCACTAACTCAGATAAGGTCAAAATAAGTCATGTGGATGTCCCAAGTAATTCTGACGATACTAAAGACTGTAAACGACAGGTTTTCCAATGTGGTTCTCACTATTGACATAACCCCTGTTTGTACGAAAAGGAATGTTAAAGGATCATTTTGTCAAGCCACTGTAAATGGTAAAACCATTACCATGCTGGCGGACTCTGGTGCCCCGGTCACCATTTTAGCCGATTCCACTTTTATAATATTAGCCTGATGGTGTGAATTTCATTTCCCCTGACATTTGTCCCAAAGCTATTGGCGAGCAAGATATGGAACATACAGGGTACTTTGTACCATCTCTTGAGTGTTTGTGTAGTAGTAAATACTTTATTGCATTAATCAATTGATTACAATAAAAGTGTGATCATAACATATATCAATTAAATGTATCCGCAGTTTAAAATTTCAGTATTTAAAACTTACAATCGAAACTTTCAATGGTCAGGTTCAATACAAACACTTAAAGGTATAAAATTCTGCATGTTCCTGACTTATGCAATGGTTTACATACATTATTCGTCCATCTACCACTGTTTTACTATTTTCTTTGGCTCAGTCTATTCCTATTTAAAGATGAAGTGCTAATGTGCTAAAGGTGCAAAATATATGCATCTGGTTTACCGTAAGATTCAATACATTCACTTCCCAGGTGCAATGCAGTTCGTTTTCCTTTTTGTACAGTAATTTACATATATTACTTAGCCATTTGTCAATGTATTTTAATCTTCTTTGGCTCAGTCTATAATTTCATTGATGTACTAAGGTCCTAATGTGCAAAATATACAAGCGGTTTCTTGATCTTTCAAGGAAGATACGGCACATTCAACAATGTAATTCACAGAACTTCTCTAATGCAATGATACCAAGGATTTTAGACCAAGTTCCAATCTCATAATACAATGGGGGAGTGGGCAGCCGTAGATGCAATAGAGTGCGCACACATTTCATAAAACACTTCTCAAGGTTGAAGATGACCTTCTTACTCATTACTGGGAAGGCATATAATAAATAAGGAACTAATTTCATATGTAATGCTTTAGTGATGGGCTGATCACTTTTCCTCCAAACATTTTCATGAATCTTGAAATCGATTTAGTGATAACAGTTGATTTTGACTTTCTACCGGCCAGGTGGCTCGACCAGGATAACTTATTATCAAAAGTCACTCCAAGGTTTTCATATTGCTCCACTACTTCAATTGATGTTTCTCCTAGTGTCCACCCTTTAGCTTTTGTTGGCTGTCCAAAGGTCACATTTTTGTTTTGGACATATTGGCTATCAGTCCATTCACTGTATTATAGATGAACAATTGATTTAATTGATGCTGGAGTCCTTTCGGTGTTTGGGACAGGATCACTAGGTCATCTGTGTATGCCAGCTATTTATTTTTGTACCTCCTAACTTTGGCGGAATACCCATGTCAGACTTTAATGACATATCCTTATCGGCAATGCAGAGGGAGAATAATAACGGGGCGAAGACACAACCTTGCCTGAGGCTGTTTTCAGTACCAAATTTATGTTGGGATTTGTCAAGTGTTAGTTAGCTTTACCTGTAGCCATTTTTCAGAATGCAGTTCTGTGAGAAAGTGCCCTCTTTCTGCATGGTTGCCCCCACTTTTTGCTGAATTGCTGATGTGCTTTGACTGAGTGTGCCCTGGGCTCATGCTAATCAGGTACCCAGGGCCTATGTTCTTTCCCTAAAACTGCATTGAAGCCTAAACCCAATTGGCATCTCTGGCCACAGGTCTGCCCCTGGTAAATAGTACCACAGGAACCCAGGGCACTGTGACCAGAGAAGGCCTCTAAGGGCTGCAGCACTTATTGTGCCACCCTTAGAGGTCCTGTACCCTTACACACACACACACACTGCTTTTGCAGGCTGCGTGTTTTCGTGCAGAACAAAGTGAAGAGTCGACATGGCACACATCTGTATGCCATGCCTACAGCCCACTGCCCTGGCATAGATCAGTCACCCCACTAGCTGGGTGCACTATACCAGTGGTGAGGGTACAGGTGCATGAGCCCTGTACCCCTACAGTGTCTAAGTCCATTCTTAGACATGTTAAGTGCAGTGCTGCCATTAAGAGTATATGATGCTGGGAGTTTGTCATTACGAACTCCACAGCACCATAATGGATACACTGAAAACTGAGAAGTTTGGTATCAAACTTCTCAGCACATTAAACCCACACTGATGCCAGTGTGGGATTTAATGAAAAATGCACACAGAGGGCATCTTAGAGATGCCCCCTGAAAATTAACCCACCACGAGTGTCCAGGTTGAGTGGCTGCTTTCAGCTGCCACCACCAGACATGTTTCTGGACCCATGGGTTGAGAGCCTGCAGCTCTCTGGGGCCTGAAACAATGCACATCCTGGGACGAGGTGCCAAGCCTCCTCCCCCAGGATGGGCAGGGTTCACGAAGGGGAAGCTTCAAAGGCTTGCCGTCTTTGTGAGCGTCCCCAGGCCACTTGCTGCTTTCAGCAACTGGTCCCCACTGGTTCTGACCACCACTTTGGGCGGGAGCTCCGGCGGGAAAAACAAGTGAGGAAGAGAGGTGTGCCCACCTCTGCCAACTCCACCCCTCAGGTGGGGGAGGCGAGGTGAAGCACAACTCCCAGTCCCCGCCATCTTGCAGATGGGGTGACTCAGCCAACCAGGGACAGGCTCATGCCCCCCTCCCACTGGAGGGTGGCATAATAGGGGGTGTACCCACCCCAGGGAAGGGACCCATTGGTCCCTGCCTTTTACCTACCTGTAACGCCCCTAAATCTAGTATTTAGGGGCACCCCTGAACCTTGCTTCCTCAGACAAGAAGAAACTACAAGAAGAAGGACCGAACAGCCGTGCAGCAGCTAACAAGAGGAAGACGCCCACTGACTTGGCCCCAGCCCTACCGGCCTCTTTCCCCCTTGAACCTGCTCCTGCGAAATCCCGGTGTGTCCTGCAGCCAGCAACCTCGAAAACCCCAGAGGACCTGCCTGCCTTCAACCCTAAAGACTTTGTCTCCCGTGAACACCGGATTTGTTCATCTGCAACCTCTGGCTCCGGCCGGACACCACGAATCCGCCCCACTCTGCACCCGCCGTCCACGGGCCGAGCTCGAGTGGGCAAACACCACGAGGAGGTCCCCCTGGCGATCCTGATCCAAGATCCGGCGACCCCTGACCTGCCTCCAGTCGACGCCTGCAGCCTAAATCTGGAAGAACCCCCCCCAACCAGGAGCTGGTAAGAAGATCCGACCCCAAAAGGCACCCCTGCACCCGACGCCCCATGGCCTTGGGTGCCCAAACCGACGGTGCCTAACCAACCTCTAACTTCCCAACTTACCTCTCGAAGTGGTGGTCGAACCCAGGAGACCTTCGTCCCCAAGCCTGCAGCGCCTCTGCAAACCGGAGGTTCCTTATTGAAAACAACAGGGCGCCCGACGTCGAAACAGCACCCTGCACCCGGCCGCCCTAGTGCCGCTAAGGGTGCACCTTTGGTGCTACTTTGTTTCCCCATTTTCCCTGAGCTAAAGTCCAGGAGCTTTGCTCCCACAACCAAGTGGCCTGCTTGCCAGCAGCCACCAACCGGAGGCCCCCTTTCCCCCATTGGATAACATTGGGCCTCAGCACTCTGCACCCGGCTGCCCTAGTGCCGCTGAGGGTGTAACTAGAGTGCATCCTTGACCCTGGGAGACCTCAGAGTCTACCCCCAGAACCTCAACTCCCACTACCAAATACTTCCCTCAAAACCGATAACACTATTTTCCTCCATAGGATAACATTGACTGTTTTTCTGTGAAAAGTTTCTAAGTGTGGAGTTTGAAAACCTAAAGAAATTCTTAAAAATTGCGCTAACAAAAACGATTTTACTTAACTGTTTGCAGAAAATGTACCAGAGTGGTATCCAGGTATACTACTCTGAGTAAGAAAAGTAATCTCAAAAGTAATTTATCTGTAATTTTACTGAAAAGCCCATTCAAGTCCATCTACTGTACTTACAAAGTATTGCATTTCTCTGAAACCATACTGTAAGTCAAAACAAAGTGCATATACTATTACAAATCCAAACTGTATTACAACTCTATATTTACTGCAAAGTACTTATCACTTACCTGTGCCAGGCTTGCTTGGTTCTAGGAAATAAAATACCTAAAAGAATATTTTTGATACAAAACAATTGGTCTGAAGTTCAGTCTTTGAGTGTGTGAATTCATTTGCTGACTGAGTGTGTACAACAAATGCTTAACACTGTCCTCTGATACTGCCTTACTGCTCGACCACACTACCACAAATAGAGAGTGAGGTGCTATCTAACTTTAACTCTGCCTACTTTTGGGGATCCACTGGACTCTGTGCACACTATACCTCACTTTGGTATAGTATATACAGAGTTCAATACAATCAAGGACCTGCTCTATTAGTTGTCTGGACTCCTATGGACGTCCACCATATATTTTCTCAGGCACACAATATTGTGTGACGCAGCAGTGGATCAATATCTCCCATCTGCCATCAAGTGACTGAAATCACTACTTTTAAACCCAGTGTTCTGTACTGTATCTACTGGTGTACCCCCCTACAAACATCACCAGGAAGGGGAGTGAAAAGTGGGAACAAAGAAGGCAGTGCCTCACGGGAGTAACACCATGGGAGTTTACAGACTGGTACTCGCCTGTATCCTCAGGTTCTCATCATTAGCAACTGCCAACTTATAAAACAAAATAAGGAGTAAGGAGAAAGAAAAAGTGCAAAAACTGTGTATGTTCAGTGCACAATATGTGAACCCTATATAGGAAACCGGGGTCTAACGTAGAACAACCAGTATACCTAGTCTAAAACCGAGCTAGACAACCACTGGCTGAACTACTTTATTTCTTTGATGTGTGTCTGCTCTATTAAAACCAACATGTTTCATTGCAGATATAAATTTGCGGCAACTTCATCAGGGTAGGGTCAGCGTCCTCACTGCACCACTTTCCTCTGTTTGTCAGACCTACAGAGAACAGAGACAGTACAACACATATCATCAACGCATATACCAGCAAGGGCATCGGACTAAGAAAAAGAGAAACTATTACAGCACATGTAGCACACTAAAACGCCAAACTGAGTATTTTTTGGTGCTACTAGTGGGGAATGTCGACATCACATATGTTATATTTACCGAGAGGTTGCCAAACTTCGGCATACCTGCAACCTCATAAAAACGGCTTCTAACCATGTGTGTGTGTACTAGTCCACAGACACAACGTCCGTCTCAGTCGCTGCTCTCAGTCAGTCTGTGTAGGAGAGAGGGGAAAATATTTCAAGTATTCTCCAAGACCCATTAAGCAAACATATTAAGCTCAAATAGCGATGGAAAAACTCCCTCTATAACAAGCGGGACAAGTGAAACTACCTCCCTGCTGCCTGATCTACAAGCTCGAACCGCATATGTCACTCCCAGCAATCCGCTCTACTTGCTGCCGCCCTCGAAACATCTAAGTGCGAAGGCGTTTTAAAAAATCGACACCCCTCCTACTAGGTGGCGATTCTTCCCCATTTTGTCAGCCAGACTCCCTCCCGGGGCTTGATACTCCTGGGAAAGAAACCTCCTCCATCAATGGAATTTTAGCCGCTTACCGAGACTCCTCGGGTTACCGGCCACCACTCAGCACCTCATCGTGTTCCTCTCGCTGCTGAATATTTCTAGAGCAGCACACGCTACCTCGAACTGATTGGACCCGCCCTGCTTACGGTCCTCACAACCTGTTCCTGCCTTGTCAATCTAACGCGGCGGCCATCTTAGAATGTCTATCGCCGACTGCTATGAACCCAGTATACTCTGGTCTAGGTGGTTAACGTATTTCAAAATGTATATATTACTCACAGGTAGTTGTAATTACCATAGTGTATTCCACAGTCCTCTTGTCAGACATAAATTATAAGATGGTACAACTACTTAAGTCTATGTTGCCTCTAAACATTATTGGATACCGCGACTACTCACGCGGCCTACACCCCCTGAATGAAAACTGCACTCTTCAACTATACTGAGGCCATTGAAGAATTGCTGGGGTGTCCGCTCAGGTAATTGACACCCTCAGCCCTGATGTATTATATTTCTAATATAGTCATTCAGCCGTCAGCAGTGCAATGTATATTCTCAGGCATACTCCATTTAAAATGGTACCACTTTATTCCATTCAATAAAGTCGTTGAGCGCATTACGATCTGCCCCCTCTTGATATATCCAACGGGCTTCTTTGGAAATCAATCTACTCTCCATATTATACTGATCACCTAGAACCTTTTCTAGTACCACCCATCGTATATCAGTTACCAAGAGTGTCACACGCACAAATGGAAAAACATGGCATTTGAACAGGTTCAGTAATTGCAATACGGTAAATGTTATATACAGAATTACATGTCCATGTGACCTACACTACATCGGCCTTACGACTCGTAAGGTCAAAGTCAGAATTCAGGAGCATGTGAGCACGCTAAAAGCGGGTAAACTCACGACGAAACTGGTTCAACACTATGTCACCCAGAAACATAAACACAGGGAGATACGATGGGTGGTACTAGAAAAGGTTCTAGGTGATCAGTATAATATGGAGAGTAGATTGATTTCCAAAGAAGGCCGTTGGATATATCAAGAGGGGGCAGATCGTAATGGGCTCAACGACTTTATTGAATGGAATAAAGTGGTACCATTTTAAATGGAGTATGCCTGAGAATATACATTGCACTGCTGACGGCTGAATTACTATATTAGAAATATAATACATCAGGGCTGAGGGTGTCAATTACCTGAGCGGACACCCCAGCAATTCTTCAATGGCCTCAGTATAGTTGAAGAGTGCAGTTTTCATTCAGGGGGTGTAGGCCGCGTGAGTAGTCGTGGTATCCAATAATGTTTAGAGGCAACATAGACTTAAGTAGTTGTACCATCTTATAATTTATATCTGACAAGAGGACTGTGGAATACACTATGGTAATTACAACTACCTGTGAGTAATATATACATTTTGAAATACGTTAACCACCTAGACCAGAGTATACTGGGTTCATAGCAGTCGGCGATAGACATTCTAAGATGGCCGCCGCGTTAGATTGACAAGGCAGGAACAGGTTGTGAGGACCGTAAGCAGGGCGGGTCCAATCAGTTCGAGGTAGCGTGTGCTGCTCTAGAAATATTCCGCAGCGAGAGGAACACGATGAGGTGCTGAGTGGTGGCCGTTAACCCGAGGAGTCTCGGTAAGCGGCAAAAATTCCATTGATGGAGGAGGTTTCTTTCCCAGGAGTATCAAGCCCCGGGAGGGAGTCTGGCTGACAAAATGGGGAAGAATCGCCACCTAGTAGGAGGGGTGTCGATTTTTTAGAACGCCTTCGCACTTAGATGTTTCGAGGGCGGCAGCAAGTAGAGCGGATTGCTGGGAGTGACATATGCGGTTCGAGCTTGTAGATCAGGCAGCAGGGAGGTAGTTTCACTTGTCCCGCTTGTTATAGAGGGGAGTTTTTCCATCGCTATTTGAGCTTAATATGTTTGCTTAATGGGTCTTGGAGAATACTTGAAATATTTTCCCCTCTCTCCTACACAGACTGACTGAGAGCAGCGACTGAGACGGACGTTGTGTCTGTGGACTAGTACACACACACAGGGTTAGAAGCAGTTTTTATGAGGTTGCAGGTATGCCGAAGTTTGGCAACCTCTCGGTAAATATCTCATATGTGATGTCGACATTCCCCACTAGTAGCACCAAAAAATACTCAGTTTGGCGTTTTAGTGTGCTACATGTGCTATAATAGTTTCTCTTTTCTTAGTCCGATGCCCTTGCTGGTATATGCGTTGATGATATGTGTTGTACTGTCTCTGTTCTCTGTAGGTCTGACAAACAGAGGAAAGTGGTGCAGTGAGGACGCTGACCCTACCCTGATGAAGTTGCCGCAAATTTATATGGGCAATGAAACATGTTGGTTTTAATAGAGCAGACACACAGCAAAGAAATAAAGTAGTTCAGCCAGTGGTTGTCTAGCTCGGTTTTAGACTAGGTATACTGGGTGTTCTACGTTAGACCCCGGTTTCCTATATAGGGTTCACGTATTGTGCACTGAACATACACAGTTTTTGCACTTTTCTTTCTCCTTACTCCTTATTTTGTTTTATAAGTTGGCAGTTGCTAATGATGAGAACCTGAGGATACAGGCGAGTACCAGTCTGTAAACTCCCATGGTGTTACTCCCGTGAGGCACTGCCTTCTTTGTTCCCACTTTTCACTCCCCTTCCTGGTGATGTTTGTAGGGGGGTACACCAGTAGATACAGTACAGAACACGGGGTTTAAAAGTAGTGATTTCAGTCACTTGATGGCAGATGGGAGATATTGATCCACTGCTGCGTCACACAATATTGGGTGCCTGAGAAAATATATGGTGGACGTCCATAGGAGTCCAGACAACTAATAGAGCAGGTCCTTGATTGTATTGAACTCTGTGAGTGGGGGGCGACCTGTTCTTTTCCACCCCCTTGGCTCCCAGTTGTGAATAATAGTATATACAGAGCCAGCTTCCTACAAGCTCGATAATAAAATTCATGAGTTTCAGGTCGATGTCCCATGTTATAAGCTTATTCCACAGCCTTTGCCAATTTACCTTATTGAACGCTGTGGAGTAATCCACAAAACAGGCATATAATGTTTGCTGCATACGTGCTTTTTTCCCCCAAGTAAAGCCAATGTAATGATGTTATCAACTGTTGAACACCCTGAACGAAATCCTGTTTGTGTTGTTGGTAATAATAATTTCAACTCTGCCCAAAGCCGTAATTTATTTTGGAGGCGTTTTGCAAACAGTTTCCCTTCAAAGTCTAATAACGCTATTATTATATAGCTTGTCGGTCTGCTTTTGTACCTCGTTTGTATATCGGGTGCGCAATAGCTCCTTTCCAGGAAGATGTAATTTTTCCTAGCTTGGATAACTGTGCGAACAGTCGTTCTAACAACGAACTCCAGAAGGTTATGTTTAACTTAACCAGATCTGTTGTATTCCGCTTTAGGTGTCCTTATATAGGTTTTCCTGATACATGTCCTTATATAGGCACAATTCGCATTGCCCTTATATAGGCATAAGATCCCAGTCCTTATTTAGGCCTTAGCCATGCTATCCAAATACAGGCATGGTCCCCTACATCCGTCCACCCTAACGTCACAACGAGTTCTTAGAAACCAGACCCTTAAGCTCTTGGGAATTCCCCTAGCACAGAATTATTGATTTCCAAGAACTCATTTATTATGCATGAACCGCTATTCCTTAAGGGTTAATTCCTGACGTCTTCCTCTGCCCGACTTTACGTCAATGCTAACATTCCAAGGCACCTACCGGGTATAAATATACCTTCCCTTGCCCAAGCAAGTAGGAGGAGACCTCGACTTTAGAGGAGCCCGTGTCCCTGCCTGACGCACTGACAAGATACGCTGTCATCCCTGCTTGCAGAGAATCCAGCTTCCAGTGTTCTGACTCCCTTCGCAGGGTGTTAGAGTTCGAGACCCGGAAAGAGATTCCCACCTCTCTCATTCTCAAGGTATGGAGCTGACTAGAACCTAGAGGGACTCTTGGCATACCAGACTTGGCATACTATAGCATACCATACTATAGAATACATCACCTACTTCTTACCTTGCACTACACTTAGGTTAGGTACACTGGGGTAGAACTAGTTAGAGAAGCATCTTATGAGTACTCGCATTTTTGGCTTATGTTATTTATGTATATGAATATATGTGTCATAGCTAAAAGATAATGCTAGCGCAGTATTATTTCTTTCTACTGCTTACGCTGTACATAATATTTCTCGCATACTGTCTTATGATTGTAACAGCTCATATCTCTTACACGAGAAACAAGACTGTTCAATAAATCCTTTTATTGAAACGCCCGTCTATTCTTTCTGTGTAACTCTGAAGAAACTAAGCATGCACGATTAGCTGAGTGAAACTGTTATCTGTTGTTTCCACGATTCTGAGAGTGTTCCGATTCTAAAGGGTAACAAAGTTGTCATGTTTATGCGGTTGCCAGAAACTACTCCCTTCTTGTTTACAAGGAGTTTCTAGTGGCCTCTGAGTTAGCTGGTACAAAGTAATTAAGTTTAATATACGCGATAGGGGCATACTGACCTCAGTCCTATGTCAAACCTATAGAGTATATTATTCCAATGTGCAGAGCCTATTAGGGAAACAGGAACTACACTACATGGCGTCCAACGTTTGGTAAGGCACTAATTTAATGCTAGATACTGAGTAACTCAGTCGTGCTTTTCTCAGAGACCCCTACTCACATACTCCATAAGACGTCTGGAGTGGGTAGGGTTAAGTATCCGCCAAAGCTGAATAGGACAAAAATCCTATATATTAGCTGTTTGGTTTGTTCAACGTTGAAGGATAAAGTTTTCCAAAATATTGTGCACCTTATCTTTGTTTCCTTGAAACTTGTTCTGCATTTTTTTTCCTCAAAAAATTTCCCTGAACGGGGATACTAACACCGAGAACGGTGTAGCTGCGGCTGACCCAGTCGTAACAGCTTTTAATTTTACAGGTTTAAATGAAACCGATGAGGGTGTTATAAACATCCCTCCAAACTTAAGGAGAGCCATCACTCTAAAACTTATAAAACACGGCCTAACACCAAGAGGTGGTAGAGCAGTTTTCGTGATAGAGGCACACGAATCCTTTCAGACAGAGGTATTCTATTCATGGATTGTATTTCCAGAATCAAATCCAATAACAAAAGTATTTCACTTCTTTAAAGAAGATGAACCACCAGAGGAATATATTCCTTTCGAGGATATTGAAATTCCACTCAAATACCAGGAGCATAATCTCTGGTTTAAAGGCGCCCTAAAACATCACAAAAACATTACCAGGCTCGGTCCACTAGGTAGACCAGGAGCAACATGGCCGATTTTAGCCGGCTACACACCTCATCCGGACATCGAAGAAATGTCAGACGAAGAATTACTTACTCAACTACAAGAGTTAGTAAAAATTTACAGACAATTAGTCCAATATGTCTTGCGGACTTTCACAGTCCAACCACCTATAACAATTCCAAATCAGACCCCTCAACAGGGGAATACACTAAAAATTACTCCACAGACTTTACACGCAGTCATGGGTAAAATGCCCACAAAACGAGAACAAATTCCATTCTGGATAGCTAAAAAAATTACTCAAATCGAAGCAGTATTTCCAAATACTAGCCCTTATGTGAAACACAGAATCCTAACAATCTGTTTACCAATGGGGATCACACCACAACTGGAAGACTGCACCACTTGGGGCACAGTCTTTGCTGCCATCTATACTAAAACACATGGTGTTCCGTCAATTGCAGTAATACCAGATGTTCTGAAACAAATTCAAAACGAATACGGGGCAGAACCTGCTCTGAATTTAGGTATAAAATTACAGAAAAACTTCGAAAAGGTCTCAACAATAATATTATCTAATATTAAAGGGGAGGCAGCATCAGTGGCGATCCGCCAACGCTTAAGGGAATTTGATGTAACAGAACATCAACATGAACTACCCAGAATAATAGAAAAATCTTATGCAGAATTAGACAGAGATAGTTTGGGTGGAAAACCTTTAAAGCCAAAACTATCTGAAAGTCCTGAGAAGGACTCTATTAAACAAAATCCTACATCTTCTAAAAAGAAGTGGGAAACTAATAAACAAAATTCAAACGAGACACGTTCTCAATCCGAGGTAGGTCTCCTCAAAAGGAGCCCTCTGAAAGGAGGTATAACCTCAGGAATAGGGATAATTTAAGAAAACCTGACAGGTATCAAGATACTGATACACGTTCCTCTCGTACCTTTCAGATATCGTCACAGACATCAGAAAGAAGAGGACGGTCAGATCACAAAGAAGAATGCGTGAAATCCAAAGACGATAAACACGTTCAGAAAAATAAATCAAAACCTCAATTCACAAAGCACAAGTTACTAACTTGTGTAACGATATATCTGTAAGAGACAGTAGTTAGTGACAGATTCCTTACCTTAGAATATCCCCAGGCGTCAGACTGGATCCGGAAAGTTTTTGCGTAGCAGTACCCTTGCACGTCGGTAGGCGGCGTCGTGCGGCTTCGCGTCCGTCGTCGGCGTCGGGACCGCCGGAATGACGTCGCGGGCAGTACTTAGACGCCGCCCCTGCGCGCTGACGTCAGTTCTGTACACGACTTTCCGCGCCAGGAACGCAGAGCCATGCAAGAAGCTGACATAGGTGTCTGAAAAATACTAGGGCCCTGAAAGGGATGTCCTTAACCCTAGAAATCAGTTCGCAGAACGCGGAGGAGGGGTGGGGCGGTAAGGAATCTGTCACTAACTACTGTCTCTTACAGATATATCGTTACACAAGTTAGTAACTTGTGCATCTGAAAGAGACACGTTAGTGACAGATTCCTTACCTTAGAATAGATACCCCAGCAATACCAACCCCGGTGGTGGGTCTGCGAACAAAGATCAGACAAGGAAGTCCCGGAGGACAGAACAGCCAAAGAAGCCGTCCCTCCGGACCTGACTGTCAAGGCAGTAATGCTTTGTAAATGTGTGCAGCGAGGCCCAAGTAGCTGCCTGACAGATATCCTGCAGCGGAACACCGCGGCCTAAAGCCGTGGTAGCAGCCGTTGCCCTGGTGGAATGGGCACGCAGCCCAACAGGAGGCTCCTTCTTAGCCAAAGAATAGCAGGCTTTGATACACAAGGTTACCCAGCGGGAGATGGTTCTCTTGTGCACCGCCCAACCTTTTTTGGCGCCCACGTAGCCAACAAAGAGCTAGTCATCCACCCGGAAGTGTTGTTTGCGGTTGATATAAAAGGAAAGCGCACGTTTTGGGTCCAGACGGTGGAGCCTCTCTTCCTCTCTGGAAGGATGCAGAGGCGGAAAGAAGGTGGGCAAAGTGATGGTCTGCCCAATGTGGAAGGCAGTAACCACCTTTGGCAAGAAGGACGGACGCGTCCTAAGAACAACCTTGTCTGGATGGACAGACAGAAAGGGAGGTTTGCATGATAGAGCCTGGAGCTCACTCACTCGCCGAGCGGAGGTGATGGCCACCAGAAAGGCTGTCTTCAGAGTCAGAAGACGAAGAGGACAGTTATGTAGAGGCTCAAAGGGAGCGCACATGAGAAAGGTAAGAACCAAGTTCAAGTCCCACTGAGGCATCACAAACGGAACAGGAGGGAAGAGGTGTGTAATGCCTTTTAGAAACCTGTTAACAACAGGGGACTTGAAAAGGGAGGGCTGATCAGGAAGCCTGAGGAAGGTCGAAATGGCACAAAGATAGCCCTTGATGGTACCCAGGGCAGAACCCTGTTGGGCCAAGAAAAGAAGGAACAGAAGAACCTCAGAAAGAGGGGCAGAGAGGGGATTCACAGCCTTTGCTGTGCACCATGCCACAAACTTGTTCCACCTGCAGGCGTATACCACCTTAGTGGAGGGACGCCTGGCTGCCAGAATCACATCACAAACTTCGGGAGGCAAGTCGAAAGGAATCAACTGCCGCCGCTCAATCTCCACGCAAGGAGGTGGAGACTGTACAGGTTCGGGTGGAGGACCGTCCCCTGCTGCTGCGATAGAAGATCCTCCCGAAGAGGCAGACGGATCGGGGGATCGACGCTCATACTGAGTAGCTCGGGATACCAAACTCTTCGAGCCCAGTCCGGAGCCACAAGAATGACTTGGGCCCCGTCGCGCCGAATCTTCTTCAACACTCTGGGTAGAAGTGGTATAGGCTGAAAGGCGTACAACAGACCGCAACTCCACTCGCGACGAAAAGCGTCGCCGAGCGAGTGCCGCCTTGGAAATTCCAACGCGCAGAACTGATTACATTGCGCGTACTCTTCGGTGGTGAATAGATCTAACCAAGGCTCTCCCCACTGTAGAAAGAGTCCTTGCGCCACTACCGAGTGAAGACGCCATTCGTGATCCATCATGCACCTGCGGCTGAGTTCGTCCGCCCTGGCGTTCAGGGAACCTGCCAGGTGTTGAACCATCAGGAATATGCCCTGATGTTCCAGCCATGTCCAGAGGCGCAGAGCCTCCTGACATAGGGTCCACGACCCCACCCCGCCCTGTTTGTTGCAGTACCACATGGCGGTGGTGTTGTCTGTGAACACCTGCACTACCTTCACTTTGACAGAGGGAAGGAATGCCTTGAGTGCAAGTCGGATCACCCGGAGCTCCAGAAGGTTGATATGGAGCCGGGACTCCGCCCGGAGACCAGAGGCCTCTGATCTCCGCCTCTCCCATGTGACCGCCCCATCCCAGAAGGGACGCGTCCGTCACAACTGTGTGCTCTGGCTGGGGAAGGGAGAGGGATCTGCCCATGACCCATTGCCGGTTCGAGAGCCACCACTGCAACTGTTGTGCAGTCCCCTCCGAGATCTGGACGTGATCGGACAGGTTGCCCTAGTGCTGCGCCCACTGGAACTTCAGGTCCCACTGCAGAGCCCGCATATGCCATCTGGCATGATCGACCAGCAGGAGGCCAAGAGGCCCAGCAGCCTCAGGGTCATCCGTACCGAAACCCAGGATAAAGGCTGAAAGATCGGAATCATAGCCTGAATATCCCGGACTCGCCGTTCGGGAGGATAGGCACGAAACTGCGTCGTGTCCAGAACTGCTCCGATGAAAAGGAGCTGTGGAGAAGGAGTCAGATGCGACTTCGGCACATTGATGGAGAACCCCAGCGAGTGCAGGAGTTCGGCCGTAGTCTGGAGGTGGGAGACGACTGCCGGGGACAAGCCCGCCTTCAGCAGCCAGTCGTCGAGGTAGGGGAAGACTGGAACCCCTGCCCGGCGCAGATGAGCTGCGACCACCGCCATCACTTTCGTGAACACCCGAGGGGCACTGGTAAGGCCAAAGGGGAGCACGGTGAACTGAAAATGCTCGAGGCCTACCGTGAACCGCAGGTAACGCCGGTGGGCCGGCAGGACGGGGATGTGGAAATAAGCGTCCTGCAAGTCCAACGCTACCAACCAGTCTCCAGGGTCGAGGGCAGTCAAGACCTGAGCTAGGGTGAGCATCTTGAACTTCTCCTTCCGGAGGAAGCGATTGACGTTCCCGAGGTCTAAGATAGCACGCATTTCCTCCTTGGGCACCAGAAAGTAGTGGGAGTAGCAACCACGTCCTACTTCTGGGGTCGGGACATGCGCGATGGCCCTCTTGGCCAAGAGGGCCGTGACTTCCTTCTGCAGAAGCACCAAGTGATCCCCTGACATGCGGTGGAATTGAGGTGGCATGGCTGGGGGGGTGGTCTCGAAGGGGAGGGAGTAGCCCCTTCGGACAATGTCCAAGACCCACCTGTCCGAGGTGATGGCACGCCAGTGGTGAAGGTGATGGCGGACCCTGCCCCCTACTGGCGTGCTGTGCACCTGAAAGGAAGGACTAGGAGGGCTTGGAGGCCGCAGACGGGGCGGAGTTGGTGGCCTGACCGGCACGCTGGTTGCCTGACCCGCCACGGCGGGAGCCACGTCCTCGGCCACGCGAAGACGCTTGCTGCGTGGGCCGGTGGCTGGGCAGCGGACGTGACTGGGTGCCCCTTCTGTGGCCACGAAAGGGGCGAAAAGCAGAGGTTAGCGGAGGGCGCACAGCAGAAAGGCCCAGGGACTTCGCAGTAGCCCGTGAGTCCTTACAACGCTCCAGCGCATGGTCTGCTTTGGAACCAAAAAGACCGACTCCATCAAAGGGCATGTCCATGAGTGTATTCTGGACATCACCCGAGAAACCAGTTGTTCTCAGCCAGGCGTGGCGACGCAGCGCCACCGTCGTTGCAAGCGATCTGCCCAGCGAGTCGGCGGTATCAAGGCCACAACGGATGGTGAACTTTGCCGCATCTCTTCCTTCCGCAATGGTGCGGGAAAGCAGTGTCTGGACATCCTCAGGACACTGGGGCAAAACGAGCGCCACCGAATCCCACAGAGAGTGGGAGTATCGGCCCAAAAGGCAAGCGGTGTTGACAGACCGCAAGCCAGCACTGGAGGAAGAAAAGGCCTTCTTCCCAAATTGGTCCAGGCGTTTGGATTCCCTATCCGGAGGGGCGGTAGGGAAGGCGGTTTGGGAGGGGAGGCAGAGGCTTGGACAACCAAGCTCTCGGGGATGGGATGTTGAGAGAGAAACAAGGGGTCGCCCGGAGCAGGGCGATGGCGTCGGGCCACGTTCCTATCAACAGGAGCCCCTGTGGCGGGCTTGGACCAGGTGCCCAAAAGAACGTCAGACAGTGCATCATTAAACGGCAGCAATGGCTCCGAGGAGGTAGCTGCCGGCTGAAGCACTTCCGTCAGGAGGTTAGTCCTGACAGCCACTGTAGGCAATTGGAGGTGTAAGGCTCCAGCTGCTCTACGCAACACTGTTGCGAAATTTGCTCCCTCCTCCGTAGCTACGGAAGGAGGAGACAGCATGCCAGTGTCAGGAGAAGTGTCCAGACCACTGGCATCCCCAAGTTCCTCTGCCCAGTCCTGATCATACTCACACTGCTCTGTGAGAGGGTCTTCCGACCCCTCCCAGCTCTCCTGGTCCTCCTCCGACGGAAAATAAGGAGGAGGGGGGACGTCAGGGACCCAAGGTCTCATTGGCGCCGGAGCCGGCGACGTCGGTCCGACGCCGCGTCCGGATCCGGAGAGAACCGGGGAACGACGCCGCCCGGAGCCCCGGACGGCGTCAGGAACGGCACCGGGGACGTCGGCAGAGGCATGGTTAGGTCAACCGGCGTCGATGGGGGTTGCGGTACCACCGGAGCCGGGATCGAGGCCGGGGCCGGGAGCGAGGCTAGTGAGACAGGCGGCGCCGGGACCGGAGTCGTCGGCGTCGCCGGGGCAACCCCATCAGGGCCCGCGGGGCCCGTAGGCGCACCGGAGGGGCCTTGAGACCCGAAGAGGCGGGCCATGGCCGACAGGAATTTCTGTATCTCGGCCGGAGTCGCCCCCGAACCCGGGAAGGACGGGTAATGCGGGGGCGGCTCCACAGGCACCTCCAGAGCCGCGGGGACGGTGCCGACAGGGGCCTCAGACGAGTCACGAGACCGGCGAGGCGAAGTCTTAGAGCGATGGTGCTTCTTAGACTTTTTGTGCTTCGACTTACCCGAGGAGTGCGAAGACTTGGACTCTGACGACCGGCGAGGACTCCGCGACCGGCCCCTCGACCTCTCGCGTGACCGGAGCTTGGTGCAGCGTGGAGCCGACTGCCGGACCTCGAGTAGCTTTCGAGACCGCTCTCGCAAAGCCTTCGGGTGTAAGGCCCGGCAGTCGGAACACGACTTCGTGTCGTGGTCGAGACAGTAGAGACACTCTAAGTGCGGGTCTGTGATCGACATCATTCGACCACAGGCGTCGCATGGCTTGAAGCCGGGCATCCCTACCGACACCTCGGAGCCTAGATGACACGAAGAAAAACAGTGAAAAAATCACCAAAAAGTTAGTCAAAAAATGACTAGGGCACTGCTCTTCCCAGATCTGTGCTTACTGGCGCGGAAAAAAGAAGAACTGACGTCAGCGCGCAGGGGCGGCGTCTAAGTACTGCCCGCGACGTCATTCCGGCGGTCCCGACGCCGACGACGGACGCGGAGCCGCACGACGCCGCCTACCGACGCGCAAGGGTACTGCTACGCAAAAACTTTCCGGATCCAGTCTGACGCCTGGGGATATTCTAAGGTAAGGAATCTGTCACTAACGTGTCTCTTTCAGATAAAGACGGTAGCAGGTCTGAAGAGCAGACATGCCGAGAATACTGAGAGCACAGCTCAAGAACGGAGAATGGACTCAGACAATGCTTGACAGTGCAGCAGAAGTAACAATAGCTCGCCAGAACCTGAAGGAACTTCTGGAGATAGTGGACTTGAATGAGTACATCACAGTAGAGACTGTAGACACCAGGGTTAGTACTCCACAAAAGTTATATGGAATAACACTCCGAATGGAGGGAGACATACCAAGAAAAGTGAAAGCACTCTTTTGGGAGAAACTTTCAAGGGGTTATGATATACTTCTAGCAGAAAAGGACTGGCCACCAAACTTTGTCAGGGAGTGCCCACATCGCGAGGACATCATTATGCCAGCCTTCTCCAACCATATTCCAATTCACCGAAAATATACTTATGCCAGGAAATGGGCAGTTGCCCAGGCCCCAGCATTATACAAAAATCATGTAGGACGGGATGAGGACTCACCTCACCACAAAATACAGCTAAAAAAATCAACCTACTGCACAAAGGCAGTACCCAATAGAGCAAGAAGCTAAAAAACAGGTCAGGGAGATCTTAGATCAACTTGAATACCAAGGGGTGATTGAAACATGCACCGCCTCAATGAACAATCCTTTGTTTCCTGTATCCAAACCAAACAATACATATCGTCTAGTTTTGGATTACAGACACTTGAACACTTGTTCCAAAACATTTGCAGTGCAAAATGCACATAGTACAGCATTAATGAATAACATTGTGTGTAAAAAATATAAAACCACATTGGACATTTCAAATGGTTTCTTTTGTCAAAACATAGCACCTGAAAGCAGGTACTTAACAGCTTTTTCAATAATGGGGACCCGGCGTCAGTTTTGTCGACTCCCACAAGGGTTCAAAAACAGCCCGGGGTTATTCTCAGCAAGAGTAACAGAGTTACTACAAATTTATGATAATGAGGCATTGTCATATGTCGATGACATCTATCTGACAGACGATGACCTGGATAGGCACTTGAACAGGGTGAGCACCATTATATTGGGCTTCGCCTCTGAGGGCTATAAGTTCAACTTTAAAAAG
The DNA here is from genome assembly GCA_963921515.1 of Calotriton arnoldi. Lineage (NCBI taxonomy): Eukaryota > Metazoa > Chordata > Amphibia > Caudata > Salamandridae > Calotriton > Calotriton arnoldi. The sequence goes on from CAWUFW010004079.1 coordinate 1,417,569, forward strand.
ATCCAGAATTGCCCATCTCAATGTCCTTTTCCTAGGATATGAGCTTTCAAGTGAAGGCAAGAGCCTGGCAGCTAATTTTTTAGAAAAGTGCGCGCTGCTCCAACCTCCAAAAACGCTGAAAAATTTACAATCCATCTTAGGTTTCCTAAATTTTGGAAGAACTTACATTCTAAATTACGCAGAAAGGGTTAAACCTCTTTACGAATTAATCAAACCTGATTTTTCAACAAAACATTGGACACAAGAACACACAGAAATCCTGCGTTCACTCCAAGCTAACATGTTAGCAACGCATCACTTACAAACACGCGTAAATAAACGCAATTTAGTGATCCGAATAATTTCGGGTCAATGCGGATTCACCTATTTAACATTTAATGAGGGTGAAAAAGTACCAATAGCATACAAATCACATTTGTATACACAAGCAGAAATGCGCTTCACTTCAACAGAAAAAATACTCACAGCAGTTCAAACCACTGTAGCAAAAGAAAGAGCTCTAGCTCAAGGGAAACGCATTATTGTCGTAACTCCAGTACCAGCCTTAGAGGCGGTCACAAAAGCGAGCATTCCAAATGCAAAAGCTTTACATCCTAGATGGATACAATGGGTTAATTCTCTTGCTGCAACAGATGTTGAATATGTTTTAGATCCTGATTTAAAAACACAAGCGTTCCTGCAATATGAACATGAATGTCCTCTGCCCACTGAAATTCTGCCTCTCGATCAGTACGAATTTATAATTTATACTGACGGATCAGAACAACCCGCTACAGGGAGTAAGCAAGCTTACAGTGCAGCGTGCGCAATCGTTAAAGGTCACATGCGCGATAGTAACTTCAGACCAATGGTCACTAAAACTCAATCTCTAGGAGATTGTACAGCTCAGCGAGCTGAACTACAAGCATTCAAACTGGCACTTGAAAATACAGATCGCAAATTCCCCACACTTATAGTGTGCGATTCCTTTTACTGTGTTCAGTCATATAATGAATATATACAGAATTGGCTTCAAAACGGATTCAAAGATGCAAAAGGTGGCACAATAAAGCATAAAACGCTTTGGGAACAAGTAGTTCAGTTGAGTAACGAACAACCAAAAGCTCACGTGATACACACGATGAGTCATCAACGTGATGGCGTTCACGTTACAGGGAATTCATTAGCTGATGAAGCCGCAAAGGGAGCTGTTCAGACGACTTCCGTAGCTGCGATCACTCGTTCAAAAACGAGAATAGACAGTGAGATATTGTTGGCTGTCAATGCTTCAAGCAAAGGCAGTGGTGAAGTGTTACCAAAGAAATTTCCACTCAAGTACTCTTATGTAATTGATGCGAACAACGTTCCTTTTGCTCGAATCCCTGGAGTGGGGGATAGGGTAATTCCAAACATGGAACGTAGAACAGCTTTGATTTATGAAGCACATCTGGGGGAGGGTCTGTCACATCAAGGGATCTCTAAAACAATATTAACATTAAAAGAGATGTACTGGTGGCCTGGAATGAATACACAGATGCACATCTTCATCGATGACTGCAAAGACTGCAATAGACAGCGTGGTTCAGAACGCCATCAGACACCAGACTACGAAGTAGCCTGCCCAGTACAGACACCATTGTTAGACAGCATTAGACTATCTACGCGCAGGCGTCCTTTCTGACAAATGCAATCCCACAAACACTAAGTCAAGGTTCCTATGGATGTGGCCTCAGCGCTCGGCTGACGCTCGAACTGTTATAAAAGATTTGCGAGTCTTTATCGGCACATACGCAATTGGCACACTACATTCTGACCAGGGCCCTGCGTTTAGCTCTCGGGCTTACAAAGAAGCCATGGCCAGTTTGGGCGTAGCATTGCGGTACTCCTCTCCGTTTCATCCTGAGGGAAATTCTGTTGTGGAAAGGAAAAACCGGGACATAAAGCAGTCTATAACAGCTAGAGTATTAGGTTCGGGTGATGGGTGAGTCAAACATCTTTATGGGGTCCAACGCTCATGAAATAATTTGCCAAGAAGTTCTCTAGGGGGGTCACTCCATATGAGGTCCTATTTGGGACAAGAATGTGGGTTCCTGATCTCGAATGTAAAGGCACAGTGGTGGAAAATAAACCCTTTGATATCAAAGATCGTTTGGCTGTTTTACAGGATCTAAATGAACTAAGATCGAAACAAAGCAACGTGTTCCTGAAGCCAACCACCACTGGGGAAAAACTGGCAGTCCCAGCAAGGCCTGTCTGGATCCCAAAAGTTGGGGATCTAGTCAGAGAGAAGATTGCGGACAAGAAGGAATTTGGACCTTCTTACAGACAGCCAGTAACTGTCCTAGCCGTCCACGGAACAAGAACAGTACTTCTGCCACCCCTTGCTGGAAAAAAGGAGAAATAATTTGTGTCAATCGACCTCATCAAACCACACTATGTGGCCAATACTAAATAGTAGGCCTCGTGGACTCCGACCTAGTAGCAGACGCACTCCTCTCGCTACTATCCAAGAGGTTCAGACTGAAAGACTCATAACCATAGAGAATTCAGCAGCAAGAGATGAAGGACTAGGCAACAATGCTATGGAACTCATCCCTCTTGAAACTCAAGTAACAGTTCGTCCAGATACACCTGTCTACACCAACGTAACACGTGATCAACTGGTTCCAGAGATTTCGACGAATCCTGATGCAATTACAACAATTGACCGAACTGCTTCTGGCTACTTCATTAACTTTGATACATTTTCTGAGGATCCAAGTGAGCCTGAAACGACGCCAGCCCTAAAAACTTTCAAACAACAAGTACAAGACTTTTTTCATTTTCTGAAAAAGACTTATCTGGTTTCACCATGGATTGAACTATGGATAATTTCTGGAATATTTTTCTTTCTGCTTTGGCTAGCTTTAGTAATGACTCTTAGCGTGCTTATAAATGGCAGATACATTCGTAGGGACACTGAAAGTAAAAATGTGAACTTACTTTTAAAGCCACACAAATCATCCCATCGTGAAGCAAGAGACTTGTCAGCAGTGAACATCACAGCCGTTCCTATACAGGATGGTATAGTTTGGGAAAAAACCGATTTCGACATATTCGGCCCGACAGAACTTTTGAAGATTCCACATTTATTTAAAATTTCATTAAGTGACTTTATTACCTCCAGTACCTATTCTGACGATTGGGACTTTGAGACTGTTAATAACATGATGTCTGATCTAGAAAGGTCTGCTGCGTTCTCTAACAATGAATACTTAGAGGGTTCATCAGACTACGAACAGCTTTATTGTTACAACCACTATGGTCATCATTTCTTGCATAAATCTGCATCACCTAGAAATGTGTTTATGTTTAACCAATGGGAACATTGTCCTACACCACCAAGGGGTAGTTCAAAAACATTTGCAAATAAGTTTCCATATTTTTCAGGGTACAATACATCTGATCCAGAAACATTTTACTATAAGAATGTAAACAAAACAAAACAGAAAATTATGTTAACTAATACAAAACAGATTTATTCTGCAGCCTTTATTACCCAACTGTCTAGACAAGGATTTGACTTTTGGAAAGACACGATAGACACAAAATCTGTCTGGGGTTCTAAAGATTGGCAAGTGCAGGGGATAGAAGCTTTGTTTAGAGCCTGTATCATCCCACAGCAAATAATGTTTTTGAATGACACTGTGCAACAAACGTCTTGCCTTGGTTTAGCCAAGATAAAAGACATGAACACACTTTCTGTACCAACACCTGCAAGTAATAGCACTACACAGGGAGAGGTTACAGTAGACACAATACTACAAAACAACAGATCAGATCCTGATTGTGAAAAATGGTTGCTCTGGCCCACAGACACAAACATCTGTCAAGAAAGATTCCTGAATAGAATACAGGGCTTTACTATCCATAGGCCAGACCCACGTTATGTTCAACTACAACATCCGGGGGTAGTAACAACATACAGTGTAGGAAAATTGTGCCTCGACTGGTTACAAAAATCTACACTCGAGGATGTAAAACGACACTTATCTTTACTTAAAGAAGACGCAGACCTTAGGGATTTCTTGCTAGGGCCAAGAAAACCGTGTCAAAAACGTTTCATATATGCCGGCATTTATGCTGCTTATAATGAAATATGGAAGGTTTCACAGGCAGAGGCCGCAGAAAGAATACGTGAGCTTGATCGTATTAACTTAGAGAAATCTCTCACTGTGGTCAACAATGGGTTAACAACTTTGTCATCCAGAATTTATTCACTGGACAACATTGTATCCTCTGCTATTGACATACTGGAACAAGATTTAGCCATGTTACAACAAGGCCAATCTCAGTTACGATCTATTATGTTATTAGGCTGGACGCTGCAATCCTTGCGTGCAGGCTATGTGCCTTGGCGTTTTATCAACACGTCGCACACGTTACTACTTGTGTAACGATATATCTGTAAGAGACATTAGTTAGTGATAGATTCCTTACCTTAGAATATCCCCAGGCGTCAGACTGGATCCGGAAAGTTTTTTCGTCAGCAGTACCCCTGCGCGTCGGTAGGTGGCGTCGTAAGCACCGAGATGACGTCACGGAGACTACTTAGGTGCCACCCATGCGCGCTGACGTCAGTTCTGTACACGACTTTCCGCGCCAGGAACGCAGAGCCATGCAAGAAACTGACCACTGGTGCCATGAAACTAGGGCCCTGAAATGGATGACCTTAACCCTAGAATCAGTTCGCAGAATGGGGAAGACGGGCGGTGCAGTAAGGAATCTATCACCAACTAATGTCTCTTACAGATATATCGTTACACAAGTAGTAACTTGTGCTTCTGAAAGAGACACGTTAGTGATAGATTCCTTACCTTAGAATAGATACCCCAGCAATACCAACCCCGGTGGTGGGTCTGCGAATAGATTACACCAGAAAGTCACGGAGAACAGAACGGCCAAAGAAGCCGTCTCTCCGGACTTGACTGTCAAGGCAGTAATGCTTGGTAAATGTGTGCAGCGAGGCCCACGTGCCTGCCTGACAAATATCCTGCAAGGAAACGCCGCGTCTCAAGGCAGTAGTGGCTGCTGTTGCCCTGGTAGAATGGGCACGCAGTCCCACAAGAGGCTCCTTCTTAGCCAAGGAGTAACATGCTTTGATGCACAAAACAACCCACCGAGAGATGGTGCGTTTGTGCACGGCCCGACCTTTTTTGGCGCCCACGTAGCCAACAAAGAGCTGGTCATCCACCCGGAATTGTTGTGTGCGCTTTAGATAGAACGAGAGCGCACGTTTTGGGTCCAGACGATGGAGCCTCTCTTCCTCTTTTGAAGGATGCGGAGGCGGAAAGAAAGTGGGCAAAGTGATGGTCTGCCCGATGTGAAAGGGCGTGACAACCTTTGGCAAGAAAGAAGGACGGGTCCTTAAAACCACCTTGTCCGGATGAACAGAAAGGAAAGGAGGTTTAGAAGAAAGAGCCTGGAGCTCACTCACTCTTCTGGCAGAGGTGATAGCTACCAGGAAAGCAGTCTTTAGAGTAAGAAGACGAAAAGGACAGTTATGAAGGGGCTCAAAAGGAGCGCACATCAGATAGGTCAAGACAAGATTTAAGTCCCATTGAGGCATTATGAAATGCACGGGAGGAAACGTGTGCGTAATGCCTTTCAGGAAACGATTAACAACTGGGGACTTAAAGAGAGAAGGCTGATCTGGAAGCCTGAGAAAGGCGGAGGGCCGAAAGATAACCTTTGACAGTGCTTAGAGCAGAGCCCTGCCGAGCCAAGGATAGTAGGACAGAAGGACTTCAGAAAGAGGGGCAGAAAGGGGATCCACAGACTTAGCTGTGCACCATGCCACAAATCTGTTCCACCGGCAGGCGTATACCGATTTAGTGGAGGGACGCCTGGCGGACAGAATGACATCACAGACTTCAGCTGTCACCGCTCAATCTCCACGCATGGAGGTGGAGGCTGGACAGGTGCGGGTGGAGGACCGTCCCCTGTTGCTGCGACAGAAGATCCTCCCGAAGAGGCAGTCGGATCAGGGGATCGATCGGCATGCTGAGTAGCTCGGGATACCAGTATCTTCGTGCCCAATCCGGAGCCACAAGAATGACTTGGGCCCGGTCGCGCCGAATCTTCTTCAGCACTCTGGGCAGAAGTGGTATAGGCGGAAAGGCGTACAACAGACCGCAGCTCCACTCACGACGAAAAGCGTCGCCTAGCGAGTGCCGCCTTGGAAATTCCAACGCGCAGAACTGATGACATTGCGTGTTCTCTTCGGTGGCGAATAGATCTAACCAAGGCTCTCCCCTCTGCAGAAAGAGACCTTGCGCCACGTTTGAGTTCAGACGCCATTCGTGATCCATCAAGCACCGGCGGCTGAGTTCGTCCGCCCTGGCGTTCAGAGAACCTGCCAGGTGTTGAACCACCAAGGAAATGCCTTGATGTTCCAGCCATGTCCAGAGGCGCAGAGCCTCCTGACATAGGGTCCACGACCCCACCCCGCCCTGTATGTTGCAATACCACAAGGCGGTGGTGTTGTCCGTGAACACCTGCACTACACTTCCCCGGACAGAGGGAAGGAATGCCTTCAGTGCAAGTCGGATCGCCCGAAGCTCCAAAAGATTGATATGGAGCCGGGACTCCGCCGGAGACCAGAGGCCTCTGATCTCCGCCTCTCCCAAATGTCCGCCCCATCCCAGGAGGGACGCATCCGTCACCACTGTGTGCTCCGGTTGGGGAAGGGAGAGGGGTCTGCCATTGACCCAATCGCTATTCGTGAGCCACCACTGCAATTGTCGTGTAGTGCGCTCCGAGATCTGGACAAGATCGGACAGGTTGCCCTGTTGCTGTGCCCACTGGAACTTCAGGTCCCACTGCAGAGCCCGCATATGCCACCCGGCATGTCGCACTAGCAGAATGCAGGAGGCCATCAGGCCCAGGAGCCGGAGGGTCATCCTGACTGAAACCCGGGATAGGGGCTGAAAGATGGGAATCATAGCCTGAATATCCCGGACTCGCTGCTCGGGAGGATAAACCCGAAACTGCGTCGAATCCAGAACCGCTAGGATGAAGGGGAGCTTCTGAGAAGGACTCAGGTGCGACTTCGGCACATTGATTGCAGGAGGTCGGCCGTAGTCTGAAGGTGGGTGACGACTGCTTGGGGCGAGCCCGCCTTCAACAACCAGTCGTCGAGGTAGGGGAAGACTGACACCCCTGACCTGCGCAGATGAGCTGCGACCACCGCCATCACTTTGGTGAACACCCGAGGGGCACTGGTAAGGCCGAAGGGGAGCACCGCAAACTGAAAATGCTCCTGGCCTACCGTGAACCGCAGGTAACGCCGGTGGGCCGGCAGGACGGGGATGTGAAAATATGCGTCCTGCAAGTCCAGCGCTACCATCCAGTCTCCGGGGTCGAGGGAAGCCAAGACCTGAGCCAGAGTCAACATCTTGAACTTCTCCTTCCAGAGGAAGCGATTGACGTTCCGGAGGTCCAAGATGGGGCGCAAACCCCCTTGTCCTTCTTGGGGACCAGAAAGTAGTGGGAATAACAACCACTCCCTACTTCTGACCCAGGAACATACTCGATGGCCCCCTTGGCCAAGAGGGCCGTGACTTCCTGCTGGAGAAGGGCCAAGTGGTCCCCCGACATGTGGTGGTACCGAGGTGGCATGGCTGGAGGGGTGGACTGAAAGGGAAGGGAGTAACCCTTGCGGATAATCTGCAACACCCACTCGTCCGATGTGATAGCGTGCCAGTGGGGGAGATGATGGCAGACCCTGCCACCCACTGGCGTGGGGTGCCCCACAAAGCTCGGATTAGGAAGGTTTGGAGGCAGAAGCAGCGGGGGCGGAGGTGGACTGACCCCCACGCTGATTCCCAGACCCGCCCCTGCGGAAACCGCGGCCGCGCTGAGGCTGGTTCTGCCCAGGCTTGCTGAAGGAACGTGCCCGAGCGCCCCTTCCGTGGCCACAAAAGGAACGAAAACCAGGAGTGGCTGGGCTTTTCGTGGAAAGACCGAAGGACTTGGCCGTGGCCCGCGAGTCCTTAAAACGCTCAAGCGCACTGTCGGCTTTATCGCCAAACAGGCGAGTGCCATCAAAGGGCATGTCCATGAGTGAGCTCTGGACATCCGGCGAGAACCCGGTAGATCTCAACCAGGCGTGGCGACGAAGCGCCACAGTCGTAGAAATCGCTCTACCTAGTGAGTCCGGGGTGTCTAAACCACACCGAATGGCGAACTTAGCCGCATCTTTACCCTCGGCAATAGCTTGGGACAGCACAGCTTGGGTCTCCTCAGGACACTGAGGCAACACCTGTGCAACTGTATCCCACCCCGCGTGGGAATAGCGGCCCAATAGGCATGCGGTGTTCACCGACCGCAGCCCCAAGCTGGCCGAAGAGAACAACCGCTTGCTGAACTGCTCCAGCTTCTAAAAGTCCTTCTCCGGCGGAGCCGTGGGAAAGGCACTCTGGGACGTCGAAGCTTGGATGACCAGACTCTCGGGCGTAGGATGTGTGGTCAGAAAGGCAGGGTCACCCGGCGCCGGGCGATGACGCCTGGCGACGTTCTTATCCACAGGGGCCCCTGTGGCTGGCCGCGACCAAGTGCCCAGTAAGACGTCAGTGAGGACGTCATTAAAGGGCAGCAGGGGCTCCGACGAAGTGGACGCCGTCTGGAGCACCTCAGTGAGGAGATTAGTCTTCAGGGCCACCGTAGGGAGATCAAGGTTGAGGACTTCAGCAGCCCGACGGAGCACCATCGTGTAAGAAGCACCCTCCTCCATGGTAGGCGGAGGAGAGGCAAACCCCGGGTCAGAGGAGACATCAAGGCCGCCAGCCGCCTCTAACTCGTCCGCCCAGTCTTGCTCGGAGTCACACTGACGAGCAAGAGGGTCCTTGGACCCCTCCCAGTCGTCCTCCACCTCCGCCATATGCGGAACAGACTGCGGCGGCAGGGCAGGGACCGGTGAAGGAACAAACGGCGCCGGGAACGGCGCCGGACGTAGCCGAACCGGCGCCGTGCCACAGTCGTAGAAATCGCTCTACCTAGTGAGTCCGGGGTGTCTAAACCACACCGAATGGCGAACTTAGCCGCATCTTTACCCTCGGCAATAGCTTGGGACAGCACAGCTTGGGTCTCCTCAGGACACTGAGGCAACACCTGTGCAACTGTATCCCACCCCGCGTGGGAATAGCGGCCCAATAGGCATGCGGTGTTCACCGACCGCAGCCCCAAGCTGGCCGAAGAGAACAACCGCTTGCTGAACTGCTCCAGCTTCTAAAAGTCCTTCTCCGGCGGAGCCGTGGGAAAGGCACTCTGGGACGTCGAAGCTTGGATGACCAGACTCTCGGGCGTAGGATGTGTGGTCAAAAAGGCAGGGTCACCCGGCGCCGGGCGATGACGCCTGGCGACGTTCTTATCCACAGGGGCCCCTGTGGCTGGCCACGACCAAGTGCCCAGTAAGACGTCAGTGAGGACGTCATTAAAGGGCAGCAGGGGCTCCGACGAAGTGGACGCCGTCTGGAGCACCTCAGTGAGGAGATTAGTCTTCAGGGCCACCGTAGGGAGATCAAGGTTGAGGACTTCAGCAGCCCGACGGAGCACCATCGTGTAAGAAGCGCCCTCCTCCATGGTAGGCGGAGGAGAGGCAAACCCCGGGTCAGAGGAGACATCAAGGCCGCCAGCCGCCTCTAACTCGTCCGCCCAGTCTTGCTCGGAGTCACACTGACGAGCAAGAGGGTCTTTGGACCCCTCCCAGTCGTCCTCCACCTCCGCCATATGCGGAACAGACTGCGGCGGCAGGGCAGGGACCGGTGAAGGAACAAACGGCGCCGGGAACGGCGCCGGACGTAGCCGAACCGGCGCCGTGTCCCAATGCGGGTCCCAGGTAGGGACAAAATTGTCCTGGAACCTGGGCAGGGGCGGGACAAATGGCATCCACAGCGGCGCCGGAGGCGGAGCCGAGGGTTGCGCTGGGGCCGGCACCGTGGGACCTTGCGGCGCGGTGGCCGGAGCCAGCGGCGCAGGATCCTGCGGCGCCGGAGCCGTTGGCAGTGCCGGGGCCGGAGCCGCCGACGGCCCAAAAGGATCCAGACACGGGACCGCGGGGCCAAAGGGCGCGCCGGCGGGAGCCCAAGTCCTAAACAGGCGGTCCATGGTAGCAAGAAATTCTTGCACCTGTGCGGGAGTCGCCGACTGACCTGGGTAAGGCGGGTAGGCCGCGGGACTCCCGGGCTCCAAAGGAGCGCCTCAGGGGCAGAACCCCTGTCCCCCTCGTCCGCATCCGAGGACCGACGGGGGGACGTCGGAGAGCGACAACGCTTCTTCGACTTCTTCTTGTGGCGTCTCTTACCCGAATCCGAGGGTGAAGACTTGGAGCCCGAGGAGTGACGATGGTGGCCCCGCGAGCGTTCTCTGGAGCGGCCCCTAGACCGAGAACGGCGCTGGGACGAGTGCCGAACCTCAAGCAGCTTCCGGCGACGCTCCCTCAAGGCCTTCGGGGCCATGGCCAGACAGTCCCTGCAGGCCCGGGAGTCGGTGTCGCTCTCCAGGCAGTAGAGACAGACGACGTGGGGGTCCGCCACCGACATATTGCGACGGCAGGCCCCACAAGACTTAAAACCAGGCATCCCTACGTGCACCAGACGACCACAGGAGACAAAAAAGTCTCAAAAAGAGAGTCAAAATGTGACTAAGGTACGTGCTCTAACCGGATCTGCGCTTACTGGCGCGGAAAAAGAACTGACGTCAGCGCGCATGGGTGGTGCCTAAGTAGTCTCCGTGACGTCATCTCGGCGCTTACGACGCCAGCGACGAACACGGAGCCGCACGACGCCACCTACCGACGCGCAGGGGTACTGCTGACGAAAAAACTTTCCGGATCCAGTCTGACGCCTGGGGATATTCTAAGGTAAGGAATCTATCACTAACGTATCTCTTTCAGATGTCTCTGTTTTCAGAATTCAATCTTACGGATAAACAGGTCGAACTGGCACAAAGGGGAGCAAAGTATACAGTGCTGAGCATTGGAAAACTGGAGAAATTACCATTTGCAGTAGCAGACAAACCAGCTACAGAATGGCTTATCCATGGCAAAATAACTCTGCCTGTCACTACTTTTCATTTTCAGTATTGCCTCAAACAAATGCAAGCAGGCAAATATGAAAGGTTGGGTAAAGAATACATTAAGACATCCTGGGATTTACCTTACGAATACAGATGTTGGAGTGGGGATCGTGAAGTGTTTCTAAGCGGTACACACTGTGAGAATGCACTGAGCGGATCTCTCATATGTCAGGACATTTCTTTACACGGGGCTTGTAATGGTTCTGTGGCAAACTTGTCCTGCCACCTGCAGGGTACACCAGCTGCTGTAATTAATCCAACGTTTGGCCAACTTTCTAACGGGAGTTACCTCATGTTGAATGATCAGAGTTGCTGTGGCATGTTGCCAGGAATCCCATATCTGGTAACGGTTAGCTCCAGGGTTACTTGTTGTATGCAAGTATTGTTCCCCCAAATAGACACAGTCAGGGAGTCGCCTCTATGGCCTTCATTCTTTCTTTTATTCGTTTTGATACTTTAAGCAGAATGAAAGCCATGCTTTTACAACAAACCGTGCCTTTGACCTCGGCCAAAGAAATCTATGATCTACAAATTGCAAGGACTTCGGCTGAGATACCGGCTCTCATTCGTACAAACTGCCCTATACATTTCGTAGAAATGATGGGACATATCTTAAACATGTCTGATACGAGCGGGATTGTACATGTATTTAAGACCATCTGTTCAGGACTGTTAACACCTTTTCAGGCAGTCCTCGGAATCATTCCAAACTTCGCACATTCGGTGTTTGGTGGTGTGCCATTAATTCTAGCACTCGTTGCAGGAATCCTGTTTTTATTCCTACTACTACGCTATGGCAAGCCTATCAACCGGCGTCACTCCCAGCAATTTGGAGAAAGCTCTCCTAGAACGGAAGTGCCGTGAGCGCATAGTGCAACTTTTGGGCATACCTCGTCTAAGGGAACTTAATACAACATGGTTTCTGTCATTTAGACCAATCTGGTAAGATTGCATCTTACCTGTTTTACGATGCCTGCTTTGCGGTGAAGAATGCGTGCTAGACATCTGTCTAACACTCCCATCAGTCATGCCAACGGATATCGATACTCTGCTGGACCCGATAACGGCCCATGCTCTGTGTTGTCCCCAGAGGCTACCAATCCTGATGACAGCATTCGTTGAGATCTCACAGACGCTTCCTGCTGCTGCTGAGGTACGAGATGGATCAACAGGCACACAGGTAACAATGGACGCGAACATTGCTGCAGCATCCTATGCTGAAGGCGATGCTTCACATCTCTGTGCAGTTAACCTTCTAAACGAGGTGTTCCAACTGTCACCGACATCGGTAGACGATCTTTTGTCTACAGGAATAGATGATTTCATGTTTACACCAGACCCATACACTGACTTTGATTCGGCTCACAGTGTACCGGGGAAGCATTGAATTTGGCCTCCATATTCTCATAACAGAACAAAACTTGGAACTCTTCCTAAAAATTGAATTATTTTTTTCATTTGAAAATACATGGCAATTCAATCTGCTTACAGTAGAACTATTCATATAGAACGGACTTCTTTGAATACTTCCAGGGACACATTGTCACCTTATTTACCACAATTTCATTTAGTACCATGATATGAAATGGCTTTGATTTTTTGAATACTTGTCAACCATTTCGTCATATGTATATATTTCTGTTTTATCATTCATGTTGCATTTATTTCCAATATATGCTTAGAATGAAAAAATGCTTTAAAATGTACAGTACCTATTTAGCAACAGTTTTTTTAAAAACTTCTTTTAGTATGCTTTTAGAAATGTTTTTAGCAACATGTGGTACTCAGTTTAATGTTTAGCATTTAATGTTTAAGCATTTAGTATTATCGTTCATTCGAAAGTGGAGTGGGTGTTGTATTCAGCTTTAGGTGTCCGTATATAGGTTTTCCTGATACATGTCCTTATATAGGCACAATTCGCATTGCCCTTATATAGGCATTAGCCATGCTATCCAAATACAGGCATGGTCCCCTACATCCGTCCACCCTAATGTCACAACGAGTTCTTGGAAACCAGACCCTTAAGCTCTTGGGAGTTCCCCTAGCACAGGATTATTGATTTCTCAAAGAACTCATTTATTATGCATGAACCGCTATTCCTTAAGGGTTCATTCTGGACGTCTTCCTCTCCCCGACTTTACGTCAATTCTAACATTCCAAGGCACCTACCGGGTATAAATATACCTTCCCTTGCCCAAGCAAGTAGGAGGAGACCTCGACTTTAGAGGAGCCCGTGTCCCTGCCTGACGCACTGACAAGATACGCTGTCATCCCTGCTCGCAGAGAATCCAGCTTCCAGTGTTCTGACTCCCTTCGCAGGGTGTTAGAGTTCGAGACCCGGAAAGAGATTCCCACCTCTCTCATTCTCAAGGTATGGAGCTGACTAGAACCTAGAGGGACTCTTGGCATACCAGAATTGGCATACTATAGCATACCATACTATAGAATACATCACCTACTTCTTACCTTGCACTACACTTAGGTTAGGTACACTGGGGTAGAACTAGTTAGAGAAGCATCTTATGAGTACTCGCATTTTTGGCTTATGTTATTTATGTATATGAATATATGTGTCATAGCTAAAAGATAATGCTAGCGCAGTATTATTTCTTTCTACTGCTTACGCTGTACATAATATTTCTCGCATACTGTCTTATGATTGTAACAGCTCATATCTCTTACACGAGAAACAAGACCGTTCAATAAATCCTTTTATTGAAACGCCCGTCTATTCTTTCTGTGTAACTCTGTAGAAACTAAGCATGCACGATTAGCTGAGTGAAACTGTTATCTGTTGTTTCCACGATTCTGAGAGTGTTCCGATTCTAAAGGGAAACAAAGTTGTCATGTTTATGCGGTTGCCAGAAACTACTCCCTTCTTGTTTAAAAGGAGTTTCTAGTGGCCTCTGAGTTAGCTGGTACAAAGTAATTAAGTTTAATATACTCAATAGGGGCATACTGATGTATATGAATATATGTGTCATAGCTAAAAGATAATGCTAGCGCAGTATTATTTCTTTCTACTGCTTACGCTGTACATAATGTACAAGTTACTTACCTTCGGTAACGATGTATCTGGTAGAGACGATTCTAGCCGCAGATTCCTTAACGTAGAATTATCCCCAGGCGTGAGACTGGATCCGGAAAATTTTGCCACAGCATCCCTGCGCGCCGGGGGGGGGGGCGCGGCACCACACGACTCTGCCCTGACGCTGTCCGCGGACGTGACGTCAGCGAGGTCACATAAGTCCCACTCCGGCGCGCTGACATCAGTTTTCCTTGGAGAACTTTTCCGCGCCACAACGCGGAGCCATCACAAACAAAACTGGGAAAGCATGGTAACAGTGTGCGAAAAGCAGTGAAACAGAAAGGGAAGATGCGAATGGTGAAGGACAGCACCATGAGGGACAGTGCCAGGCACCGTGTCACTGAAAGGCATGTAAGGGAAAGAGCAGAGTACCGCCTCGGAGAAGCAATCCTGCAAAGCCAAAGCGACATCCACCCTGGAGACAGAAAAGAACAGGTGAAAAAGGCCCTAACAGACGACAGAAAGTCTGCAACCACAAGCTATAACAGTGAAGGGCAACAAGCCGGAACAGAGGAGGAACGACAAAGGACCCCAGGACAACACCACCAAGGAGCGACGCATCCCCTGTAAAGAACCAAGGGCTGAGGCACAGCCAAGAGACCCTAACCCAGAGGACTGCAGAGGAGTCAGAAAACCCCAAGCAATGAGAAAGGGAGAAGAGCATGAGTAGACCCCACACTGGAACAACCAGGGTGGAGGGACGCAGAAAGACATTGAAACCCACCGTCCAAGTACCAGAAAGGAAGGGGTGGAACAAGAAACAGAACGAAGCAACCCGCCAGGGACGAAGTGAAAGAGGAGACTCGCAGAAGACAAGCCACCCTGAGGTAGGCGATTGCAGAAGACCAACGGAAGGTCCTCGCAGAACGGGGAGGAAGGGCGGGCCGTGAAGGAATCTGCGGCTAGAATCGTCTCTACCAGATACATCGTTACCGAAGGTAAGTAACTTGTACATCTGATAGAGAAAACTAGCCGCAGATTCCTTATCGTAGAATAGATACCCTAGCCATACCCAGAGGGGAGGAGGGTCTGCGAGAGAATCTCACCAGCTTGGAAGAACACAGGACCCCAACAGGGGATGTGTCATGGGGACAGGAAGGACGGCCCAGCCCCCACCAAGCAGCGGAAGAACAAGGAGAAGGGAAGGCCAGGACACCACAAGACTACCCGAGGGGCCAAGGGTGTCCGCCAGAGAACCCGGAGGGACAGGCGGCACCAAGAGAGTATCAAGAAGAAAAGAACCACCCTCGAAGCCAAGGAGAAGAGGTGGAAACGGGGGCAGAGCCCGCCTCAGGAGCAGGAACGGCCTCCCAGCCGAGAAGCGCAGACGTGAGAAGGAAGACACAGTCATGCAAGCCCCAGCAGAGCGACGGACAGGAGCACACGGGTACACGCCAAGGCCCACAGGGGAGGACCATAACGTCCAGGCGTGCGCAACCGGCAGCGGGCACAGACTATGAAGAAGTGCCCAGAACAAGCCGAGCGCAAGACCAGGGCGGGGGCAAGGGAACCCCCCGCACAAGCCCCTTGAAGGACTGTCCCAGTGGCACAACCCGGCCCACGAAGAGGAGTGGGAAACATGTAGCCCAGACCTAAAGCCGTCAACCAGAACACAGGAGAACACCAGGAATATCCCGGCCCCCCTGGAACACAAGGTAGAGGACCAGGCCGAACGTCGGAGAATAAGGCGGAAACACCAAGACACGACGCCGTAGACGGCATGACAAAAGTCGGTCTGGCGATCCAGAGGCTGAGGAGGGAAGGAAAAAAACGCACAGAAGCAGACATCCCGCGGGAACAAGGACAAACGTACGCCAGGCAAGCCCCGCAGAAGAGGGGTCGAAACACCAGCGGATTCTGAGCAGGACGGAACCTGGAGCAGCGGAAGCCGCGCGAAGGCTGAGGAAAAAAGACCGCACCAAGCGGAATACAGTAACGCAAGGAACCCAAAAAGGGATCCACATCCGCCCAGCTTAGGACAGGGTTATACAATAGCCAACAAGTACCCCACCTAGGGTATGGCACACCCAAAACAAAACAGGGGAACACCTCTTAGGGAAAAACCCCGCAGCAGAGGTGAGAACAGAAAGACCTGTGGGTATCAACACAGACGGCTTACCAATCAGCCAAAAAGGGGACACAGACGGTCCAACCTGAGGACCCATACGGCTTCACTAACAGCCAAAAACACACCACAAATCGAAAAGGCCGTACCCGCAGCCAAAAGGACAGAGGGGCCAACTGAAGGACCCAAAAGGCAGTCCCAGCCCCACACAGCACACAGAGGGGCCACCGAAACACTAGGCCCAAGGAGAGAAGCGGGACAAACACCTCCCAGAAGACACCTGAGGACCGACAACCCGAAGGTTACGGAGGGGGAGGAGGACGGAGCCCCGCAAGGAGGCGCTGAATAGCGGAGTCCGCGTGGGTGTTAAATAACAGAATCCCATCAAAAGGTAGGTCAACAAGACGCTCCCGAATATTCTCGGGAAAGACGCTATCCCGCAACCAAACATGGCGGCGGAGGGCCACGGAACTCGCCATAGCGCGGGCGAGGGAATCAGAGACATCCAAGGCCGAACGGAGAATAAAAGCAGCTAACTCCCAACCATCCAACACATGGTGCCGCAGATCAGCATGGACACCATCGTGGGAAGCGCTAGACAGAAGGGACTCCGCGGAATCCCATAGGTCAGAGGTAGCTCTGGTTGACACACAAAGGGTGTTGAGCGCGCACAGAGCAGCACTAGTGGAAGCGAAAATGTTACGCCCCCAGTAGTCCAACCACCGGGCCTCCCGTGACGGAGGGAGCAACACCGAAGGCAAGGAGGGGAAAGCAGTCTGCAGGACGGGGCCCTGGGCAGAAGGGTGGGAAAAAAGGCAGACCAGATCGAGCGGGGCAGGACGGTGGAGGTGGAGGAGCGGCTGAGGCACCGGATCCCCTGTAGCAGGACGCCCCCAGGCCCCCAGAAGAGAGTTATGGAGCGAAGCCTCAAATGGAAGAAGAGGATCCCCTCCACCAGAGCCCTGGTGGAGAATCCCCAACAAGTGATCCGTTGGGAGCGGAGCAACCGGATTTCCCATCTGCAAAATGCCAGCGGCCGTGGAGATGGCCCGGACAAAGGCGACACTCGCCTCCGTAGGGCGACGTGGGGGAGAGAGCAACTCTTCCGTGGGCGAAGGCTGCAAACTAAGCCGCCCGTCCCCATGCCCTGCCGGAGGAAGAAACGGCCAGCCCCGGTAGGAGGAAGGACCCACGGACGAGTGGGGAGCCTGAGGGGTCTCCGAAGAAGGCGGAGAAGCCTGCGGGGCCACCAACTGCAAGGTGCGGGAGAGCGGGTCCGGGGACTGGGGACACGGAGACGGCATAGAGCCCGCCCCGGAGGCCGCCGGGGAAAAAGCAACGATGCGGCGTCCATTCTCCGGTGAAGAGGAGACAAGGAGATGACAACCCTCCGGAGAGGAGGAGTCGAAGCTCCGACGCCGGGACGGCGCGGAGACTCCGCCAGCGGCACCAGTGTGTCCTCGCACGGCGCCGAAGAGTCCACCAGGGGCGCCGAGTCGACCTCCACCACACAGTCTAGGAGAAAGGGGCAGGGTTGGAGCCGAAGCGGCCAATGAACGGTGCCGCAAAAGGCGCCGGCTCGACCCCCGACGAGGCAGCCGCCGGTGCAGGGGTCCGAGAGGGACTCGGGGAGGCACCCCGGGCCCCGGCCTCCGCCCGCGGCACCGCCAGGGCAGGGGAGGAAAGCCGTCAGCACCGGAAAGGCGCTGGCTCGGCCTCCGGTAAGCCAGCCGCCTGCCCAGAGGACCGAGGGGGACTCGGGGACGAGCCGCGAGTCCCGGCGACCACTCGCGACACCACAGGGAGCCCCGCGGGGCTTTGCGGCGAGGCAGGGACGCCGTGGGCCGAAAGGGGGGAACCCCGGAGGGCCGCACCTCGACGACACCACACCTCCAGAACCTGAAGCCGAACCCATCGGCGCCGAGGGCGAAGCCGCCGGCGAGTCCGCGGAAAGCCCTGCGCATGGCAAGGGATCCGCAGACGTCTCAGGAAGAGGAGGGGGGCCCAAAGAAGCCCGCAGAGCCGAAGCGTAGGCCTTCATTTGGGCCCAAGTCGCCCCAACGCCAGGAAACGGCGGATAGGTTGGCGACGGGCGAGGGCGCACGTCCCGAGAGGAACCCGAGCCCTCATCAGAACGAGGACTGGGCCTCGGTGACAGACTGCAAGACTTACCGGCGGGCGAGCGACGCCCGTGAAGCCTCGGCGAAGGACGATGCCGCAACCGGAATCGGCAGCTCCTGGACCCTTCCGAGGCAGGGGACGGACGCGGGGACGAGACCGATCTGGACAAGCGGGCCGAAACCTACTTCATCCGGCGCTCCCGCCGGGACTTCGGCTTGAGATGCTGACAGGCGTCGCAGTCCGTAGAATCATGGTGCTCGCCCAAACACCACATACAAATAGGGTGAGGGTCCGTCGCCGACATCTGACGCGCACAAGAAGCACACGTTTTGAAACCCGAAGGCATTGCACACTGTTCCCAACGCAAAGTGTTGAAAGAGGCCTGAAAACAGGCTAAGGGAACTTACTTCGGATCCGCGTTGCACGCGGAAAAGACAAAACTGATGTCAGCGCGCTGGGGTGGGACTTATGTGACCTCGCTGACATCACGTCCGCGGACAGCGTCAGGGCAGAGTCGTGTGGTGCCACGCCCCCCCCCCCCCCACGGCGCGCAGGGATGCTGTGGCAAAATATTCCGGGTACAGTCTCACGCCTGGAGATAATTCTACGTTAAGGAATCTGCAGCTAGTAGTATCTATCAGATATATCTCGCATACTGTCTTATGATTGTAACAGCTCATATCTCTTACACGAGAAACAAGACTGTTCAATAAATCCTTTTATTGAAACGCCCGTCTATTCTTTCTGTGTAACTCTGAAGAAACTAAGCATGCACGATTAGCTGAGTGAAACTGTTATCTGTTGTTTCCACGATTCTGAGAGTGTTCCGATTCTAAAGGGAAACAAAGTTGTCATGTTTATGCGGTTGCCAGAAACTACTCCCTTCTTGTTTACAAGGAGTTTCTAGTGACCTCTGAGTTAGCTGGTACAAAGTAATTAAGTTTAATATACTCGATAGGGGCATACTGAGCTCAGTCCTATGTCAAACCTATAGGGTATATTATTCCAATGAGCAGAGCCTATTAGGGAAATAGGAACTACACTACAGATCTATAGGGATACCATTTGGTCCTGCTGCATTGGATGAGCGTGATCTTTTTATTAGTTCTGCTATTTCTTCCTTTGTTATATCTGGAAATATTCCATCAACTTTTGGTGTATAGTTACAGATGATAAAGCTGACTTATATAGAACTTTAATATAGGTTTCCCATTTATCACTTAGGATAAAAAGGTCATCTGGCTGTTCATACGAAATTGAACCACATCCCACCACAGACCAGTATGCTCTTTCATTCCGGGTTAATATAGCATGATAAAATTTTGCGTAGACATTTTTCTCACTATCCGGTTTTATTTGTATGTTTCTGTTTTTAAATTCCCTCCTTAAATCTTGCTACCTCAGATCACGCTCGTTAGACACTGGAAGTTTTAGTGTGTGTCGCACCATCTTACGGTATACTTTCTTTGATTCGATTAATTGCTGAGTATTGGGTGAAATTGCAATATTTGTTCATAGATTCTGTGATTTGGCCACAAGGATTAATAATATATTTTTTAGTATGGATTGCCATGTAGCTATCCGATAGTCTCCAGCTTCCAACAACACAAAATCTTTTCTAATACACGATGTCAGAGCTCCCTCTAAATTAGACGTCTTCTCTTTTAGCGCCTTATTCCAAATAAGCTTTTACCATTAACAGCAGTCATTCTGCAACTATTAGCCATTACATGCGTCTCTCAATGATCATGTTTGATGTTGATAACTAGTCTTTGAGGGTCGTGATCACTCTCGGGTCATGGTATGATAGCATACTTTTTACACAGGTGGAAATATGATTAATACACAAATGTGTAGTCTATGGTAGTAGAGAACATGGATCCTCGGTAAGTTGGTGCGGCCAGATGATCTTCTGCTAGTCTTCCGTTTAACGCTCTAAATTCTGAGTCGGACATAAAATCATATGTGAACCTGGTTAGAGCAGTGGCTTTTTTTTACGTTTTTTTGTAAAGAAATTTTTGGTTGTGGGATATTGTTGCTCAAGTCCGGTTCCTAGTTGCTTGCGCATTTATTTGCCGATGGCAGTAAGGTTTGATTAAAATCCCCAGTTATAATGACAAAAAATTGTTCATACGCAGCCATTATTTGCCTCAGTTCTTCAAGTGTTGTCCGATATTTACACTTGTTTTTCACCAGTTGAGGAGGAAAATAGATATTTATAATCAAAAGCTTTGTGGCATTTTGGTTTGTTAGAAGCACTGGTAATATATCTATTGAAGGTGTTTTTATTTTTTCACTTGTCATACAAAGTTTGTTGCTTATTGATATTGTCAGACCTCCACTTGTTCTTCTAAAAGCATTCTTTTTTTGCTTTAATTTCATGTGTTGTATAGTTAGATTTACAGATTGCCAGGTCTCCTGAAGACATATTACTCATTGTTCTTGTAAAACATTTATCATGTTCCATGATAGAATAGAGAAATTATTGATGGTTTCCTCAAACGCCTTCTCAGTCTGCCCACCTCAGCTTCTACCGAGATCACTCACAGAGAAGTAGGGCTTCAGCACCTCACAGACATAGTTGCATCTCGTCCCTTACTGCTCTGGCGTTCTATATGGTCCAAAGAAGCAACCAGTTTTACTAAATCAGCCATTTTAGACTGTCTTACTCTGGATAATGCATTGGCGATCCCCTGGTTAAGCTATATTAATTCTCTGTACAGCAAATTGTTCAAGATGTCAGTCTGGACTAACCCCTTATTAGCAACATCACTTAGCAAGTTGTCTATCAGAGAAACTTTTATGAACAATAAGAGGGAATTTCTGCTTGATTGTGAGAGAAGGAAACCAACTGTCAAGTTTTATCTAACACTACTTCAACAGAGGGCTGTCGAACAAGTTACTTACCTTTGGTAACGATATATCTGTAAGAAACATAGGTTAGTTGTAGATTCCTTACCTTAGAATTACCCCCAGGCGTCTGACTGGATCCGGAAAGTTTTTCGTCAGCAGTACCCCCTGCACGTCCGTCGTTGGCATCGTGGTCACTGGGATGACGTTGCGTGGTGACGTCAGTTCTGTACACGACTTTCCACGCCAGAAGCGCAGAGCCATGCAAGACACTGACCATTGGTGCACAAAACTAGGGCCCTGAAAGGAAGTCCTTAACCCTAGAAGTCAGTTTGCAGAACGGGGAGGATGGGTGGGGCGGTAAGGAATCTATAACTTACCTATGTTTCTTACAGATATATCGTTACCAAAGGTAACTAATTTGTTCATCTGAAAGAAACAGTCAGTTATAGATTCCTTACCTTAGAATTGATACCACAGCAATAACAACCCCGGAGGTGGGTCTGCGAACTAAGTTCACACCAGAAAGTCCTGGAGAATAGAAAAACCAAAGAAGCCGTCTCTCCGGACTTGGCTGTCCAGGCAGTAGTGCTTGGTGAACGTGTGCAGCGATGCCCATGTAGCTGCCTGACAGATGTCATTAAGGAGGACTCCCCGTCCCAAAGCAGT
This sequence comes from Calotriton arnoldi, assembly GCA_963921515.1. NCBI lineage: Eukaryota > Metazoa > Chordata > Amphibia > Caudata > Salamandridae > Calotriton > Calotriton arnoldi. Next base: position 1,439,456 of record CAWUFW010004079.1, read on the forward strand.
GGTAGCTGCCGTCGCCCTGGTGGAATGGGCGCGCAGTCCCACTGGAGGCTCCTTCTTTGCCAAAGAATAGCAAGCTTTGATGCACAGAACGACCCACCTGGAGATGGGTCGTTTGTGCACGGCCCGACCCTTCTTAGCGCCCACGTAACCAACAAAGAGCTGGTCGTCCACCCGGAATTGTTTGGTGCGACCCAAGTAGATGGAAAGCGCACGTTTTGGATCCAGACGGTGGAGCCTCTCTTCCTCTTTTGAAGAATGCGGAGGCGGAAAGAAGGTGGGCAAAGTGATGGTCTGGCCAATGTGGAAAGAAGTAACCACCTTGGGAAGAAAGGAAAGTCTATTTCTGAGGATGACCTTGTCCGGATGGACAGCCAGAAAGGGAGGCTTGGAAGAAAGAGCTTGTAGCTCACTCACCCAGCGTGCAGAGGTGATGGCCACCAGAAAGGCAGTTTTCAAAGTTAGAAGCCTGAGAGGACAGTTATGTAGTGGCTCAAAGGGAGCGCACATAAGATATGTAACAACCAAGTTCAAGTCCCAGTAGGGCATTACGAAGGGAACAGGAGGAAAAAGATGAGTAATGCCCTTAAGGAAGCGATTTACAACAGGGGTCTTGAAAAGAGTAGGCTGATCAGGAAGCCTAAGGAAGGCTGAAATGGCCAAGAAGTAGCCCTTTAGAGTGCTCAGAGCAGAACCCTGCTGGGCCAAAGAAAGGAGGAATAAGAGAACCTCAGAAAGAGGGGCGGAAAGGGGCACCATGCAACAAATTTGTTCCATCTGCAGGCATACACCGTCTTAGTGGAGGGACGCCTGGCTGCCAAGATAACATCACAGACTTCGGGAGGCAGGTCAAACGACGTCAACTGCCGCCGCTCAATCTCCACGCAAGGAGTTGGAGGCTGGACAGGTTCGGGTGGAGGACTGTCCCCTGCTGCTGCGACAGAAGATCCTCCCGAAGAGGCAGTCTGATCGGAGGATCGATGGCCATGTTGAGCAGCTCGGAATACCAGACTCTTCGTGCCCAATCTGGAGCCACAAGAATGACTTGGGCCCGGTCGTGTTTAATCTTCTTCAGCACTCTGGGAGGAAGTGGTATAGGCAGAAAGGTGTATAGAAGACCGCAACTCCACTCGCGACGAAAAGCGTCGCCTAGCAAGTGCCGCCTTGGAAATTCCAACGCGCAGAATTGCTGACATTCCGCCTTCTCTTCGGTGGCGAATAGATCCAACGAAGGCTCTCCCCACTGCTGAAAGAGACCTTGCACCACCTCTGAGTGAAGACGCCATTCGTGATCCATCATACACCTGCGGCTGAGCTCGTTCGCCCTGGCGTTCAGGGAACCTGCCAGGTGTTGAACCACCAGGGATATGCCCTGATGTTTCAGCCATGTCCAGAGGCGGAGGGCCTCCTGACATAGGTCCACGACCCCACGTCGCCTTGTTTGTTGCAGTACCACATGGTTAGTGGTGTTGTCCGTGAACACTTGCACTACTCTTCCCCGGACAGAGGGAAGGAATGCTTTGAGTGCAAGACGAATCGCCCGAAGCTCCAGAAGGTTGATGTGGAGCCCGGACTCCACCGGAGATCAGAGGCCTCTGATCTCAGCCTCCCCCATGTGGCCGCCCCATCCCAGAAGTGATGCATCGGTCACCACTGTGAACTCTGGTTGGGGAAGTGAGAGGGATCTGCCGTCGACCCAATCCTGGTTCGTTAGCCACCACTGAATTGGTGTGCAGTGCCCTCCAAGATCTGGATGCAATTGGACAGGTTCCCCTGAAGTTGTGCCCACTGGAACTTCCGGTCCCACTGCAGAGCCTGCATATGCCATCTGGCATGGTCCACCAGCAGGATGCAGGAGGCCATCAGGCCCAGCAGCCTGAGGGTCATCCTGACCGAAACCCGGGATAGAGGCTGAAAGATCAGAATAATAGCCCGAAGATCCCGGACTCACTGTTAGGGAGGATAGACCCGAAACTGCGTTGTGTCCAGAACCGCTCCGATAAAAAGGAGCTTCTGAGAGGGAGTCAGGTGTGACTTCGGCACGTTGACAGAAAACCTCAGCGAATGCAGGAGTTCGGCCGTAGTCTGGAGGTGGGAGACGACAGCCTGGGGCGAGCCCGCCTTCAACAGCCAGTCGTCGATATAGGGGAAGACTGGAACCCCTGATCTGCGCAGATGAGCTGCGACCACCGCCATCACTTTCGTAAACACCTGAGGGGCGCTGGTAAGGCCAAAGGGGAGCACTGTAAAATGAAAGTGCTTGTGGCCTACAGTGAACCGCAGGTAACGCCAGTGGGCCGGCAGGACGGGGATGTGAAAATAAGCGTCCTGCAAGTCCAACGCTACCATCCAGTCTCCAGGGTCGAGGGCAGACAAGACCTGAGCTAACGTCAACATTTTGAACTTCTCCTTCCGGAGGAAGCGGTTGACGTTCCTGAGATAGGACGCAGGCCTTTGTCCTTCTTGGGCACCAGAAAGTAGTGGGAATAGCAATCACGACCTACTTCTGGGACAGGAACTCGCTCGATGGCCCCCTTGGCCAAGAGTGCCGAAACTTCCTGTTGGAGAAGGGCCGGATGATCCTCCGACATGCGATGGTACTGAGGTGGCATGGCTGGAGGGGTAGTTTTGAAGGGGAGGGAGTAGCCCCTTCGGACTATTTGCAAAACCCACTTGTCCGACGTGATGGTGCGCCAGTGGGGGAGGTGATGGCGAATCCTGCCGCCCACTGGCCCTGAAAGGACAGACTAGGAGGGTTTGGAGGCTGCTGCAGAGGGGGCTGTGGTGGACTGGCCTGCCCGCTGGCCCCCAGAACCACAGCGGTGGTTCCAACGTCCCCGGCCGCGCAGTGGCTGAACTGCTTGCGCTGGCCTGTGGCTCTGGGCTGGACGTGGCGGGGCACCCCTTCCGTAGCCACGAAAGGGGTGAAAAGCAGACTGCGCAGGGCGGGTGGTGGAGAGGCCCAAGGACCTGGCCGTAGCCCGAGAGTTGTTAAAGCGCTCTAGCGCGTTGTCTGCTTTGTCACCGAATAGGCGACGGCCATCAAAGGGCATGTCCATAAGGGTGGATTGGACATCCCTTGAAAAACCAGTCGACCTCAACCAGGCGTAGCGTCAAAGGGCTACCGACGTGGAAATCATCCTGCCTAGTGAGTCGGCAGTATCCAGCCCACAGCGGATGGTAAACTTCACTGTGTCTCTCCCTTCGGCAACTACCCGAGAGAGTACGGCCCGGGCCTCCTCCGGGCACTGAGGCAGCACTTGCGCAACCGTGTCCCACACGGAGTGGGTGTAATGGCCCAACAGACATGCGGTGTTTACCGACCTCAGTCCCAAGCTGAAAACATCTTCTTCCCAAGAAGGTCCAGCTTTTAGGATTCCCTATCAGGTGGAGCGGTAGGGAATGCGCCCTTGGAGGTGGAGGCTTGGACCACCAAGCTCTCAGGGGTGGGGTGTTAGGAGAGGAAAGTGGGGCGCCCGGGGCCGGGCGGTGACGTCGGGCAATCCTCCTATCCACAGGAGCCCGTGTTGGGCCTGGACCAGGTGCCCAAAAGGTTGTCTGTCAGGGCTTCATTAAACGGCAGCAGGGGCTCCAAAGAGCTCGCTGCCGGTTGAAGCACCTCTGTCAGGAGGTTAGTCCTGACTGCCACCGTAGGTAGCTCGAGGTGGAGAGCCTCGGCCGCCCTATGCAACACCACTGCGTAAGACGCTCCCTCCTCCGTAGCCACGGTAGGAGGAGACAACATGCCAAGGTCTGGTGAGGTATCCAGACCACTGGCTTCCCCCCAGTTCCTCTCTCCAGTCCGGCTCATAACCTAACTGGTCAGTTAAAGGGCCTCCAGACCCCTCTCAGTCCTCCTCACCCTCCTCTGGCTGCCAATCTGGTCTCAAAGAGCCAGGGTATAACAGGGGCACAAAACTACCCGTCGGCGCCGGATCCGGCGTCGGGCGACGCCGGTCCGTGTCTACCTCGAGGAGGAGGCCGGGGTAGACGTCGGCTGGGGACACAGCCGACGCTGGCTGCGGATGTGGTGCCGGTGGAATCGGCGCCGGGGGAGGCGTAATAAGGTCGACCGGCGCCGATCCGGATCCAGGCCTGGATACAAGGGGACCCTGCGGTGCCGAGGCCGGCGCCGTCGAAGGCCCAGGGCCCCCAGCTGAGTCCGAGGGGCCCGAAGGCGCGCCGGCAGAGTCGGGCTGCCCAAAGATGGCGTGCGTCGCTTCGCAAAATTGACGAAGCTGGGCAGGGTTCGCGCCAGGTCCCGGAAAGGGGGGGAAACCCGGAGTCGACCCTTCGGGCTCCGCACGCGGAGCCGCGGGAGGGGCACCACCCGCATCCCTCGTCGCGTCGCGTCGGCCGACGGACGGGGAGAAGTCGAAGAGCGACGATGCAACTTCGACAACTTCTTGTGCTTCGACTTACCTGACCCCAAGTGCGAAGACTTGGAAGAAGAATGATGGTGGCTCCGCGACCGGTCCCTCAAGCAGCGCGGAGCCGACTGCCGGGCCTCGAGAAGCTTTCGGGACCGCTTCCGCAAAGACTTCGGTTTCATGGTCCAGCAGTCGGAGCTCGACTTGGGGTCGTGGTCGCGCTCCAGGCAGAATAGGCAAACGTGGTGCGGATCCGTCACTGACATCAGTCGGCTACAGGAACCTCAAGCCTTGAAGCCGGGCATCCCTCGTGCACCAGGAGTCGATGGACTCAAAAAACGATGTCGACAAAAAGTCAATCAAAAAGTGACTGGAGGTACTGCTCTCTGGATCTGCGCTTGCTGGCGCGGAAGAAGAAAGAACGGACGTCAGCGCGCGAGGGCGACGTCTATGTAGCCACCTTCCGACGCGCATGGGTACTGCTGACGAAAAACTTTCCGGATCCAGTCTGACGCCCGGGGGTAATTCTAAGGTCAGGAATCTATAACCAACTGTTTCTTTCAGATAAGATTATATAAATGTATTTAATTTATATTCCCAATCTCATGCATTGTTTTGTACTAGTTAGATTTAGATTGGGAATTGCCCACCATTTAGTTGCCTTCCCCAACATGAAAATTTGTCTTCTGGATATGACTCCTTGCCCATGTGATGGTTAGAGTAAGCAAAGCACTGTGCACTTTATGTTGTTCTGTGGCTTTTATTCTGGTTATAGAAGTTATTACTTAAAACCACTCTTGCTTGCGTATGACAATGGATCGCATCTTGCTGCTTTAAAATACTTGTCCGAGCTAAACGATGCCAAGGTTTGTCTTAATGTTGCACTTTTTATTACAAATGCATTTAATATACGCAAAAGTATTGTTGTACCGATATAGTGTTGACCCTATAATGATTTTAATAGATTGTACCCCTTTTTAAAATATTTTATGCATTTTTAGATATGATTAACTTTGGCTCCATGTGGTATACCAAGCGTCATCTGCTTGGTCTTTTACTTTTTGATATTATTTTCGTGTAATGCAATCAGTCTTTATCTATGTACACTTTTATGGCTGTTTCATACATCCCGAATAAAGTTTTTGACTGACTGGCATTGTGCCGTACTTCCCTTGTAACATATTTATTAGGAGTACTGTTTGGCCAGGTGTGGATAGTGTATTACTCCTGGATTCAATGGCTCTATAATTGATCGAGCACTAACCCCTGTTTCCTTTGCAATCATTTGTAAATGTTATGTGTTTTTCAGAGCCTTTATAAGATGGTCTAGTACTTGATGTTGATTTGTCATATTCTGGTTGTCTGTAGGCGGTTCTTAGCATGTGCGGATATATAAGTTTCTCCGGTTGGCTAATTGTAATTCCCCAGTCTGCTAAAGACTCTTTTACAGCCATTATCCTTACTGCCACCTTTTGAGATGACCATGCTGCTCTACTGGTTTCATAGGCAGTATTTATCTTATGATCTACAAAAAAGCGAGCAGCAACAAGCGATTTCGTATCTAGTTCTTTCAAGCCTTCAAAACAATGTAATAGCTTTAGGATATTTTGCCGATTTAGTATATCATGTGGACCTTCAGATTTATATACTGGTGTAAAATCAATTATATATTTTTCTTCGTTAAGTGAACATTACTTATATATTAACTTATTATCCTGAATCGAATTTCAGTTTACAGAGATTATAGGGAGTAATTCGAGGACTATTAATACACTCACTATATCTGATGAGAACTCTGAAAAATGGAATACCCTATGGAATCTTAAGAAAAAAGTAATTTGTACGGAACTCCACTCAGAGTTCCTAATAGAATACTGTAAGAAAGGTATCATACCTATTGGGCTACAAGTAAAAAATGAACCAGGTCTGTTTATAAAGAACGAGAGATTCATTGAACACTGGACTCTGATTGCCAATCGATGCAGCAGAGACTGGATGCTATTAATCATTGAAACAGCCCAAGAAGTGATTATAGGGGAGAAAAAGGAGATTGAAAAACAGGAATTTCAACTAAAAGTAAGTAAGCTTTAGATGAAGCAAAACGTAAACTTGATGAAATACAAGATGATATAGGGGGATATAAAGAATATTTGATAATAATAAACTCAGAAAGGAAGTAAATAGGAGAAATGTTGAGAGGGTATATCCCTACCTCCAAAAAGACTTATGAAAAACAAACCCAGGAATGGTATCAAAATAAAAACTGGTACCATTATCGACCAAGAGGCCAAACAAAACGTTTCTCTGTCACTTCATATGTGAGTACAGAATCTGAAGATGAGAGTAGAACAGATCAGAGGAATAGAAAAGATAATAGTGCAGGACAAACTAGAGATGGTCAAAAGACTTTTTTAGACCAACAACAAAGACAAACACAGGGACCGAGAGGGAGAACAAGGGGGAACTTCCAAAGACAAGCACCTTACAGAAACCAATACATGAGGACCAGGAGCCAAAAAGTATGGGACTAATGAATAAAAAAGCACCTACAATCAACTTGTCTACTAGAATTTTAACCAGGGAAGAAACTTTAGTGTTGGAAAAGGATTAGGCTTTGCCCCTACAGCTCCCCTAACAGTTACGAGATAGAAAAGGATGTAAAAAGCCTGTTTAGGAAAATAAGACTTAAAAAGTTTTTTGCTAATAAAGACACCATTGAAAAAGCAAATTGTTCAGGTTTAAAACCTGTTTCAATGTGGACTCCTTCTCGTCAGATGTTAGACAAAGGTGTCAAGACCTTTCAGAGAGTTGTTGAAAAGGGCCTAGAAGACATATTAAAGAAAAAAAGGACATCACCATTATAATAACAATCTATCACAGGATCTCCGTAAAGTTCTTAAGAATTTAGAAAAATGTGATGATATCACAATAAAACTGGGTGATAAGGGTGGGAGTATAGTTGTAATGGACATATGTGACTACAATAAGAGAATGATGGCCTTGTTAACAGTAAGGGAACATTATAGACCATCCAGCCATAATGAATGGATGGATCTGCAAACAAGAATTAAACGATGTCTATGTCTGGCTAAAGAAGATGAAATCATCTGCCAGCAGGAATATGAATATCTTTATAACCCACATCCAGTACTACCAGCGATGTATGGGTTACCTAAAGTCCACAAGAGTTTACATGATCCTCCAATGCATCCCATATTATCTAGTATTAATTCACTTACAGAGCCCCTCAGCAAATATGTTGATAGGTTCTTAAGACCTATGGTATCCCAACAAAAGTCATATAAAAGACACTATGGAAATGATTAGAAAAGTGGAAGGAATTGACTTTGATACTAAATGTCAGTGGCTGGTGTCGTTAGACATTGGAGCATTATACACAAATATCCTGCAAACAAACACAGTGGAAACAATCAAGGAATTTTTGCAGGATGACAATGGGGATTTAACTGCAGGAGCCCTTCTAATCATTGAATTTGTTGAGTTGATCCTGAAAAATAATATTTTTCTTTTTAATGGAAATTTATTCTGCCAGATCAAGGGGACTAGTATGGGAGCCACGTGTGCTCCCAGTCTGGCATGTTTGTACATAGGAGCGTTTGAGGAGAAGCACATCTTCAATGAAGCAGCACACTTTTTCGAAAATGTGCCACACTGGTTGCGCTTCATAGATGATGTGTTCATCTGGGAAGGTGAAAAAGATATTCTGGATAGCTTCATACAGTGGTTGAACTGTGGAGATCCAATTTTAAAATTTACATCCACCATGAGTCAGGAGTTCTGCGACTTTTTGGATATAAAAATGTTAGCTAAGGAAGGCAGTTTGGAAGTAGAACTATATACCAAACCTACGGATAGGAATACGATCCTTCATTATGAAAGCAACCACCCAAGGTGCCAGAAAGACAACATTAAACAGGCATATAAAAGAGCGAAATATTTTAACAGGGATCTACATTTTGAGAATAACAGGGATAAGAATAAAAACAGTGATAAAATAGTGTGTTATGAATTCCAACAATATTAGTAACAAAATAAAAAACATAATCAACAAAAATTGGACTCTATTGCAGGAAAAAAAAACGACAAGTGTTCAATCAATCAAACTCTCTTTATTTCGGTAAAATACCATAAAAGAAACAAAGATACAAGTTAAGCATAGCTCATGTCGATAAGGGGAGAGGGCTAGACATATGGTAAGACTTGACAATACAATTAAAAAAAGACAATCAATATAAAGTTTAAAATAGCGGACAATAAAAGTTTAAAAGAAATATCTTACAGTTGGAGCTTACATCAGAAGTTATTTCAACCACGGAAAAGTTGATGTGCAAATTTGGCAGAGTCCCTTGTCTAAAGTGCATGTGCATTATAAGAAGATACAATCATAAGCAGCGCACAATTATATGAAAAACAATTACAAAACCAATCATCACAATAAAACAGATAGAGGGCAATCAAGGGTGTCCATTGAGCAAGAGCATCTTGGAGTTAGATGGCCAGAAAGATACTCAAGTATGCACGGCATCACTATTATAATTCCCGATAGTAGGCCGGGGAGCTGTCTGTGCCGTCCTTCTGATCGCCCATGAGTGGCCTAAAAATTTAGCAGTTGCGCACACGAAAAATGGTGTTGCATCAGATTTCAGTATGCGCATGGCCTCTCTAAAGTCTCTCGTGCCAAGTTGCCTGCAAACAGGAGTCAGCCATTTACTCCTAGGTTTTGCATATGCTGTGCAGGCAAATAGGAAATGACCGATGGTTTCGTGCTTGCAAGGGCAACAGGGACAGCCCTTTTGCTGTGCTCTATTGGCCAACCATGAGTTTGTGAACGCATTGACAGGCAGGCTACCATGCCTGAACTGGATGTATAGCTTCCTATCAGCCGGCACTTTAATTATATCAAGGTAGCTTTCAAGAGTGCGGCTGAATTTGAAGTCTCTGAATGTTTCGGATAATCTGCTTTGGACTCAACCCAATCCCAATATAGTGACTTAATGCACAAGTTACTAACGCACAAGTTACTAACTTGTGTAACGATATATCTGTAAGAGACAGTAGTTAGTGATAGATTCCTTACCTTAGAATATCCCCAGGCGTCAGGCTGGATCCGGAAAGTTTTGCGTAGCAGTACCCTTGCGCGTCGGTAGGCGGCGTCGTGCGGCTCCGCGTCCGTCGTCGGCGTCGTGATCGCCGGGATGACGTCGCGGGCAGTACTTAGGCGCCGCCCCTGCGCGCTGACGTCAGTTCTGTACACGACTTTCCGCGCCAGGAACGCAGAGCCATGCAAGAAGCTGACACAGGTGTCTGAAAAATACTAGGGCCCTGAAAGGGATGTCCTTAACCCTAGAAATCAGTTCGCAGAACGGGGAGGATGGGTGGGCGGTAAGGAATCTATCACTAACTACTGTCTCTTACAGATATATCGTTACACAAGTTAGTAACTTGTGCATCTGAAAGAGACACGTTAGTGATAGATTCCTTACCTTAGAATAGATACCCCAGCAATACCAACCCCGGTGGTGGGTCTGCGAACAAAGATCAGACAAGGAAGTCCTGGAGGACAGAACGGCCAAAGAAGCCGTCCCTCCGGACCTGACTGTCAAGGCAGTAATGCTTAGTAAACGTGTGCAGCGAGGCCCACGTAGCTGCCTGACAGATAACCGGCAGCGGAACACCGCGGCCCAAGGCCGTGGTAGCAGCCGTTGCCCTGGTGGAATGGGCACGCAGCCCAACAGGAGGCTCCTTCTTAGCCAAAGAATAGCAGGTCTTGATGCACAAGGTAACCCAGCGGGAGATGGTCCTCTTGTGCACCGCCCGACCTTTTTGGCGCCCACGTAGCCAACAAAGAGCTGGTCATCCACCCGGAAGTGTTTCGTGCGGTCGATATAGAAGGAGAGCGCACGTTTTGGGTCCAGACGGTGGAGCCTCTCTTCCTCTCTGGAAGGATGCGGAGGCGGAAAGAAGGTGGGCAAAGTGATGGTCTGCCCAATGTGGAAAGCAGTAACCACCTTTGGCAAGAAGGACGGACGCGTCCGAAGAACAACCTTGTCTGGATGAACAGACAGAAAGGGAGGTTTGCAAGAAAGAGCCTGGAGCTCACTCACCCGCCGAGCGGAGGTGATGGCCACCAGAAAGGCTGCCTTTAGAGTCAGAAGACGAAGAGGACAGTTATGCAGAGGCTCAAAGGGAGCGCACATTAAAAGGTAAGAACCAAGTTCAAGTCCCACTGAGGCATTACAAACGGAACAGGAGGGAAGAGGTGAGTAATGCCTTTTAAGAACCTGTTAACAACAGGGGACTTGAAAAGGGAGGGCTGATCAGGGAGCCTGAGGAAGGCCGAGATAGCACAAAGATAACCCTTGATGGTACCCAGGGCAGAACCCTGTTGGGCCAGAGAGAGAAGGAACAGAAGGACCTCAGAAAGAGGGGCAGAAAGGGGATCCACAGCCTTTGCTGTGCACCATGCCACAAATTTGTTCCACCTGCAGGCGTATACCACCTTAGTGGAGGGACGCCTGGCTGCCAGAATCACATCACAAACTTCGGGAGGCAAGTCGAAAGGAATCAACTGCCGCCGCTCAATCTCCACGCAAGCAGGTGTAGACTGGACAGGTTCGGGTGGAGGACCGTCCCCTGCTGCTGCGACAGAAGATCCTCCCGAAGAGGCAGACGGATCGGGGGATCTATGCTCATATTGAGTAGCTCGGGATACCAAACTCTTCGAGCCCAGTCCGGAGCCACAAGAATGACTTGGGCCCGGTCGTGCCGAATCTTCTTCAACACTCTGGGTAGAAGTGGTATAGGCGGAAAGGCGTACAACAGACCGCAACTCCACTCGCGACGAAAGCGTCGCCGAGCGAGTGCCGCCTTGGAAATTCCAACGCGCAGAACTGATGACATTGCGCGTTCTCTTCGGTGGCGAATAGATCTAACCAAGGCTCTCCCCACTGTAGAAAGAGTCCTTGCGCCACTTCCGAGTGAAGACGCCATTCGTGATCCATCATGCACCTGCGGCTGAGTTCGTCCGCCCTGGCGTTCAGAGAACCTGCCAGGTGTTGAACCATCAGGAACATGCCCTGATGTTCCAGCCATGTCCAGAGGCGCAGAGCCTCCTGACAAAGGGTCCAAGACCCCACCCCGCCCTGTTTGTTGCAGTACCACATGGCGGTGGTGTTGTCTGTGAACACCTGCACTACCTTCCCTTTGACAGAGGGAAGGAATGCCTTGAGTGCAAGCCGGATCGCCCGGAGCTCCAGAAGGTTGATATGGAGCCGGGACTCCGCCGGAGACCAGAGGCCTCTGATCTCCGCCTCTCCCATGTGACCGCCCCATCCCAGAAGGGACGCGTCCGTCACAACTGTATGCTCTGGCTGGGGAAGGGAGAGGGATCTGCCCATGACCCATTGCCGGTTCGAGAGCCACCACTGCAACTGTTTTGCAGTCCCCTCCGAGATCTGGACGTGATCGGACAGGTTGCCCTGGTGCTGCGCCCACTGGAACTTCAGGTCCCACTGCAGAGCCCGCATATGCCATCTGGCATGATTGACCAGCAGGATGCAGGAGGCCATGAGGCCCAGCAGCCTCAGGGTCATCCGTACCGAAACCCAGGATAAAGGCCGAAAGATCGGAATCATAGCCTGAATATCCCGGACTCGCCGTTCGGGAGGATAGGCCCGAAACTGCGTCGTGTCCAGAACTGCTCCGATGAAAAGGAGCTGTGGAGAAGGAATTAGATGCGACTTCGGCACATTGATGGAGAACCCCAGCGAGTGCAGGAGTTCGGCCGTAGTCTGGAGGTGGGAGACGACTGCCTGGGGCGAGCCCGCCTTCAGCAGCCAGTCGTCGAGGTAGGGGAAGACTGAAACCCCTGCCCGGCGCAGATGAGCTGCGACCACCGCCATCACTTTCGTGAACACCCGAGGGGCACTGGTAAGGCCAAAGGGGAGCACGGTGAACTGAAAATGCTCGGGGCCTACCGTGAACCGAAGGTAACGCCGGTGGGCCGGCAGGACGGGGATGTGGAAATACGCGTCCTGCAAGTCCAACGCTACCAACCAGTCTCCAGGGTCGAGGGCAGTCAAGACCTGAGCTAGGGTGAGCATCTTGAACTTCTCCTTCCGGAGGAAGCGATTGACGTTCCGGAGGTCCAAGATAGGACGCATGTCCTCCTTGTCCTTTTTGGGCACCAGAAAGTAGTGGGAGTAGCAACCACGCCCTACTTCTGGGGTCGGAACATGCTCGATGGCCCTCTTGGTCAAGAGGGCCGTGACTTCCTTCTGTAGAAGCACCAAGTGATCCCCTGACATGCGGTGGAATTGAGGTGGCATGGCTGGGGGGTGGTCTCGAAGGGGAGGGAGTAGCCCCTTCGGACAATGTCCAAGACCCACCTGTCCGAGGTGATGGTGCGCCAGTGGGGAAGGTGATGGCGGACCCTGCCCCTACTGGCGTGCCGTGCACCTGAAAGGAGGGACTAGGAGGGCTTGGAGGCCGCGGACGGGTTGGAGGTGGTGGCCTGACCCGCACGCTGGTTGCCCGATCCGCCACGGCGGAATCCACGTCCTCGGCCACGCGAAGACGCCTGCTGCGCGGGCCGGTGGCTGGGCTGCTGACGTGAAGGGGCGCCCCTACCGTGGCCACGATAGGGGCGAAAAGCAGAAGGCAGCGGAGGGCGTGTAGCAGAAAGGCCCAGGGACTTGGCAGTAGCCCGTGAGTCCTTAAAGCGCTCCAACGCATGGTCTGCTTTGGACCCAAAAAGACCGACTCCATCAAAGGGCATGTCCATGAGAGTATTCTGGACATCCCCTGAAAAACCAGTGGTTCTTAGCCAGGCGTGGCGTCGGAGCGCCACCGTCGTTGCAATCGACCTGCCCAGCGAGTCGGCGGTGTCAAGGCCACAACGGATAGTGTATTTGGCCGCATCCCTTCCTTCCGCAATGGCGCGGGAAAGCAGTGCCTGGACCTCCTCAGGGCACTGGGGCAAAACATCCGCCACCGAATCCCACAGAGAGTGGGTATATCGGCCCAAAAGACAAGCGGTGTTAACGGACCGCAAGCCAGCACTGGAGGAAGAAAAACCTTTCTTCCCAAACTGATCCAGGCGTTTGGATTCCCTATCCGGAGGAGACGGTAGGGAAGGCGGTTTGGGAAGCGGAGGCTTGGACAACCAAGCTCTCAGGAGTGGGGTGGACAGAAAGAAACAGGGGGTCGCCCGGAGCGGGGCGATGGCGTCGTGACACGTTCCGATCCACAGGAGCCCCTGTGTTGGGCTTGGACCAGGCGCCCAAAAGAACGTCCGTGAGGGCGTCGTTAAGCGGCAGCACAGTCTCCGCAGAGGAGGCTGCCGGCTGAAGCACCTCTGTCAAGATGTTAGGCTTGACCGTCAAAGTAGGGAGCTGGAGACGTAAGGCCCCAGCAGCCCTACGCAACACCGTACCAAAATTGGCCCCCTCCTCCGTAGCCACGGGAGGAGACAGCATGCCAGTGTCAGGAGAAGTATCCAGACCACTGGCCTCCCCTAGACTCTCTGTCCAGTCCTCATCATACTGACAGTTGCGTGTCAGAGGGTCATCAGACCCCTCCCAGTCCTCCTGGTCCTCCTCTGGTTCAAAATAAGGAGGAGGAGGGACATTTGGGACCCAAGGTCCCATCGGCGCCGGAGCCGGCGTCGAGCGGCGTCGCTCCGGGTCCAAGTCCGGAGCCGGAAGGAACTGGGGGACGACGCCGCCCGGAGCCCAGGGCGGCGTCGAGAACGGCACCGGAGACATCGGCGCCGGCGGAGGGTGTCGTGAGGTCGACCGGCGTCGATGGGGGTTGTGGAGCCGGGATCGAGGCCGGGGCCGGAGCCGGAGCCGGGATCGAGGCTGGAGGCTCGGGCGACGCCGGGGCCGGAGCCGCCGGCGACGCCGGATCAACCCCATCAGGGCCCGCGGGGCCCGAAGGCGCACCGGAGGGGCCTGAAGGCCCGAAGAGGCGGGCCATGGCCGACAGGAACTCCTGTACCTTGGCCGGATCCGCCCCCGAACCCGGGAAGGGCGGGTATGACGGGGGCGACTCCACAGGCAAGTCCGGGGCCGCGGGGGCGGGGACGGTGCCGGGAGGGGCCTCAGCCGAGTCGCGAGACCGGCGAGGCGAAGTCCGAGAGCGACGATGCTTCTTGGACTTCTTGTGTCGAGACTCTACCGGACGAAGAAGACTTCGACGCCGACGACCGGTGTGCACTCCGCGAGCGACCCCTGGACCTCTCACGCGACCGGGGCTTCCGCGGAGCCGAATGCCGGGCCTCGAGGAGCTTTCGAGACCGCTCTCGCAAAGCCTTCGGGTTGAGGGCCTGGCATTCGGGACAAGACTCGGTGTCGTGGCCTCGGCCGAGGCAGAAGAGACACTCCCAATGCGGGTCGGTGACGGACATCATCCGCGCACAGGCGCCGCATCGCTTGAAGCCGGGCATCCCTACGACACCTGAAGGCTGGAAAAACACAGTGAAAAATCACCAAAAAGTATGGTCAAAAATTGACCAGGGCACTGCTCTTCCCGGATCTGCGCTTACTGGCGCGGAAAAAGAAGAACTGACGTCAGCGCGCAGGCGGCGCCTAAGTACTGCCCGCGACGTCATCCCGGCGATCACGACGCCGACGACGGACGCGAGCCGCACGACGCCGCCTACCGGCGCGCAAGGGTACTGCTACGCAAAACTTTCCGGATCCAGCCTGACGCCTGGGGATATTCTAAGGTAAGGAATCTATCACTAACGTGTCTCTTTCAGATTTGTGTAACGATATATCTGTAAGAGACAGTAGTTAGTGATAGATTCCTTACCTTAGAATATCCCCAGGCGTCAGGCTGATCCGAAGTTTTGCGTAGCAGTACCTCTGCAGCGTCGGTAGGCGGCGCGTGCGGCTCCGCGTCCGTCGTCGGCGTCGTGATCGCCGGGATGACGTCGCGGGCAGTACTTAGGCGCCGCCTCGCGCTGACGTCAGTTCTGTACACGACTTTCGCGCCAGGAACGCAGAGCCATGCAAGAAGCTGACACAGGTGTCTGAAAAATACTAGGGCCCTGAAAGGGATGTCCTTAACTCCTAGAAATCAGTTCGCAGAACGGGGAGGATGGGTGGGCGGTAGGAATCTATCACTAACTACTGTCTCTTACAGATATATCGTTACACAAGTTAGTAACTTGTGCATCTGAAAGAGACACGTTAGTGATAGATTCCTTACCTTAGAATAGATACCCCAGCAATACCAACCCCGGTGGTGGGTCTGCGAACAAAGATCAGACAAGGAAGTCCTGGAGGACAGAACGGCCAAAGAAGCCGTCCCTCCGGACCTGACTGTCAAGGCAGTAATGCTTAGTAAACGTGTGCAGCGAGGCCCACGTAGCTGCCTGACAGATAACCGGCAGCGGAACACCGCGGCCCAAGGCCGTGGTAGCAGCCGTTGCCCTGGTGGAATGGGCACGCAGCCCAACAGGAGGCTCCTTCTTAGCCAAAGAATAGCAGGTCTTGATGCACAAGGTAACCCAGCGGGAGACGGTCCTCTTGTGCACCGCCCGACCTTTTTGGCGCCCACGTAGCCAACAAAGAGCTGGTCATCCACCCGGAAGTGTTTTGTGCGGTCGATATAGAAGGAGAGCGCACGTTTTGGGTCCAGACGGTGGAGCCTCTCTTCCTCTCTGGAAGGATGCGGAGGCGGAAAGAAGGTGGGCAAAGTGATGGTCTGCCCAATGTGGAAAGCAGTAACCACCTTCGGCAAGAAGGACGGACGCGTCCGAAGAAAACCTTGTCTGGATGAACAGACAGAAAGGGAGGTTTGCAAGATAGAGCCTGGAGCTCACTCACCCGCCGAGCGGAGGTGATGGCCACCAGAAAGGCAGTCTTCAGAGTCAGAAGACGAAGAGGACAGTTATGCAGAGGCTCAAAGGGAGCGCACATTAAAAGGTAAGAACCAAGTTCAAGTCCCATTGAGGCATTACAAACGGAACAGGAGGGAAGAGGTGAGTAATGCCTTTTAAGAACCTGTTAACAACAGGGGACTTGAAAAGGGAGGGCTGATCAGGGAGCCTGAGGAAGGCCGAGATAGCACAAAGATAACCCTTGATGGTACCCAGGGCAGAACCCTGTTGGGCCAGAGAGAGAAGGAACAGAAGGACCTCAGAAAGAGGGGCAGAAAGGGGATTCACAGCCTTTGCTGTGCACCATGCCACAAATTTGTTCCACCTGCAGGCGTATACCACCTTAGTGGAGGGACGCCTGGCTGCCAGAATCACATCACAAACTTCGGGAGGCAAGTCGAAAGGAATCAACTGCCGCCGCTCAATCTCCACGCAAGCAGGTGTAGACTGGACAGGTTCGGGTGGAGGACCGTCCCCTGCTGCTGCGACAGAAGATCCTCCCGAAGAGGCAGACGGATCGGGGATCTATGCTCATACTGAGTAGCTCGGGATACCAAACTCTTCGAGCCCAGTCCGGAGCCACAAGAATGACTTGGGCCCGGTCGTGCCGAATCTTCTTCAACACTCTGGGTAGAAGTGGTATAGGCGGAAAGGCGTACAACAGACCGCAACTCCACTCGCGACGAAAAGCGTCGCCGAGCGAGTGCCGCCTTGGAAATTCCAACGCGCAGAACTGATGACATTGCGCGTTCTCTTCGGTGGCGAATAGATCTAACCAAGGCTCTCCCCACTGCAGAAAGAGACCTTGCGCCACTTCCGAGTGAAGACGCCATTCGTGATCCATCATGCACCTGCGGCTGAGTTTGTCCGCCCTGGCGTTCAGAGAACCTGCCAGGTGTTGAACCATCAGGAACATGCCCTGATGTTCCAGCCATGTCCAGAGGCGCAGAGCCTCCTGACAAAGGGTCCAAGACCCCACCCCGCCCTGTTTGTTGCAGTACCACATGGCGGTGGTGTTGTCTGTGAACACCTGCACTACCTTCCCTTTGACAGAGGGAAGGAATGCCTTGAGTGCAAGCCGGATCGCCCGGAGCTCCAGAAGGTTGATATGGAGCCGGGACTCCGCCGGAGACCAGAGGCCTCTGATCTCCGCCTCTCCCATGTGACCGCCCCATCCCAGAAGGGACGCGTCCGTCACAACTGTATGCTCTGGCTAGGGAAGGGAGAGGGATCTGCCCATGACCCATTGCCGGTTCGAGAGCCACCACTGCAACTGTTTTG
This sequence comes from Calotriton arnoldi, assembly GCA_963921515.1. Lineage (NCBI taxonomy): Eukaryota > Metazoa > Chordata > Amphibia > Caudata > Salamandridae > Calotriton > Calotriton arnoldi. The sequence continues at coordinate 1,457,012 of CAWUFW010004079.1, forward strand.
CAGTCCCCTCCGAGATCTGGACGTGATCGGACAGGTTCCCCTGGTGCTGCGCCCACTGGAACTTCAGGTCCCACTGCAGAGCCCGCATATGCCATCTGGCATGATTGACCAGCAGGATGCAGGAGGCCATGAGGCCCAGCAGCCTCAGGGTCATCCGTACCGAAACCCAGGATAAAGGCCGAAAGATCGGAATCATAGCCTGAATATCCCGGACTCGCCGTTCGGGAGGATAGGCCGAAACTGCGTCGTGTCCAGAACTGCTCCGATGAAAAGGAGCTGTGGAGAAGGAATCAGATGCGACTTCGGCACATTGATGGAGAACCCCAGCGAGTGCAGGAGTTCGGCCGTAGTCTGGAGGTGGGAGACGACTGCCTGGGACGAGCCCGCCTTCAGCAGCCAGTCGTCGAGGTAGGGGAAGACTGAAACCCCTGCCCGGCGCAGATGAGCTGCGACCACCGCCATCACTTTCGTGAACACCCGAGGGGCACTTGTAAGGCCAAAGGGGAGCACGGTGAACTGAAAATGCTCGGGGCCTACCGTGAACCGAAGGTAACGCCGGTGGGCCGGCAGGACGGGGATGTGGAAATACGCGTCCTGCAAGTCCAACGCTACCAACCAGTCTCCAGGGTCGAGGGCAGTCAAGACCTGAGCTAGGGTGAGCATCTTGAACTTCTCCTTCCGGAGGAAGCGATTGACGTTCCGGAGGTCCAAGATAGGACGCATGTCCTCCTTGTCCTTTTTGGGCACCAGAAAGTAGTGGGAGTAGCAACCACGCCCTACTTCTGGGGTCGGAACATGCTCGATGGCCCTCTTGGTCAAGAGGGCCGTGACTTCCTTCTGTAGAAGCACCAAGTGATCCCCTGACATGCGGTGGAATTGAGGTGGCATGGCTGGGGGGTGGTCTCGAAGGGAGGGAGTAGCCCCTTCGGACAATGTCCAAGACCCACCTGTCCGAGGTGATGGTGCGCCAGTGGGGAAGGTGATGGCGGACCCTGCCCCTACTGGCGTGCCGTGCACCTGAAAGGAGGGACTAGGAGGGCTTGGAGGCCGCGGACGGGTTGGAGGTGGTGGCCTGACCCGCACGCTGGTTGCCCGATCCGCCACGGCGGAATCCACGTCCTCGGCCACGCGAAGACGCCTGCTGCGCGGGCCGGTGGCTGGGCTGCTGACGTGAAGGGCGCCCCTACCGTGGCCACGATAGGGGCGAAAAGCAGAAGGCAGCGGAGGGCGTGTAGCAGAAAGGCCCAGGGACTTGGCAGTAGCCCGTGAGTCCTTAAAGCGCTCCAACGCATGGTCTGCTTTGGACCCAAAAACACCGACTCCATCAAAGGGCATGTCCATGAGAGTATTCTGGACATCCCCTGAAAAACCAGTGGTTCTCAGCCAGGCGTGGCGTCGGAGCGCCACCGTCGTTGCAATCGACCTGCCCAGTGAGTCGGCGGTGTCAAGGCCACAACGGATAGTGTATTTGGCCGCATCCCTTCCTTCCGCAATGGCGCGGGAAAGCAGTGCCTGGACCTCCTCAGGGCACTGGGGCAAAACATCCGCCACCGAATCCCACAGGGAGTGGGTATATCGGCCCAAAAGACAAGCGGTGTTAACGGACCGCAAGCCAGCACTGGAGGAAGAAAAACCTTTCTTCCCAAACTGATCCAGGCGTTTGGATTCCCTATCCGGAGGAGCGGTAGGGAAGGCGGTTTGGGAAGCGGAGGCTTGGACAACCAAGCTCTCAGGAGTGGGGTGGACAGAAAGAAACAGGGGTCGCCCGGAGCGGGGCGATGGCGTCGTGACACGTTCCGATCCACAGGAGCCCCTGTGTTGGGCTTGGACCAGGCGCCCAAAGAACGTCAGTGAGGGCGTCGTTAAACGGCAGCACAGTCTCCGCAGAGGAGGCTGCCGGCTGAAGCACCTCTGTCAAGATGTTAGGCTTGACCGTCAAAGTAGGGAGCTGGAGCCGTAAGGCCCCAGCAGCCCTACGCAACACCGTACCAAAATTGGCCCCCTCCTCCGTAGCCACGGGAGGAGACAGCATGCCAGTGTCAGGGGAAGTATCCAGACCACTGGCCTCCCCTAGACTCTCTGTCCAGTCCTCATCATACTGACAGTTGCGCGTCAGAGGGTCATCAGACCCCTCCCAGTCCTCCTGGTCCTCCTCTGGTTCAAAATAAGGAGGAGGAGGGACATTTGGGACCCAAGGTCCCATCGGCGCCGGAGCCGGCGTCGAGCGACGTCGCTCCGGGTCCATGTCCGGAGCCGGAAGGAACTGGGGACGACGCCGCCCGGAGCCCAGGGCGGCGTCGAGAACGGCACCGGAGACATCGGCGCCGGCGGAGGTGTCGTGAGGTCGACCGGCGTCGATGGGGGTTGTGGAGCCGGGATCGAGGCCGGGGCCGAAGCCGGGATCGAGGCTGGAGGCACGGGCGGCGCCGGAGCCGCCGGCGACGCCGGAGCAACCCCATCAGGGCCCGCGGGGCCCGAAGGCGCACCGGAGGGGCCTGAAGGCCCGAAGAGGCGGGCCATGGCCGACAGGAACTCCTGTACCTTGGCCGGATCCGCCCCCGAACCCGGGAAGGGCGGGTATGTCGGGGGCGACTCCACAGGCAAGTCCGGGGCCGCGGGGCGGGGACGGTGCCGGGAGGGGCCTCAGCCGAGTCGCGAGACCGGCGAGGCGAAGTCCGAGAGCGACGATGCTTCTTGGACTTCTTGTGCTTAGACTTACCGGACGAAGAAGACTTCGACGCCGACGACCGGTCTGCACTCCGCGAGCGACCCCTGGACCTCTCACGCGACCGGGGCCTCCGTGGAGCCGAATGCCGGGCCTCGAGGAGCTTTCGAGACCGCTCTCGCAAAGCTTTCGGGTTGAGGGCCTGGCATTCGGGACAAGACTCGGTGTCGTGGCCTCGGCCGAGGCAGAAGAGACACTCCCAATGCGGGTCGGTGACAGACATCATCCGCGCACAGGCGCCGCATCGCTTGAAGCCGGGCATCCCTACGACACCTTAAAGTCGGAAAAAACAGTGAAAAATCACCAAAAGTATGGTCAAAAATTGACCAGGGCACTGCTCTTCCCGGATCTGCGCTTGCTGGCGCGGAAAAAGAAGAACTGACGTCAGCGCGCAGGGGCGGCGCCTAAGTACTGCCCGCGGCGTCATCCCGGCGATCACGACGCCGACGACGGACGCGGAGCCGCACGACGCCGCCTACCGACGCGCAAGGGTACTGCTACGCAAAACTTTCCGGATCCAGCCTGACGACTGGGGATATTCTAAGGTAAGGAATCTATCACTAACGTGTCTCTTTCAGATCTGTCGTTTATTCTGAGGTGGAGGACAAACAATACTATGGCCAGGGAGGCCTAAGCTGGACAAGAGGCTTTTAACATTTGATCCAGCCTATTTTGTTCGCAGTGTCTAAAGCACAGACCTCCTCAAAGGCCGCAGCGTAAGATGACAGTTCCGGAGTGGAAACCATCCGCTGCCAAAACAACAAAGGGCGGAGCTTCACTAGGTCGCTAACGGGTTTGATGCCCAAGTCGAGCAAAAGTGGGCAAAGGGGGGTGCTTTGCGGGAGAGAGGTCAGGTTTCTGGGGAACTTGTTCTCCTGGGTTGTCAAGTCACTAGCTCTTTCCATACCCCACTGCTCAGCTCCGTAAGGAGCACTACTCACAGCCTTGCAACTGTAGAATTTCAAAGCTGGTGCAATAGGCTTGGTGTAAGAAAGGCGGTGCTCCTTACGCAGAGCCCCAGTTACCTGGGAAAACTTAAGATAGGCCTTATTAAGATGGTGCTTCCAGGCCATATCCTCCGATAGTTTAATTCCCAGGTAATCGAGGGAGCTCACTCTCTCTAGTGGACTGCAACCCAGGAACAATTTTCCCTTAAAGGACTTGTGGGGATTCAGTAACATGAGCTTAGTTTTGGATGTGTTGATTTCCAGCCCCCTCCTATCGCAGAACAGCTTGAATTGGTTTAAAAGTTTTTGCAAGCCCATTGGGGTCTTCGAGACGAGAAGGGTATCGTCTGTGAACAGAAGAGTGGCGATTCTCTGCTTAGCTAAGGAGGAAGCGTCCGCAAGGGTAGCTGATAAAAGCTCGACAACACCATTGATGTAAAGTGAGAATAGGGTTGGGGCCAGGACGCAGCCTTGGCGGACCCCACTCTGTACTCTAATGGGGTTGGTAACCTGTCCCTGGCTGCTCCATCTGACCCTGGCAAAGTTCTCTTCATGAAGCCTGACAAGGAGTATAAGAATACTCAACGGCATACCCATATCCCTGAGCACCCGCCATAATTTGTCCCTGGGAACGAGATCAAAGGCGGATTTCAAGTCTATGAATGCAATGCATAAGCTCCCTTTGCCCAGCAGAACTACCTTCCAATAGAGCATAAGGAGACGAAAGACCTGATCGACTGTGCCGGTTCTCCGTCTAAAGCCCGCCTGGAGGGAAGAGAGGATGTCATTCTCCTCCATCCAACCCGTGATTTTCGCTAGTAGCGATCGACAGAGAACTTTCTGGACATAGTCGATCAGGCTAATCAGTCGATAATTGGAAGGGTTGGACCTGTCGCCCTTTTTAAAAATAGGGATCACTTCCGCCCCCTTCCAGGATTCTGGGATCCTCCATCCACCCGCGATGTCATTAGCCAGGGTCAGGATGTATGTTGCCCAGTTTTCCCTATCGGAGCGGAAGAGGTCTCCTGGGATAGAAGTGTTAGATAAACCACTCTTTTCGTACCGCAGAAATAAAGCCATAAGAAATAGTGTGGTGCAGACATACAGAGAACCAAAACAGGCACAACAGAGGAATATAGAGGACAATAAAAGACTAGTGGGGAATTTTCCCTGCAGTACCTGTACAAATTGTAGTTCCATCAAAAAAGGTAAGGAAATTGTAATAGATGAGAACAAACACCTTCAATTCCATGCTTAACTGTAAGACCAAAAACGTAATTTATTTAATCGTATGCCTATGTAATAAAGGATACGTGGGGGGAAACCTCCAGAGAAGTGCATATACGCCTAAATGAGCTTAGATCTGTACTACGTACAGGCAAAAGAAATGCTCCACTATAAGAGCATTGGCTTGCCTGTAACCATAAGGTGAAAGACATTAAGTGGTGTATATTAGAAAAGATCACAGGAACTGCAAGGGGTGGTGATCTTGATAAAAAGCGCAAGTGTAGAGAACAATTCTTCTTGAGCAAATTCAAGACTCATATATAGGGACTTAATAACAGGTAGGAATGGGAAAGAATCTTAAGATAGGTACCCAACTGAGATAAGTCTGCACAGCCTAACATGAATGGGAATTTCTGCCACACAGATTAGACTATTCAAATTATTAACAATGAACGATTAGATATTCTTTAGCATAAAATAATCTCTTAGCGAAGAATAAATATATTGCATGTATATCATTAAAGAAAAGGTCGTATTGTTGCTAATCAGCCTCAAATCGCACCGTGCGGGCCTTTTTTACGATATTTTATGATTTGTGATAGAATAGTGTCTTTATGAATGGGCCGCTACCACTCTATATTGGGATGTATAGCCCTTATAGGCAGCTTCTTTTTTATTGTATTGTGTCGTTTACCATCATGAAGTATTGTTGCTCTCGAATGAAACAGCTCGTTGAGAAAGCGCCCCGGCTGAATCACTAACATAGTGATATTGCATCTTCTTTAGGTTTATAATAGAGTGACCCCACTTTAAGATGTCTGCCACTGATATAAAGATGTTTGCTACCTATATGACACAAACTGATGAGGTATGATATCGAGAGCCACGATAATGCTCAGAAAGGAATGATACGTGTTGAAACATGGTGACACGCATATAAATGAACAAATTACTTACCTTCGGTAACGATATATCTGTAAGAAACATTAGTTAGTTATAGATTCCTTACCTTAGAATTACCCACAGGCGTCAGACTGGATCCGGAAAGTTTTTTCGTCAGCAGTACCCCTGCGCGTCGGTAGGAGTCGTCGGTCAACTCTGCGTACGTCGTTGGCGTCGTGGTCGCCGTGATGACGTCGCGGAAGATACCTAGACGCCGCCCTCGCGCCTGACGTCAGTTCTGTACACGACTTTCCGCGCCAGGATTGCAGAGCCATGCAAGAGACTGACCACTCGTGCACAAAACAAGGGCCCTGAAAGGATATCCTTAACCCTAGAAATCAGTTCGCAGAATGGGGAGGATGGGTGGGGCGGTAAGGAATCTATACCCAACTAATGTTTCTTACAGATATATCGTTACCGAAGGTAAGTAACTTGTTCATCTGAAAGAAACACGTTAGTTATAGATTCCTTACCTTAGAATAGATACCCCAGCAATACCAACCCCGGTGGTGGGTCTGCAAACCAAGATCACACCAGAAAGTCCTGGAGAACAGAACGGCCAAAGAAGCCGTCTCTCCGGACTTGGCTGTCCAGACAGTAGTGTTTCAGTAACGTGTGCAGTGATGCCCACGTAGGTGCCTGACAGATGTCATGTAGAGGAACTCCTCGTCCTAAGGCAGTAGTGGCTGCCGTCGCCCTGGTGGAATGGGCGAGTAGCCCCACAGGAGGCTCCTTTTTAGCCAGAGAATAGCATGCTTTAATACACAAAACGACCCATCGAGAAATGGTTCGCTTGTGTACGGCCTGACCTTTCTTGGAGCCCACGTAGCCAACAAAGAGTTGGTCATCTCCCCGGAACTGTTTTGTGCTATCCAGATAGAACGAAAGCGCACGTTTTGGGTCCAGACGGTGGAGCCTCTCTTCCTCTTTCGAAGGATATGGAGGCGGAAAGAAGGTGGGCAAAGTGATGGTCTGCCCGATGTAAAAGGCAGTGACAACCTTAGGAAGGAAGGATGGACGAGTCCTGAGAACTACCTTGTCCGGATGGACAGACAGGAAAGGAGGCTTGGAGGAAAGAGCCCGGAGCTCACTCACTCGTCTGGCAGATGTGATGGCTACCAGGAAAGCAGTTTTAAGCGTCAGAAGCCTCAAAGGACAGTTGGGAAGCGGCTCAAAGGGAGCGCACATTAAATAGGTTAAGACTAGATTCAAGTCCCACTGAGGCATAACGAAGGGAATAGGAGGAAAGAGATGAATTATGCCTTTCAAGAAACGATTACCCACGGGGACTTGAAAAGAGAAGGCTGATCTGGAAGCCGAAGGAAGGCAGAGATAGCCGAAAGATAGCCCTTGATAGTGCCCAGAGCAGAGCCCTGCTGGACTAAAGAAAGAAGAAACAAGAGAACCTCAGAAGGAGGGGCAGAAAGGGCATCCATAGCTTTTTCTTGTGCACCATGCCACAAACTTGTTCCACCGGCAGGCGTATACCGTCTTAGTGGAGGGACGCCTGGCTGCCAAGATTACATCGCAAACTTCGGGAGGCAGGTCAAAAGACGCCGCTCAATCTCCACGCAAGAAGGTGGAGGCTGGACAGGTTCGGGTGGAGGACCGTCCCCTGTTGCTGCGACAGAAGATCCTCCCGAAGAGGCAGACGGGTCGGAGGATCGATGGCCCTATTGAGCAGCTAGAGATACCAGACTCTTCGTGCCCAATACGGAGCCACAAGGATGACTTGGGCCCGGTCGCGCCTGATCTTCTTCAGCACTCTGGGCAGAAGTGGTATAGGCGGAAAGGCGTACAACAGACCCCAACTCCACTCGCGACGAAATGCGTCGCCTAGCGAGTGCCGCCTTGGAAATTCCAACGCGCAGAATTGCTGACATTGCGCGTTCTCTTCGGTGGCGAATAGATCTAACCAAGGCTCTCCTCACTGTCAAAAGAGACCTTGCAAACATAGTCCTGGAGCACACCCTCTTTTTCTACTCATCATTCCTTTTGACTTTTTATCTAGTTTAGCGTGCATACACTCGTGTGTGTGCCGTTCCGTTTCACACAAGTACTTGAAATTCATGAAGGGTGATGGCCCGCACCTTGCAGGTCATCGCGAGTTGCACAGCTGTATGAACTGTAGCATTACAAATAATTCACTTTCACCAAAATTATTCCAAATTTTATCCGTTTTATTTCCATGTTTTATCCAAGTCTCATTGTCACGCCAAAGCCACGAAATTCATTTTAAACTGATGCATGTAATTACTTCATGATTGCCTATCCAGGCCTAAACATAAGCATTTATTTGAATTTCGAGTCCTCCAAATTATACCAGAATTCCATCACACCCAATGCATTTCGGTAACAACCTTCGTCAGGGGTATCTGTGATGTGAAAATATACATGTATCAGTCACTTTAAATTAACACGCAGTGTAATTCACAAATACTTTAAGTAATATACCCACTTCAAATTCGAGTGACAACTAGTTTATAATCCCCCACACACCCCGTGTTCATACTGATTCTACCCCAACATCATAACAACAATACATATTAAAACTGAATAAAACCACCCTGTAATCATGTGTCATCAAACAAATCTTTTATATAACTTAAACCTAAGCGTAAATCCAAACCTCCCCCAAATCGTACTCTGCCCAATCTTGTAACTTTAATGACTCCCGATATTCCCCTCTGCTGCACTTGAAACATCCTTTACATAAGCCCTCTGGCTCCTCATGCGTTAACGGATCATTATTTAATCCTATCCAACTATAGTTCGTACCTGATGTAAACCTGCCATGTACCGACCTCCATATCTGACATCCGTTTCACCCGTGCGCCTGAAACCCGCTCTATTTAAAGTTACGTAACCCACCCACCTGTAACGTGTTTATGCAATGAATCACGTGTCTGCATCACCCCTCCCCATTAGCATCCCGTTCCCAACAGTATCTGAAACACGAAAAACTTCAAAATATCACAAAAACAACCCATGCGCAGTAAACATTCCTCCTCCCATATAAAGTTGAAACATTTAAAATCATAATTTAGTGCCCCGCAGTTGTCTGAAACAAGTGACTTGTACGTGATCCAACAGTCCTCTGTATCAGTAACTTGGTGAATAGTCCTTGGCGTGACCTTCGTGCAATTTATTGTTACTCTCAATTTTTCTGCGGGGTGCTGAACAGGTTGGAACGGTGTGGTACAATTCAGCAAACATAGTCCTGGAACACACCCTCTTTTTCTACTCATCATTCCTTTTGACTTTTTATCTAGTTTAGCGTGTATACACTCGTGTGTGTGCCGTTCCGTTTCACACAAGTACTTGAAATTCATGAAGGGTGATGGCCCGCACCTTGCAGGTCATCGCGAGTTGCACAGCTGTATGAACTGTAGTATTCCAAATAATTCACTTTCACCAAAATTATTCCAAATTTTATCCGTTTTATTTCCATGTTTTATCCAAGTCTCATTGTCACGCCAAAGCCACGAAATTCATTTTAAACTGATGCATGTAATTACTTCATGATTGCCTATCCAGGCCTAAACATAAGCATTTATTTGAATTTCGAGTCCTCCAAATTATACCAGAATTCCATCACACCCAATGCATTTCGGTAACAACCTTCGTCAGGGGTATCTGTGATGTGAAAATATACATGTATCAGTCACTTTAAATTAACACGCGACCTTGCACCACCTCCGAGTGAAGACTCCATTCGTGATCCATCATGCACCTGCGGCTGAGTTCGTCCGCCCTGGCATTCAGGGAACCTGCCAGGTGTTGAACCACCAGGGATATGCCCTGATGTTTCAAGCCATGTCCAGAGGCGGAGGGCCTCCTGACATAGGGTCCACGACCCCACCCCGCCCTGTTTGTTGCAGTACCACATGGCGGTGGTGTTGTCCGTGAACACCTGCACTACTCTTCCCCGGACAGAGGGAAGGAATGCCTTGAGTGCAAGACAAACCGCCCGAAGCTCCAGAAGGTTGATGTGGAGCCCGGACTCCGCCGGAGACCAGAGGCCTCTGATCTCCGCCTCTCCCATATGGCCGCCCCATCCCAGAAGGGATGCGTCCGTCACCACTGTGTGCTCGGGTTGTGGAAGGGAGAGGGAAATGCTGTTGACCCAATCCTGGTTTGTGAGCCACCACTGCAATTGTTGTGCAGTGCCCTCCGAGATCGGGACGTAATCGGACAGATTCCCCTGATGCTGCGCCCACTGGAACTTCAGGTCCCACTGCAGAGCCCGCATATGCCACCTGGCATGATCGACCAGCAGGATGCAGGAGGCCATGAGGCCCAGCAGCCTCAGGGTCATTCTGACCGAAACCCGGGATAGAGGCTGAAAGATCGGAATGAAAGCCCGAATATCCCGGACTCGCTGTTCGGGAGGATAGACCCAAAACGGCGTCGTGTCCAGAACGGCTCCGATGAAAAGGAGCTTCTGAGAGGGAATCAGGTGTGACTTCGGCACATTGATGGAGAACCCCAGCGAATGCAGGAGGTCGGTCGTAGTCTGGAGGTGGGAGACGACTGCCTGGGACGAGGAGGCCTTCAACAACCAGTCGTCGAGATAGGGGAAGACTGGAACCCCTGATCTGCGCAGTTGAGCTGCGACCACCGCCATCACTTTCGTGAACACCCGAGGGGCACTGGTAAGGCCAAAGGGGAGCACAGTAAACTGAAAATGCTTGTGGCCTTCCGTGAACCGCAGGTAACGCCGGTGGGCCGGCAGGACAGGGATGTGGAAATACGCGTCCTGCAAGTCCAACGCTATCATCCAGTCTCCAGGGTCGAGGGCAGACAAGACCTGAGCCAGGGTCAACATTTTGAACTTCTCCTTCCGGAGGAAGCGGTTGACGTCCCTGAGATCCAAGATAGGACGCAGGCCCTTGGGCACCAGAAAGTAGTGGGAATAGCAACCATGACCTACTTCTGGGACAGTAACACGCTCGATGGCACCCTTGTCCAAGAGTGCCGTAACTTCCTGTTGGAGAAGGGTCAGATGATACTCCGACATACGATGGTACTGGGGTGGCATGGCTGGAGGGATAGTCTCGAAGGGGAGGGAGTAGCCCCTTCGGACTATTTGCAAAACCCACCTGTCCGACTTGACGGTGCGCCAGTGGGGGAGGTGATGGCGAATCCTGCCGCCCACTGGCGTGTGATGAGCCTGAAAGGTCGGACTAGGAGGGTTTGGAGGCTGCGGCGGAGGGGGTGGAGGTGGATTAGCCTGCCCTCTGGCCCCCAGAACCACGTCGTTGGTTCCCACGTCCTCAGCCGCGCTGAGATGGAACAGCTTGCGCTGGCCTGTGGCTCTGCAATGAACGTGTTGGGGCACCCCTTCCTTGACCACGAAAGGGGCGAAAAGCAGACCGTGCAGGGCGAATGATGGAGAGGCCCAAGGACTTGGCCGTAGCCCGAGAGTCCTTGAAGCGCTCTAGCGCACTGTCTGCTTTGTCGCCGAACAGGCAACGGCCATCGAAGGGCATGTCCATCAAGGTGTTCTGGACATCCCCAGAAAAGCCAGTCGTCCTCAAACAGGCGTGGCGGCGAAGCGCCACTGACGTTGAAATAGTCCTACCCAGTGAGTCGGCAGTGTCCAATCCACAATGTATGGCGAACTTTGCTGCGTCTCTCCCCTCGGCAACAGCACGGGAGAGCACTGCCTGGGCCTCCTCCGGGCACTGAGGCAGCACCTGCGCGACCGCATCCCACACGGAGTGGGAATAAAGGCCCAAGAGGCATGCGGTGTTCACCGACCGCAGCCCTAAACTGGAGGAAGAAAACAACTTCTTCCCAAGTTGATCCAGTTTCTTGGATTCCCTGTCCGGTGGTGCGGTAGGGAATGCGCTTTGTGATGTTGAGGCTTGGACGACCAAGCTCTCGGGGGAGGGTTGTTGGGAGAGGAAAGTAGGGTCGCCCGGAGCCGGGCGGTGGCGTCGGACAACCATCCTATCCACAGGAGCCCCTGTGGTGGGCCTGGACCACGTGCCCAAAAGGATGTCTGTTAGGGCCTCATTAAACGGCAGCAGGGGCTCCGAAGAGCTCGCTGCCGGCTGAAGCACCTCTGTCAGGAGGTTAGTCCTGACTGCCACCGTAGGAAGCTCGAGGTTCAGAGCCTCGGCCGCCCTACGCAACACCACTGCGTAAGACGCTCCCTCCTCCGTAGCCACGGTAGGAGGAGACAACATGCCAAGGTCTGGCGAGGTATCCAAACCACTGGCATCCCCCAGGTCCTCTCTCCAGTCCTGGTCATATTCTATCTGCGCAGTGAGAGGGTCCTCAGACCCCTCCCAGTCTTCCTCACACTCCTCTGGCTGCCAAACTGGCTGAAAATGGAAACGGTGGAAAGTAGGCACAAAAGTACCCATCGTCGTCGGCCGACGCCGGTCCGACTCAGTTTCCACATGGAGGGGAAGCCAGGGTCGACGTCGGCTGATGGCCCAGCCGGCGTTATATGCGGACGTGGTGCCGGTGGAGTCGGCGCCGGTGGAGGTGTCACAAGGTCGACCGGCGCCGATCCGGATCCAGGCCTGGATCCAAGGGGGCCCTGCGGTGCCGAGGCCAAAGCCGCCGGCGTCGAAGGCCTAGGGCCCCCAGCTGAGTCCGCGGGGCCCGAGGGCGCACCGGCGGAGTCGGACTGCCCAAATATAGCGTGCATGGCTTCGTAAAACTGACGAAGCTGGGCAGTGGTCGCTGCCGGTCCCGGAAAGGGTGGGAAGGCCGGAGTCGACCCTGACGCCCCTGCACGCGGAGCCGCGGGAGTGGCACCACCCGCACACTGCATCGCGTCGGCCGACGGACGAGGGGAAGTCGAAGAGCGACAACGCTTCTTCTTATGCTTCGACTTATCCGACCCGAGTGCTAAGACTTCGTCGAAGAGGAATGATGATGGCTCCGCGATCGGTCCCTCGACCTCCCACGCAACCGGGATCTTGCGCGACGCGGAGCCGACTGCCGGGCCTCGAGGAGCTTTCGGGACCGCTCCCGCAAAGACTTAGCCCTCATGGTTCGGCAGTCGGAGCACGACTTGGGGTCGTGGTCGCGCTCCAAGGAGAAGAGACACATGCGGTGCGAATCCGTCACGACATCATGCGGGTACAGGAACCGCAGGACTTAAAACCGGGCATCCCTCGTGCTACCAGGAGTCGAACGACTCGAAAAGATGTCGACAAAAGTCGCAAACTCAGTCAAAAAATGACTGGGGGTACCGCTCTTCCCGGATCTGCGCTTGCTGGCGCGGAAAGAGAAAACAGAACTGGCGTCAGGCGCGAGGGCGGCGTCTAGGTATCTTCCGCGACATCATCACGGCGACCACGACGCCAACGACGGACGCGGAGTCGACCAACGCGCAGGGGTACTGCTGACGAAAAATCTTTCCGGATCCAGTCTGATGCCTGGGGGTAATTCTAAGGTTAGGAATCTATAACTAACGTGTTTCTTTCAGATACAACGATTTTAGGAGCCTAGCAGTGACCACACTAGTCTCGTACAGAGTTAGGTCAAAGTTAAAGATGGCCGCCACAAGAAATATCCCACCTATGGTCCCGAGCTTAGAGGCATCCATGATCCCGGAAATACTGGGAAGTAGGCGGGTGAATTGCAATACTATAGGGCAAATCGAGCCTTTATATCCGGTCGTACAAACAACCGCCCAAAAGCACTACACGGGGGAATTTTGAAGAGTCTACACATATTGATCTGTGAGCGGTGAGTGGATTAAGATAGACCCGTATTTGAGTCGGGACCGGTCATGGAGGATTTATATTTTTTTAATAATATTTAACTAGCTTATAGTGAGAACTGGGCAGACATGTTTGCGCTCGAGTTTCTCTCTTTTTGTCCTATACTGGACATGTTATTCAGAGGTAAAGAGTAATGACTACAACTGGAATAAATAATACTAATAGGCACTTTGATTAAATTTAAATATAATACGTTCAAGCAGTTGAGTTAACTAAATAACAATGTATTACAACTTTAAAGGGCAGAAATATAACTACCGCCTTTTCTATATATTATAATAGACATTGAAACGGAGGACAACTTGAGAGGTGGGCTCCACAAATAAACTGTTGGGCGAAGATATTAATAAGACCCAAGTTGATATCGTACACCGTACGGGAAGTCACAGCTGTATAAAACTGACTGGACTCAAGAAATTAATCTTTTTACATTGGCTTAAAGGGTAAGCAATCAGAATGGTCAATAATAAAATGTTTTACGGTATTAGCATTGACCCATCGTTTAAGAAGATTTATTCATTTAAATATTTAACTCTGCAGATTGCCATAATTAATGAGACCCATTTTGGAACCGTAAATTACAAGGATCGTTACAGTATTATAAAAATCCACTGGTTTCCAATAAGTCATAACATCTCACCGTAAACTAAAGGGTAAGCAATCAGACCGCTCATGATTTTATTGAAGTATAGGTCTATTAGCGTAAAAGAGTTATTTTATTCGGCTATTTAATATTTCATATTGTCAACATTATAGGAGAAGTACCCCCGATTACATATGGATTAAATTGAATTTATGAGACGTATCATATAAGAAGAATCGCATATAAATAATTAAGGATATAAATTAAGTAAGTAACTGCCGAGTATGATAGTGAGAAGTGTATGATAATGAATGTCAACTATAGTGGTCCTACCCTGGAGAGGAAACTTTTGGCAATATCTTTTGTGCAATATTTTTATGAGCCTTATATTACAGACGTACCAGTGGGATGTACCCCCTAGTAGTTTAACAAGGATGAGTGTAGAGCCTATTTCTCAGTGAGGAAGTAGTTCCTCCTTCAATGAATATTCAACACATATTGTTTTACATTTTTATCTCTTAGAGTCAACAATACTGTTTTTGATATTAGTCTGTCCTGAAGAAGGTGGTGTCAACCATTTCCGATCCACCGAAACGCCACGTCGACAACTGTTTTTTTTATAGAGTATTGTTCTTTAAATAAATGTTTTCCTAAATGTAAATTTTGCATGTATGTTTTTAAATATAAGATTTAATGTTTTATGCTTTATATACACGACTGCTTTACCGTTGCATTTGTATTAAGGAAGTAATATAGAACAGTGTGGTTTGTAATATAAAGACACGTGTTATCCAAAAAATTGTTATATAGGAAAAGATCAAGACCCACAAGATAGAATCAACAAGAATAGAACTGTGGCCTCTTTTGCATCGGTTTTCTAAGTTTATATGTATTGATCTAATCTGAACTGTGTATTTATAATCATTTTTATCAATAAAGGAGGATATATATTTTTACTAGAAATAAGGCTTATGGTCTGTATGTGTTACGTGGATGAATGGGTATGACACAAGGGATTGGCAGTGAAACATAAAATCAACATAGGGAACACCTTCTTTTCACTAGGTATTATAACCCAGTTCCCTTTGTATTGGAAGGGTTTCTCTCTAATTTGTTCTTTGCATTATCAATGGAACCAGGGCCAGCGTAATCTCTTTACTCTTAAAACATTCTTTAAATCGACTGCTTCTTTAAAAATGGTGACTCCATTAAGTCATATGTTAACTTTCTAGGCATATCTTTTGGCAAATCTTTTAACGTATCTAGTGTCAAGCCCCTCTCCACAAATTCCCTTTATTATCCTAACAGAATTGCCTTGCTCCGGAGTGTTTGTACTTGAATCTCCTGCTAAACCTACAGAGCAAGTCCCTTTTGCCATATCATCCTTGTGTTTCCTCGTTCTCCTTTGAGTTTTACTACTCGCACTTTGTAAACTCTGCACCGAGGTTTTTACTGATCGGGTATTCATCATCAGTTATTCTTATTTGGCTTAAATTGATTAAATCCACCTAAATCCACCTTAACCACCTTATTCGATTTTGAATTGTTCACAATTTAGCTTGAATTAGTTACAATTTAGCTTAGATTGTCCAGTTATTCGATTTTACAAGATCATCAAAGGGTGCATATAAAGTGAATGTATGGTGACCATAAGGGCTCTCCCTAATATTGCCTCCACGTTATCCACCAAAAGAATAAGTCTGAATCCAGATCCAGCAATTCTAACAATAAGGTAGGCCAGGCTATGATCTATTACGCCAAAATTCAATCTCAGCAACACATGGATGCATCAATTTAGCTATTCATCAGTTCACCAGTGCGCTCTGCATTTGAGCTCTCTTGCTCTCATATACAGTCTGGCATAATCAGAAGGAGTCAACAAGAACAACAGGCGGTTATTAGACTTGTTTTTCTTCAGAGTGCTATAACACCGTGCTCAATACTACACTCAGAGCTCCAACTTGCATGAAACTTATACCACCACTACACAAAAAAGCGGTATTTTTTGTGTTATGCCCCTTTTTTCTCACTGCAGGAGTTGTGCAGGCGTTCTAACGGAGTTCTTTTTTCTTGCTATATGCATGTGTGGGGGTAAGTGACTTTTTCAGGGAAGGCGTGAGCCAAGTGCGGGGCTGGAACAGGAGCGGTCCTCGCTGTTCGTGCAAGCTGCACCGGCCTAACGCCGGTCGCCTCCGCGCAACCAGGATGTGCCACAGTTCTAGCCTCGCCTGTCCTCCCTGCTGCTCACTTGCCTCATAGTCCTCGGTTTTACGCTGCTTTATCTGCCTGTTTCAGCCTCACCCCACCTCAGCCGATCTTGTGTATCACAGCTTTTCTCCTCCTCCGCTCACAGCTCTCGCCCCTGCTGCTTCGTTGCTCCGTCACTACCGTCCCTCTGAATAGGACTGCCACCCAGTGTCTTGGTAGAAAGACCAACACCAAAGTATATGTTGCGGTCAAAGGAAGGGACATCATAGGATGGTTGGATTTAGCAAAGCTGGGAATTTACTTACGTCCACGGCATGATGTTCCAATTGTGTTGGATGGAGACCCTATTTTGGCTATTGATACTCAAGCTGGAGTGACTCACTCAATGGTTAACAAGTTTCCCAGCATGTTCAGTGATGCCATAGGCACTGTCAAGGGTTTCGAACACACTATTAAACTTAAAAGAAATGTTACTCCTGTTATTCATAAGAAACTTCCTGTGCCTTTAACCATAAGAGAGGACTTGAAAGTGTTGTTACAAACACTTACTTCTGAGGGTGTCATGGCTCGTACTGACTTTTCTAAGTGGGTATCTCCGGTCGTTTTGACCAGAAAAAAAGATTATGTGTGGACTTGAGATCACTCAACCAAAAAATACTAGTTGTCACCCCCTTCCACGCTTAAAGAAAATGATAGCCAACATTGGTGATGCTAAATGTTTCTCCACTATTGACCTCCATTCCACCTACCATCAAATTCCCCTCAGTCCTAAATGCCAATCCTTGACTACATTCGTCACGCGTTTTGGAACGTTCAAATACTTGAGACTCCTGTTTGGCCTCGCATCAGCTGTGAGTGTCTTTCAAAGGATGATGGGCACCCTTTTTGGTAATGAGTCGCAGGTTCAGGTGTTCCAGGATGGTATTCTGGTACACAACAGAACTGAAGAAGAGCACTTGATTGTTCTGGATAAAGTGTTTAAGGTTTTAGAATGTGGCATGACTGTAAATTTGGAAAAATGCAAGTTATTTGTGCAGCAGGTGGAATACTTAGGCTACACTATTTCAGCAACAGGCATAAAACCCAAGGCTTGCATTGTTGAAGCCATCAAATGTGCACCTGCCCAAAAGATAAAAATGCCTTAAGGTCCTTTTTAGGAGTTTGTGAAAAATATGCACATTTTGTTCCGGGTTATGCCATACTAGTACAACTTTTGCGCTCTCTGTTAAAAAAAGGGAGCTAAGTTTGAGTGGTCTCCACATATCAATCAAGCCTTTGAGAACATTAAAAATACAGTGATTAATGCGCCTGCTTTGCAACTGTTTGACCCTAAAAGCAACTCTTTCATCACTGTCGGTGCCAGGCTTAAAGGGATTGGGGCTGTATTTGGTCAGTATGTGGACGGGCGTGAAAACACGGTAGCCTTTGCTTCAAGTACTTTATCCACAGCAGAGGTAAACTACAGCACTTTTGAGCGTGAAGCACTAGCTTGTGTCTGGGCAAAGGACAAATTTAAAACCTACATTTGGGGAACATCTTTTGATTTGTTCACGGACCACAAGCCACTTGTATACTTGTTGCGTGGAAATGGTTTGGGTAAAGCATCTTCATGTTTAGTGAGGTTGCTTTCCAAACTACAATAATTCCACATGTCTGTGAAATACATTCAGGGTGGAAAGAACTTCACAGTGGAGTGTTTGTCACGTCTACCTCTCACCTTAGAGGCAGACATAGGAGGAGATGAGGAATGTGCTGTTGCTGTGTTAGATGTTGTTAATGCATGGGGTGGCATAATTTCAGAAAGTGAATGGGAATCAGCCACTACGGAGGATGACATACTTCAAAAAGTATTTAACTACACAAAGGATGGGTAGCCTTCTTGCAAGCTGAAGAATTACGCAGTTTTGCACATACTGCTGCAGAATTATCATGTGAAGGCCGAATTTGTATGTGTGGCAATTTGTTTGTACCACCTTCAACCCTACGTGAGCGTATCACTACCATGGCTCATGATGGTCATTTAGGTATATCTGCAACTTGCAAAAAATTGAGGCAATTTTTCTGGTGGCCGTGTATGGACAGGATGGTTTCAACTCTTATTGATAAGTGTCCTCAATGCATTATTTCTGGTAAGCATTGGGTCACGTCCATGAAACCTCTTCACCCTGTTCCCTTTCCTTTCCTTTAGGCCCCTGGGCTAAGGTGGCCCTAGATGTTTCTGGTCCCTTTCATTTGTTACCGGCTAACAAGACATTCCTTATTGTTTTAATTGATTATTTTTCAAAGTGGATCTACTACTCTTTTGTAGATTCACCTTGCACCAAGTCAGCTATTGATTTTCTGAAGATCTTCTTGATTGAAGGTTGTCCGTAATTTCTTGTGACCAACAATGGTACGCATTTTGCGTCTAGAGAGATGAAAAATATTATGACGAGTTTAGATGTTACCCACTTGCAAGTGGCTCTTCATAGTCCCGCTTCTAATGGCCTCGTTGACAGAGGCAATCACATTCTCAAGGAGGACATACAAACTGTACTTTTTGCTCCCTTTAATGTATCAAAATTTCTGGAAGATAAAATTTAGAGTTATTTAATTGCTTCTCATTCCACTACCGGTGTCTCTCCCTTCAGTAGCCTAAGAGGTAGAGAAGCTAAAACTAAGCTTATACCAGGGTGGTTGCAGCTCGCTTCAGGATTAAATTTTTCAGGTCAAGGCAGTAGTTTACGTGATCAAGCTGTGAGAGATAGAGTGTTGGGGAAACAGAAAGAATGGTATGACTCTAGACACAATGTGCACGTGGTTGATATCAAAGCCAATGATTTTGTTTTGATCAAGAAAACAAATAGAGTCTTGAAAGAGAAATCTCAATTCACTTCCCGTGTTAGAGTGATCAAGACGAGGACAGCTTCAGTGTTACTACAAGGTAGAGGTTGATGGAACAAGAACATTGTGGTTTCCATTTCAAAGATGCAAGCTGCTACGTATGATCAAACATGTAAACTTGATGCTGAGAATGACTCCATGTTGTCCACTGATGTCGTTGGCTTGGGTAAGAACATTCGTTCTAATGACAATTTGAGCAACACTCAGGATATCTCTGGTTCTGCTCTCACGGGGGAATCTGCTCCAGAAGTTGGTAACTCTATTAAAATCGAAGCTCAAAGTAATGTAGTTACCCGCTGGTTAAGATCTGTCAGATTACCAGCTAAGCTTAAGGATTTTGTAATGTACTAAACAACTATTTTTTTTATTTCCTCTTTGCTTAAGTTTTTTTTTTGATATGGGGGAAGGGTGATGTAGCAAGTGTATTCTTATGTATCTTTAGGTTTTGCAACTTATCCTATGTATTTTGGTGCTATGCCTTTTATTCCGCTTGTATTGCTTAGATCTGCTTTCTGTATTCTATTTGGAACATACAGTATGGTTCTGAGAACTTCAAGGTACCATTCCTTGCCAGTCCTCAGAGCCATCTGGATTTCTCCAGTGTCGTGGGTCCTTATTCCTGGAATGAAGTACTTTACTTCAGACAGTCTCCGTGACTCATCTGTGGAATCTACAGACAACCCACACTACATCTCCTAAGGCTTTGGAGGTCGCTGGGCTGCAGGACGGGTCGTCTTTTGGCGCAGGATCGTCAAGGGCTGTAGATAGGCCAGTAGGGCTGGGGCCAAGTCACTTGGTGTCTGCAGTCTTCTCTGCTGCTGCGACTCTGTGGTGTCCGACTCTTCTTAGGATGTCAGGAAATGAAGTTCAGGGTCTGGTGATGCCACCTAAATACTAGATTTAGGGGTGTTACAACGGAGTGACAGGTAGAGGCCAATGGGCCCCTAACCTGGGGTGTCTATACCCTCTATTATGCCCACTTCCTGTGGAAGGAGGACATAGACCTAGCCCTGATTGGATAAGTCCCACCATCTTTAAGATGGTGGGAACTGGAAAGTGTACTTCGCCTCGAGCACCTGAGGGGTGGAGCTGGCTGAAGGGGGCACACCTCCTATTCCTTCAAAGTTTTCCCGCCTGTCCTACTGCCAAAAATGGAGTGAGGACAGGAAGGGGGCCAGCTCCCTCTATCAGAAGAGGCTGGGGTTGTATTAAAAAGGCAGCAAGGCTTTCGAAGCTCCCTGTCACGGACGGCTCTTTCTGACCAGGAGGGGGGTGTGAACACCTACAACCAGGAAAGGCACTGTTCTCGGCCTCAGAGTGCGAAAGCACTCTCCCCATGTGGTCAGAACACTGTCTGGTGGTAGCAGGCTGGCTCAGGCCAGTCGGTGACCAAACTAAGGATTGGTAGGTTTCAGGGGCCCCCTCCGTGAGCACCTTTTAATAAATCTGATAATGGAATCAGTGCAAGTTTATTATGACGAGATGGGAAAGAACACTGGTACTGGGAACCTGGTTAGCAGGCACCCAGTACTCTATAGTCAAAGTTGCATCAAAAGCCAGGCAAAAAGTGTGTGTGTGTGTGTGGGGGGGGGGGGTCCGAAACAGAAACCCACTTTCCTACAATGACGTTTTGCTGCCCGCTGCATATCCTCTCTTGTGCCCTGGCTGGTTACAGTCAAAGCACACCCCTGCCTTCAATGGGTCAAACGTCTTTCTCCTTTGAAGGGGATGTGGCCCAGGCCTCCCCTACACACCTCTTCCCCATTGGGCTACTTTTGGGGACTCTTTGGGGCTATCTTTCTCTTAATCCTTTCCCCCCTCTTTCCACTGAGAGGGGGCCTGACCGCTTTTCTTCTGGTCACCACCCAAAGACTTTTTAGGGACCCTGGTTCTTACTCTCTCATCAGCTGTCTTGCCCAGTTACCTGGGGCTGCACAGCTTAGAGTCCACCAGATGCTGGTGCAACTTATCCGAGTGACAATTTATTAAAATGAGCTCCTTAACCAACAGATTGTAGATCCCTTCAAATGTGTGCACTTTGTTGCCTTTAATCCAACAATCCAGAGCCTTAATTGAGGTGTCAACGAAGTTTACTCATGTTTCTGTAGTGCCTTTCTGAAGAGATGTAAGCTTCTGTGTGTACTCTTCAGGAGTTAACCTAAAAAGCTCAACAAGGACTGTCTTCATGTGGGTGTAAGACTCAGGTACCTCATCCTCTAGTGTGAGTAGCCTGTCTCTACCCGCTTCCTCATTGTGAGAGCTTTCTCATATGAGGCCAGCAAATTGTGAATTTCATCCCCGGGACCCTAACTAGGGTCAACCCCTTTGGGCAACATTACACCAGTGGATCCCCCATCAGCACCTCCAATTCTGCTGCCACCATCTTCTCTGGGCACCAAGCCCAGCATGGCCCATCTTTTCTCTAGGGCCAATCTACTTTCAGCCAGAGCTAGGGCCCTCTCCTCCAAGTCTAGGACTGCCGTGCTCTCCTGTATAGACTTCTTGCTGTGTTCACAGCCAGTCAGACCCTCCTGGGCCTTCAAAGGGCAGATAGGTTTCTACCTGCCCCACTGGCTTCACTCAACAGGCTGAGATTGTCCTCTAACTCCTCTTCATCCCCACGACCTTGGGGTAATTATTTCATCAGGCGTGGAAGTACACTGTGAGGCTCCTCCCAAGCTCTCAGGGCCTTAATCAAAGCAGGTTTCTAGGCTTCAGCTCCCATGATGATTTCCTCTCTGCACAAAATGTCCTAAGGTCATCCCTCCTGTAGGAGGACAGATTGGCAAAGTCGAACTCCATGTCTCCTTGTTGAAAACCGGTGCCTGGGCTCTGTTCAAAACTTTTACTTGAACTTTGTAGGAACTTAAGTTTTTGCACTCTTTTGAGACAGTACTCTGGAGTTCAACAATGTCCACAGAAAATACTTTTTGGGATTAAGAACTTCTTTTCTAGGTGTCTACCTATGCGGATTCTCAGTGGCCTTAGCTTCAACAATGGTATGGTACTGCCAAACACAAGTTCTGGATCCCACCACTAGGCACCAATGTGAGGAAATGGGGTGTATTATATGGTGTGTTTGCCGACCTTACTGTGTAATACACTTACCAACCCCTTTAGGTCCAGTAGGTTTTGTTTGCAAAATACTCAGCTTAACACTGGGTAGCTGTGTCACTGAGCAGCAAGGCTTACACAGAGGAGCAAGTGTAAAGCAATTAAACAACAGCAAAACAATTGAAGAAGAAATCAACAAGACACTCAAGAAATCCAATACCAATTTATAAAAATGTACTGTATTTTTATAAGAATTTAGACACTAGAACGAAAAAGATCCACTAGAGGGTTCTGGAGATATACATTTTACAAGCAATAATAAATTAAAGCAATTTCACTTAACCGCGAACAGCGCTTGGCACAGTCAATGAATCTGACACCCAGAAACTTTTTAAAGAAAACTTGGTTAAGTGTCAATGCGGTCGGTTAGAAGTACTTGGGGTGAACCAACCCCAGCAGGAACTAGTCGGGTGGACCAGCAAGATCCTCATGAACAGTTACCTTCACAGAAGAAGCAGTCCCAGGCACTTTATCAGGGATGCAATGGATTCCTATGGAGTAGTCCTGATGCACGGGATAAAGAAAGCTGAAGATGCTCCAAGGATGTTGTGGATGTGACATGGTCAATGGGGGTCTTCCTGCAGGGATTTCTTGATCTACGAAGATGGTAATAGGGTCCTGGTTGCGGGTCGACGTTCCATGAGGTCCTCTCCAGTATGGCCGAAGTCCAGTCGCCACTGGACCACAAATCTCCCAGTGGCACAGTCATAGACCCCTCTCTGAGTGTTCAGACCTCACTAGCCCACCTCGGGGTGTGGCTACCTCAGGGCTACAAACGCCTGGGGAAACCTGTTTAGGCTCTGGTTTCCCGTCTCTGCCACCCATGCAAGCCTATCTGACTAAATAATGGGAAAGACCTCATCCCTAGTGTGACACATTTGCCCTTCAAAGACGGCTTCTCCTTTTAAGTCAGTCTTTTTGGGGCTAACACACAAGTGGCTTCCTGCAGGAGGGAGGTAACACCTCCCTGGCCTGCATTCCCTCATTGTTCTCCTTCTTGAGAGTCGCTGGACCGTCTCTCCAGGAGGGCAAAAAGCGGTCTCGTAGAACAGGCTATATGTGTGTCTGGGAAAGGACAGGAGTTTTAAAAGGCAACAAAGTGTTAGTAAAAACTGTACACTGCAACATGTTACATTAATTTTGACTTGAAATACAATTCAGTCTTAATGTAACAAGTTGTTTGATACTTTGGAGTGCCCACTATGGTCGCACCGTTCAGGAGTTAGCATAGCTGACAGGTCAGCGTGTAGTCCTGTTCTCGCCAAATGGCGGACAAAGTCTTTCCACAGTAGTAACGGTGCTTTCGCGTGTTTACTGTCAGGACATGTAAACTACATGCCCTGCATGTGTCATATGTTGCATCCTGCCTTAGGACGTGGTAGGCCTGCCAGAGGGGTGACGTGCACAGATGTGCAGGGGAAGTAGTGGCCTTGCTATAGCTTTCATGGGCAAAATCAGGCTAGCAGTGCACAACTGCTCTGGCAGTCTACAGTGGTAGAGTGGGGGACCCGTTTTACTTGGGGGACCTCTAGGGTGGCACAACCAGTGCCGCAAGCCCTTATTTACACCTCTATCTTACATCTCCTGGCAACCAGGGTACCATATACTAGGGACTTACAGATAATTTAGTCATTTTCAATTGAGTACAGCAAATTCGACATACACTTTAAGGTCAGGGCACTGGCACTGAGCTCTGATCAGCAGGCTTCAGTGCATTTTGAGGGCATGATTACGACTTTTGCTGGAGGGGCGGTGCCAACAATGTGCCACCTCTCCGCCGAAGGCCGCTGCTGCCCGCATGCCAGATAACAAACAATTTTGTGGTCTGGCAGGCGGGCGGCGGTCCCGCTGCAGTGCGTCATTCAAAGGCGGTGACTTTTAACGAGGCAGCACAATGGGAATGCCACACGGGGTTCCTGCACGACATGGACTCTAAACTCCATGCCATGCAGGACCCTGGGTGCATGCACAAAGGGAGGCTGATCTTGTGCCCCCCTGCATTCATCACCAGGCTGTGGGGACACAGGGGTCCTGTAGGGCCCCCTTTGTTTCAGCACAGCCAGCTTTTTCATGGAGGAAAGACCTCCGTGAAACCACTGGCTGTCCTGAAACTTGTAATATGCATGGCAGTGCCGCAGTGGCACCACCTGCATATTACATAGCCCCTGACTGCCACGCAACCGCCAGGGAATGGCGGTTCCCTGGTGGAGCCAGTGGTCCAATTATGGTCCGACCTCTCAAGTTGTAATAGGGCGGTTGGACCGCAGGTGCGGCAGAGCCTGGATCACCACTGCCGCACCACCACCACCACGGGTCTGGTGGTCCTGGGACCGCCAGACTCGTAATTTGGCCCTGAGTGTCGAAAGACCAGCAGCATCAGTCGAAAAACTTGGGGGGCGGTAAGTATACAGAAAGGGGCCTTTCCTTACAATGTCATATAAAACCAGAGACACAGTGTCAGCTCAGCACACTAGGTGATTTGTTGCAGAACCTTTGTATTGAGTGATCCAAATTGCCTCATAGAAAACAATGAGCAAAAGAATAAGATGTCAACAACATAAATAACAGTAGTAAATGTTTATGTAGGTATCTATAAAAAAACAGTGTTTTAAATCATAAGCAACGTAAGTCTGCCACCAAATTCAGCACATATATCTGATCATAGTGATAGGTTAATTTGGCTAATATTCTTACAAAATGACAAAGTTGGTAACAAGCAAGTATGTGTGAAGTTATCTCAAAGCATAAGCAAGTAGTTGTCATTTAAGTTAAGAAGAGAGTAACAATTTTACTGCCTGCAAGCTGTCAGCAAAATGAACTGTGTTTTCCACTGCAAGTGCAGCAGGGCTTACAGAGAGAAATAATGCACGGTCTCTGCGAAACAGAGTAGAAATGGCCGAGTCAGGGCAAAACAAAAGGAAGATCAAGGTCAGAGGAATTGGTACATCTAGTCCACCAGAAGGGGCAACTCACCAGCTCACAAAGTGCTATGAAGCTGAACACAAGGCGGTAAGAACATGAAGCAAGGACCGCCTCTGCCGCTTGAAAGGAAAAGAAAACATCACTTTGCAGGGTGCATGGAGTGTCACTCATTCCCTAGGCCCTCATATGAAAGAAACAAAGGAGGCATCACTGCATGTGACACATGGCACTCTATTCTGGACCCCGCTTCCTAGAACCTTAACTTTCAAGCCTTCAGAGACTGACGCACAAGTTACTACTTGTGTAACGATATATCTGTAAGAGACATTAGTTAGTGATAGATTCCTTACCTTAGAATATCCCCAGGCGTCAGACTGGATCCGGAAAGTTTTGCTAGCAGTACCCCTGCGCGCCAGTAGGTGGCGTCGTGCGGCTCCGCGTCCGTCACTGGCGTCGTAAGCGCCAAGATGACATCACAGAGACTACTTAGGCGCCACCCATGCGTGCTGACGTCAGTTCTGTACACGACTTTCCGCGCCAGGAACGCAGAACCTTGCAAGAAACTGACCACTGGTGCCATGAAACTAGGGCCCTAAAAGGGATGACCTTAACCCTAGAAATCAGTTCGCAGAACGGGGAGGATGGGAGGGGCGGTAAGGAATCTATCACTAACTAATGTCTCTTACAGATATATCGTTACACAAGTAGTAACTTGTGCATCTGAAAGAGACACGTTAGTTATAGATTCCTTACCTTAGAATAGATACCCCAGCAATACCAACCCCGGTGGTGGGTCTGCGAACAAGATTACACCAGAAAGTCACGGAGAACAGAACGGCCAAAGAAGCCGTCTCTCCGGACTTGACTGTCAAGGCAGTAATGCTTGGTAAACGTGTGCAGCGAAGCCCACGTAGCTGCCTGACAAATGTCCTGCAAGGGAACGCCGCGTCCCAAGGCAGTAGTGGCTGCCGTCGCCCTGGTGGAATTGGCACGCAGCCCCACAGGAGGCTCCTTCTTAGCCAACGAGTAACAGGCTTTGATGCAGAGAACGACCCACCGAGAGATGGTCCGTTTGTGCACGGCCCGACCTTTTTTGGCGCCGATGTAGCCAACAAAGAGCTGGTCATCCACCCGGAACTGTTGCGTGCGCTTCAGGTAGAACGAGAGCGCACGTTTTGGGTCCAGACGGTGGAGCCTCTCCTCCTGTTTTGAAGTATGCGGAGGCGGAAAGAAGGTGGGCAAAGTGATGGTCTGCCCGATGTGGAAGGGCGTGACAACGTTTGGCAAGAAAGAAGGACGGGTCCTTAAAACCACCTGGTCCGGATGAACAGAAAGGAAAGGAGGTTTGGAAGAAAGAGCCTGGAGCTTACTCACTCTTCTGGCAGAGGTGATAGCCACCAGGAAAGCCATCTTGAGAGTGAGAAGACGCAAAGGACAGGTATGAAGGGGCTCGAAGGGAGCGCACATCAGATATGTCAAGACAAGGTTTAAGTCCCATTGAGGCATAATGAACGGCACGGGAGGAAACATGTGCGTAACGCCTTTCAGGAAACGGTTAACAACCGGGGACTTAAAAAGAGAAGGCTGATCTGGAAGCCGGAGAAGGCCGAAAGATAACCTTTGATAGTGCCCAGAGCAGAGCCCTGCTGGGCCAAAGAAAGAAGGAACAGAAGGACCTCGGAAAGAGGGGCAGAAGCACAAGTTACTAACTTGTGTAACGATATATCTGTAAGAGACAGTAGTTAGTGATAGATTCCTTACCTTAGAATATCCCCAGGCGTCAGGCTGGATCCGGAAAGTTTTGCGTAGCAGTACCCTTGCGCGTCGGTAGGCGGCGTCGTGCGGCTCCGCGTCCGTCGTCGGCGTCGTGATCGCCGGGATGACGTCGCGGGCAGCACTTAGGCGCCGCCCCTGCGCGCTGACGTCAGTTCTGTACACGACTTTCCGCGCCAGGAACGCAGAGCCATGCAAGAAGCTGACACAGGTGTCTGAAAAATACTAGGGCCCTGAAAGGGATGTCCTTAACCCTAGAAATCAGTTCGCAGAACGGGGAGGATGGGTGGGCGGTAAGGAATCTATCACTAACTACTGTCTCTTACAGATATATCGTTACACAAGTTAGTAACTTGTGCATCTGAAAGAGACACGTTAGTGATAGATTCCTTACCTTAGAATAGATACCCCAGCAATACCAACCCCGGTGGTGGGTCTGCGAACAAAGATCAGACAAGGAAGTCCTGGAGGACAGAACGGCCAAAGAAGCCGTCCCTCCGGACCTGACTGTCAAGGCAGTAATGCTTAGTAAACGTGTGCAGCGAGGCCCACGTAGCTGCCTGACAGATAACCGGCAGCGGAACACCGCGGCCCAAGGCCGTGGTAGCAGCCGTTGCCCTGGTGGAATGGGCACGCAGCCCAACAGGAGGCTCCTTCTTGGCCAAAGAATAGCAGGTCTTGATGCACAAGGTAACCCAGCGGGAGATGGTCCTCTTGTGCACCGCCCGACCTTTTTGGCGCCCACGTAGCCAACAAAGAGCTGGTCATCCACCCGGAAGTGTTTTGTGCGGTCGATATAGAAGGAGAGCGCACGTTTTGGGTCCAGACGGTGGAGCCTCTCTTCCTCTCTGGAAGGATGCGGAGGCGGAAAGAAGGTGGGCAAAGTGATGGTCTGCCCAATGTGGAAAGCAGTAACCACCTTTGGCAAGAAGGACGGACGCGTCCGAAGAACAACCTTGTCTGGATGAACAGACAGAAAGGGAGGTTTGCAAGAAAGAGCCTGGAGCTCACTCACCCGCCGAGCGGAGGTGATGGCCACCAGAAAGGCTGTCTTTAGAGTCAGAAGACGAAGAGGACAGTTATGCAGAGGCTCAAAGGGAGCGCACATTAAAAGGTAAGAACCAAGTTCAAGTCCCACTGAGGCATCACAAACGGAACAGGAGGGAAGAGGTGAGTAATGCCTTTTAAGAACCTGTTAACAACAGGGGACTTGAAAAGGGAGGGCTGATCAGGGAGCCTGAGGAAGGCCGAGATAGCACAAAGATAACCCTTGATGGTACCCAGGGCAGAACCCTGTTGGGCCAGAGAGAGAAGGAACAGAAGGACCTCAGAAAGAGGGGCAGAAAGGGGATCCACAGCCTTTGCTGTGCACCATGCCACAAATTTGTTCCACCTGCAGGCGTATACCACCTTAGTGGAGGGACGCCTGGCTGCCAGAATCACATCACAAACTTCGGGAGGCAAGTCGAAAGGAATCAACTGCCGCCGCTCAATCTCCATGCAAGCAGGTGTAGACTGGACAGGTTCGGGTGGAGGACCGTCCCCTGCTGCTGCGACAGAAGATCCTCCCGAAGAGGCAGACGGATCGGGGGATCTATGCTCATATTGAGTAGCTCGGGATACCAAACTCTTCGAGCCCAGTCCGGAGCCACAAGAATGACTTGGGCCCGGTCGTGCCGAATCTTCTTCAACACTCTGGGTAGAAGTGGTATAGGCGGAAAGGCGTACAACAGACCGCAACTCCACTCGCGACGAAAAGCGTCGCCGAGCGAGTGCCGCCTTGGAAATTCCAACGCGCAGAACTGATGACATTGCGCGTTCTCTTCGGTGGCGAATAGATCTAACCAAGGCTCTCCCCACTGTAGAAAGAGTCCTTGCGCCACTTCCGAGTGAAGACGCCATTCGTGATCCATCATGCACCTGCGGCTGAGTTCGTCCGCCCTGGCGTTCAGAGAACCTGCCAGGTGTTGAACCATCAGGAACATGCCCTGATGTTCCAGCCATGTCCAGAGGCGCAGAGCCTCCTGACAAAGGGTCCAAGACCCCACCCCGCCCTGTTTGTTGCAGTACCACATGGCGGTGGTGTTGTCTGTGAACACCTGCACTACCTTCCCTTTGACAGAGGGAAGGAATGCCTTGAGTGCAAGCCGGATCGCCCGGAGCTCCAGAATGTTGATATGGAGCCGGGACTCCGCCGGAGACCAGAGGCCTCTGATCTCCGCCTCTCCCATGTGACCGCCCCATCCCAGAAGGGACGCGTCCGTCACAACTGTATGCTCTGGCTGGGGAAGGGAGAGGGATCTGCCCATGACCCATTGCCGGTTCGAGAGCCACCACTGCAACTGTTTTGCAGTCCCCTCCGAGATCTGGACGTGATCGGACAGGTTGCCCTGGTGCTGCGCCCACTGGAACTTCAGGTCCCACTGCAGAGCCCGCATATGCCATCTGGCATGATTGACCAGCAGGATGCAGGAGGCCATGAGGCCCAGCAGCCTCAGGGTCATCCTTACTGAAACCCAGGATAAAGGCCGAAAGATCGGAATCATAGCCTGAATATCCCGGACTCGCCGTTCGGGAGGATAGGCCCGAAACTGCGTCGTGTCCAGAACTGCTCCGATGAAAAGGAGCTGTGGAGAAGGAATCAGATGCGACTTCGGCACATTGATGGAGAACCCCAGCGAGTGCAGGAGTTCGGCCGTAGTCTGGAGGTGGGAGACGACTGCCTGGGACGAGCCCGCCTTCAGCAGCCAGTCGTCGAGGTAGGGGAAGACTGAAACCCCTGCCCGGCGCAGATGAGCTGCGACCACCGCCATCACTTTCGTGAACACCCGAGGGGCACTGGTAAGGCCAAAGGGGAGCACGGTGAACTGAAAAGGCTCGGGGCCTACCGTGAACCGAAGGTAACGCCGGTGGGCCGGCAGGACGGGGATGTGGAAATACGCGTCCTGCAAGTCCAACGCTACCAACCAGTCTCCTGGGTCGAGGGCAATCAAGACCTGAGCTAGGGTGAGCATCTTGAACTTCTCCTTCCGGAGGAAGCGATTGACGTTCCGGAGGTCCAAGATAGGACGCATGTCCTCCTTGTCCTTTTTGGGCACCAGAAAGTAGTGGGAGTAGCAACCACGCCCTACTTCTGGGGCCGGAACATGCTCGATGGCCCTCTTGGTCAAGAGGGCCGTGACTTCCTTCTGTAGAAGCACCAAGTGATCCCCTGACATGCGGTGGAATTGAGGTGGCATGGCTGGGGGGTGGTCTCGAAGGGGAGGGAATAGCCCCTTCGGACAATGTCCAAGACCCACCTGTCCGAGGTGATGGTGCGCCAGTGGGGAAGGTGATGGCGGACCCTGCCCCCTACTGGCGTGCTGTGCACCTGAAAGGAGGGACTAGGAGGGCTTGGAGGCCGCGGACGGGTTGGAGGTGGTGGCCTGACCCGCACGCTGGTTGCCCGATCCGCCACGGCGGAATCCACGTCCTCGGCCACGCGAAGACGCCTGCTGCGCGGGCCGGTGGCTGGGCTGCTGACGTGAAGGGGCGCCCCTACCGTGGCCACGATAGGGGCGAAAAGCAGAAGGCAGCGGAGGGCGTGTAGCAGTAAGGCCCAGGGACTTGGCAGTAGCCCGTGAGTCCTTAAAGCGCTCCAACGCATGGTCTGCTTTGGACCCAAAAAGACCGACTCCATCAAAGGGCATGTCCATGAGAGTATTCTGGACATCCCCTGAAAAACCAGTGGTTCTCAGCCAGGCGTGGCGTCGGAGCGCCACCGTCGTTGCAATCGACCTGCCCAGCGAGTCGGCGGTGTCAAGGCCACAACGGATAGTGTATTTGGCCGCATCCCTTCCTTCCGCAATGGCGCGGGAAAGCAGTGCCTGGACCTCCTCAGGGCACTGGGGCAAAACATCCGCCACCGAATCCCACAGGGAGTGGGTATATCGGCCCAAAAGACAAGCGGTGTTAACGGACCGCAAGCCAGCACTGGAGGAAGAAAAACCTTTCTTCCCAAACTGATCCAGGCGTTTGGATTCCCTATCCGGAGGAGCGGTAGGGAAGGCGGTTTGGGAAGCGGAGGCTTGGACAACCAAGCTCTCAGGAGTGGGGTGGACAGAAAGAAACAGGGGGTCGCCCGGAGCAGGGCGATGGCGTCGTGACACGTTCCGATCCACAGGAGCCCCTGTGTTGGGCTTGGACCAGGCGCCCAAAAGAACGTCAGTGAGGGCGTCGTTAAACGGCAGCACAGTCTCCGCAGAGGAGGCTGCCGGCTGAAGCACCTCTGTCAAGATGTTAGGCTTGACCGTCAAAGTAGGGAGCTGGAGACGTAAGGCCCCAGCAGCCCTACGCAACACCGTACCAAAATTGGCCCCCTCCTCCGTAGCCACGGGAGGAGACAGCATGCCAGTGTCAGGGGAAGTATCCAGACCACTGGCCTCCCCTAGACTCTCTGTCCAGTCCTCATCAAACTGACAGTTGCGCGTCAGAGGGTCATCAGACCCCTCCCAGTCCTCCTGGTCCTCCTCTGGTGCAAAATAAGGAGGAGGAGGGACATTTGGGACCCAAGGTCCCATCGGCGCCGGAGCCGGCGTCGAGCGACGTCGCTCCGGGTCCATGTCCGGAGCCGGAAGGAACTGGGGACGACGCCGCCCGGAGCCCAGGGCGGCGTCGAGAACGGCACCGGAGACATCGGCGCCGGCGGAGGCGTGGTTAGGTCGACCGGCGTCGATGGGGGTTGTGGAGCCGGGATCGAGGCCGGGGCCGGAGCCGGAGCCGGGATCGAGGCTGGAGGCACGGGCGACGCCGGGGCCGGAGCCGTCGGCGACGCCGGAGCAACCCCATCAGGGCCCGCGGGGCCCGAAGGCGCACCGGAGGGGCCTGAAGGCCCGAAGAGGCGGGCCATGGCCGACAGGAATTCCTGTATTGTGGCCGGATCCGCCCCCGAACCCGGGAAGGGCGGGTATGACGGGGGCGACTCCACAGGCATGTCCGGGGCCGCGGGGGCGGGGACGGTGCCGGGAGGGGCCTCAGCCGAGTCGCGAGACCGGCGAGGCGAAGTCCTAGAGCGATGATGCTTTTGGACTTTTTGTGCTTCGACTTACCGGACGAAGAAGACTTCGACGCCGACGACCGGTGTGGACTCCGCGATCGACCCCTGGACCTCTCACGCGACCGGGCCTTCCGCGGAGCCGAATGCCGGGCCTCGAGGAGCTTTCGAGACCGCTCTCGCAAAGCTTTCGGGTGGAGGGCCTGGCAGTCGGTACAGGACGCCGTGTCGTGGCCTCGGCCGAGGCAGAAGAGACACTCCCGATGCGGGTCGGTGACGGACATCATCCGCGCACAGGCGCCGCATCGCTTGAAGCCGGGCATCCCTACGACACCTCGAAAGATGGAAAAACAGTGAAAAAATCACCAAAAAGTATGGTCAAAAAATGACCAGGGCACTGCTCTTCCCGGATCTGCGCTTGCTGGCGCGGAAAAAGAAGAACTGACGTCAGCGCGCAGGGGCGGCGCCTAAGTGCTGCCCGCGACGTCATCCCGGCGATCACGACGCCGACGACGGACGCGGAGCCGCACGACGCCGCCTACCGACGCGCAAGGGTACTGCTACGCAAAACTTTCCGGATCCAGCCTGACGCCTGGGGATATTCTAAGGTAAGGAATCTATCACTAACGTGTCTCTTTCAGATAGGGGATCCACAGCCTTAGCTGTGCACCATGCCACAAACTTGTTCCACCTGCAGGTGTATACCGTTTTAGTGGAGGGACGCCTGGCTGCCAGAATGACATCACAGACTTCGGGGGGAAGATCGCAAGCTGTCAACTGCCGCCGCTCAATCTCCACTCATGGAGGTGGAGGCTGGACAGGTTCGGGTGGAGGCCCGTCCCCTGCTGCTGCGACAGAAGAACCTCCCGAGGAGGCAGTCGGATCGGGGGATCGATCGCCATGTTGAGTAGCTCGGGATACCAGTATCTTCGTGCCCAATCCGGAGCCACAAGGATGACTTGGGCCCGGTCGCGCCGAATCTTTTTCAGCACTCTGGGCAGAAGTGGTATAGGCGGAAAGGCGTACAACAGACCGCAACTCCACTCGCGACGAAAAGCGTCGCCGAGCGAGTGCTGCCTTGGAAGTTCCAACGCGCAGAACTGATGACATTGCGCGTTCTCTTCGGTGGCGAATAGATCGAACAAGGCTCTCCCCACCGCAGAAAGAGACCTTGCGCCACGTCAGAGTTCAGACGCTATTGGTGATCCATCAAGCACCGGCGGCTGAGTTCGTCCGCCCTGGCGTTCAGAGAACCTGCCAGGTGTTGAACCACCAAGGTAATGCCTTGACGTTCCAGCCAAGTCCAGAGGCGCAGAGCCTCCTGACATAGGGTCCTCGACCCCACCCCGCCCCTGTTTGTTGCAATACCACATAGCGGTGGTGTTGTCCGTGAACACCTGCACTACACTTCCCCGGACGGAGGGAAGGAATGCCTTTAGTGCAAGTCGGATCGCACGAAGCTCCAAAAGATTGATATGGAGCCGGGACTCCGCCAGAGACCAGAGGCCTCTGATCTCCGCCTCTCCCAAGTGGCCACCCCATCCCAGGAGGGACGCATCCGTCACCACTGTGTGCTCCGGTTGGGGAAGGGAGAGGGATCTGCCATGGACCCAATCGCGATTAGTGAGCCACCACTGCAATTGTCGTGCAGTGCCCTCCGAGATCTGGACATGATCGGACAGGTTGCCCTGATGCTGTGCCCACTGGAACTTCAAGTCCCACTGCAGAGCCCGCATATGCCATCTGGCATGCTGCACCAGCAGGATGCAGGAGGCCATCAGGCCCAGGAGCCGGAGGGTCATCCTGACCGAAACCCAGGATAGAGGCTGAAAGATCGGAATCATAGCCTGAATATCTCGGACTCGCTGCCCGGGAGGATAAACCCGAAACAGCGTTGAATCCAGAACCGCTCCGATGAAGGGGAGCTTCTGAGAGGGACTCAGGTGCGACTTCGGCACGTTGATGGAGAACCCCAGCAAATGCAGGAGGTCGGCCGTAGTCTGAAGGTGGGTGACGACTGCCTGGGGCGAGCCCGCCTTCAACAACCAGTCGTCGAGGTAGGGGAAGACTGACACCCCTGACCTGCGCAGATGAGCTACGACCACCGTCATCACCTTCGTGAACACCCAAGGGGCGCTGGTAAGGACGAAGGGGAGCACGGCAAACTGAAAATGCTCCTGGCCTACCGTGAACCGCAGGTAACGCCGGTGGGCCGGCAGGACGGGGATGTGAAAATAGGCGTCCTGCAAGTCCAACGCTACCCTCCAGTCTCCAGGGTCGAGGGCAGCCAAGACCTGATCCAGAGTCAACATCTTGAACTTCTCCTTCCGGAGGAAGCGATTGACGTTCCTGAGGTCCAAGATGGGGCGCAAGCCCCCTTGTCCTTCTTGGGGACCAGAAAGGAGTGGGAATAACAACCACTCCCTACTTCTGGCCCAGGAACACACTCGATGGCCCCCTTGGCCAAGAGGGCCGTGACTTCCTGCAGGAGAAGTGCCAAGTGGTCCCCCGACATGCGGTGGAACTGAGGTGGCATGGCTGGGGGGGTGGACTGGAAGGGAAGGGCGTAACCCTTGCGGATGATCTGCAACACCCACTTGTCCGAAGTGATAGCGTGCCAGTGGGAGAGATGAAGGCGGAACCTGCCACCCACTGGCGTGGAATGCCCCACAAGGCTCGGATTAGGAAGGTTTGGAGGCCGAAGCGGCGGGGGCGGAGGTGGACTGACCCCCACGCTGATTCCCAGATCCGCCCCTGCGGAAACCGCCACCGCGCTGAGGCTGGTTCTGCACAGGCTTGTTGAAAGAACGTGCCTGGGCGCCCCTCCCGTTGCCACGAAAGGAACGAAACCCAGGAGTGGCTGGGCTTTTCGTGGAAAGACCCAAGGACTTGCCCGTGGCCCGGGAGTCCTTAAAACGTTTACCGAACTGTTCCAGCTTCTTAGAGTCCTTATCCGGCGGAGCCGTGGGAAAGGCACTCTGCGACGTCGAAGCTTGGATGACCAGACTCTCAGGCGTAGGATGAGTGGTCAAAAAAGCGGGGTCACCCGGCGCCGGGCGATGACGCCTGGCGACATTCTTATTCACAGGGGCCCCAGTGGATGGCCGCGACCAAGTGCCCAGCAAACGGGAGCAGGGGCTCCGACGAGGTGGTCGCCGTCTGGAGCACCTCAGTAAGGAGGTTAGTTTTGAGGGACATCATAGGGAGGTCAAGATGGAGAACCTCAGCTGCCCGATGGAGCACCATCGTGTAGGAGGCGCTCTCCTCCATAGTAGGCAGGGGAGATGCAAACCCCGGGTCAGAAGAGACGTCGAGGTCGCCGGCGTCCTCCAAGTCGTCCGCCCAGTCCTGCTTGGAGTCACACTGACGGGCGAGAGGGTCCTCGGACCCCTCCCAGTCGTCCTCCACCACCGCCGCCGGTGGCACCGACCGCGGCGGCGGGGCAGGAGCCGGAGAGGGAACATACGGCGTCGGGAACGGCGTCGGAAACGGCGCCGAACCGGCGCCGTCTCCCAATGCGGATCCCAGGCAGGAACAAAATGGTCCTGGAACCTGGGTAAAGGCGGGACGAAAGGCACCCACTGCGGCGCCGGCGGCGGAGCCGAGGGTGGCGCTGGGGCCGGAGCCGGCAGCGTTGGACCTTGTGGCGCCGTGGCCGGAGCCAGCGGCGCAGGATCCTGTGGCGCCGAAGCTGGATCCGCCGGCGGCGCCGGCGGTCCAACAGGATCCAGACACGGGACCGCGGGGCCCGAGGGCGCGCCGGCGGGAGCCCGAGGCCTAAAAAGGCGGTCCATGGTAGCAAGAAATTCTTGCACCTGTGCAGGAGTCGCCGACGGACCCGGGTAAGGCGGGTAGGCCGCGGGACTCCCGAGCTCCAAAGGAGCCGCAGGGGCAAGGCCCCTGTCCCCCTCATCCGCATCCGAGGACCGGCGGGGGGACGTCTGAGAGCGAACACGCTTCTTCGACTTCTTTTTGTGTCGTCTCTTACCCGAATCCGAGGGTGACGAGGAGCGATGGCTGTGGCCCCGCGAGCGTTCCCTGGAACGGCCTCGGGAACGGCGCGGGGACGAGTGCCGGACCTCCAGCAGTTTCCGGCGCCGCTCCCGCAAGGCCTTCGGGGCCATGGCCCGACAATCCGGACAAGACCGAGAGTCGTGGTCGGTCTCCAGGCAGTAGAGGCAGACATCGTGGGGGTCCGCCACCGACATGTTGCGACGGCAGGCCCCACAAATCTTAAATCCAGGCATCCCTACGTGCACCAGGAAACCAACTGGAAAAAGGGGGACAAAAGTCCCAAAAGAGATAGTCAAAAAGTGACTAGGTACGTGCTCTAACCGGATCTGCGCTTTCTGGCGCGGAAAAAGAAAGAACTGACGTCAGAGCGCATGGGTGGCGCCTAAGTAGTCTCCGTGACGTCATCTCGGCGCTTACCACGCCAGTGACGGATGCGGAGCCGCACGACGCCACCTACTGGCGCGCAGGGGTACTGCTAGCAAAACTTTCCGGATCCAGTCTGACGCCTGGGGATATTCTAAGGTAAGGAATCTATCACCAACGTGTCTCTTTCAGATACCTGCTTAATGCCATCACCTGTTGCCCAAAGTCTCAGCTGCTATGACTGTGCCAAGTAGCCCAACACTGGCAAAATATGGGTGTAAAGTGTAGTTAAGAGCACCTACATTCAAAGGACCAAGTGTACCACCCAAGAACACAGACTGGGGCAATGATAAAGGGGAGGTGGGCAGAAGGTGCTTCTGAGGATTCTACAGCTTTCTTTTTCTTTATGATAACATATTTGCTTCTCTGAGAGTGACAATTTTGGAAGGGACTACGTTTAGCAAGGTTGCTTTGTATAATTTAAGGGTAGCCAGATATAAAGATGAAGGTTGGTTAAAGGCTTCATGAGCACACAAAAAAGAAAAAGCATGCATATGTTACAATACATATGTTAAAATAATAGTTATTGGAATAAGCAATCTATTATGTTTTCATTAAGAATTTAGTTGTGCTCAGTAATATGTGGCTTTCTCTCACGTGTCGGACTGGTGCTGCATCACTTTGTCATTTCACTGTCTTGTCCTAGCACCCAGGGCGGGGCCAGTACTTACTGCACCTCGGACCACAAGGACTGTACTGATAAAGATAGGACCATGGACAGTTCGAAAAGGAGTTCAACTATCTCAGGGTCAACATCCCAGTTGGGAGGAGACTATACATGACCTCTTGCACAACAATTCCAGGAAATCTATCTTGGGTGGACAAGTTGTCTTCCAGCACACACAGAGTGTTTGGCCTGCCTGTCTCCTGTGACCTTCTGTTGTGGCAGAGGGCCATCCTGAACTTAACCCTGACAACACTCCCCTGTGTCAAGCATAAAAGGTGACATGAGGTTGATTGTAGGGTAAAAAGGATCATTAGCCCAGCACCTTCCTTCCTCCTGCACCAATACCCTAATGGCTCATTACTGTTCATGGAATTCTCAAGGAGGTTAATCGCGAAATTAATTGTCCCATTCAAAATGTGTTTAAGCCCAAATGAACAAGTTACTTACCTTCGGTAACAATATATCTGTAAGAAACATAGGTTAGTTATAGATTCCTTACCATAGAATTACCCCCAGGCGTCAGACTGGATCCGGAAAGTTTTTCGTCAGCAGTACCCCTGCACGTCGGAAGGTGGCGTCGGTCGACTCCGCGTTCGTTGTAGGCGTCGTGGTCGCCGGGATGACGTCGAGGTAGCTACATAGACGCCGCCCTCGCGCGCTGACGTCAGTTCTGTACACGACTTTTCACGCCAGAAGTGCAGAGCCATGCAAGACACTGACCACTGGTGCACAAAACTAGGGCCCTGAAAGGATGTCCTTAACCCTATAAGTCAGTTTGCAGAACGGGGAGGATGGGTGGGGCGGTAAGGAATCTATAACTAACCTATGTTTCTAACAGATGCACAAGTTACTAACTTGTGTAACGATATATCTGTAAGAGACAGTAGTTAGTGACAGATTCCTTACCTCAGAATATCCCCAGGCGTCAGGCTGGATCCGGAAACTTTTGCGTAGCAGTACCCCTGCGCGTCGGTAGGCGGCGTCGTGCGGCTCCGCGTCCGTTGTCGGCGTCGTGATCGTCGGGATGACGTCGCGGCCAGTACTTAGACGCCGCCCATGCACGCTGGCGTCAGTTCTGTACACGACTTTCTGCGCCAGAAGCGCAGAGCCATGCAAGAAACTGACACTGGTGTCTGAAAACTAGGGCCCTGAAAGGGATGACCTTAACCCTAGAAATCAGTTCGCAGAACGGGGAGGATGGGTGGGGTGGTAAGGAATCTGTCACTAACTACTGTCTCTTACAGATATATCGTTACACAAGTTAGTAACTTGTGCATCTGAAAGAGACACGTTAGTGACAGATTCCTTACCTTAGAATAGATACCCCAGCAATACCAACCCCGGTGGTGGGTCTGCGAACAAAGATCAGACTAGGAAGTCTCGGAGAACAGAACGGCCAAAGAAGCCGTCTCTCCGGACTTGGCTGTCCAGGCAGTAATGCTTGGTAAACGTGTGCAGCGAGGCCCACGTAGCTGCCTGACAAATGTCCTGCAATGGAACACCACGTCCCAAAGCCGTGGTGGCGGCTGTCGCCCTGGTGGAATGGGCACGTAGCCCAACAGGGGGCTCCTTCTTAGCCAAAGAATAGCAGGCTTTGATACACAAGACAACCCAGCAGGAGATGGTCCGCTTGTGTACCGCCCGACCTTTTTTGGCGCCCACGTAGCCAACAAAGAGCTGGTCGTCCACCCGGAACTGTTGTGTGCGGTTCAGATAGAAGGAAATCGCACGTTTTGGGTCCAGACGGTG
The DNA here is from genome assembly GCA_963921515.1 of Calotriton arnoldi. Taxonomy (NCBI): domain Eukaryota; kingdom Metazoa; phylum Chordata; class Amphibia; order Caudata; family Salamandridae; genus Calotriton; species Calotriton arnoldi. Next base: position 1,495,969 of record CAWUFW010004079.1, read on the forward strand.
GAGCCTCTCTTCCTCTCTGGAAGGATGCGGAAAGAAGGTGGGCAAAGTGATGGTCTGCCCAATGTGGAAGGCAGTAACCACCTTTATCAAGAAGGACGGACGCATCCTAAGAACAACCTTGTCTGGATGAACAGACAGAAAGGGGGGCTTGCAAGACTGACTGACTGAAAAGTATTTATAAAGCGCACTAATGCCGAGGCGTCTTGGCGCTGAGTGATATGTAATGCCCCAGGCCAACACATTCAGGGTTGTGAAAAGAGCCAAGTTTTAACTTTCTTCCTGAAGACCGATCTATTAGGCAAACACCTCAGGTGTGTGGGCAGAGAGTTCCAGAGTTTGGATGCCAGGAAAGAGAAGCGTTTACCTCCACACCTTACTCTCTTTATCCTGGGGGGTTGTAGGAGATCAAGTGATGCTGATCTTAACGCTCGTGTGGGAACGTATCGAGAAAACAAAGTTTGCACATCCTTGGATCCTCCACCAAACAGGGCTTTATGTACCATGCACAGGGACTTAAAGTCAACCCGTCGTCGTACTGGAAGCCAGTGAAGTTGTTTTATACCGGTTGATGTAGGATGGTGTTTGGGTAGATTAAGCAATACTCTCGCTGCCGCATTCTGAATTGACTGCAATTTAGAGAATTGCGCAGCATTTGCTCCTAAATAGAGAGCGTTGCAGTCATCAATTCTAGATAGAATCGTAGCCCCTACCACTGTTTTCCTCAGGGAGAGCGGAATAAAAGGAAGAATCTTCCTCAAACCTTTTAGCATAAAGAAACAGGCTGATGAGACTTGGTTAATCTGGGGAGCCCAGGAAAGGTCGTTATCTACCATAAGGCCTAGATTCCTGACTTTTTTGACAGGGGCCGGACATGTACCAGCTACATGTGGCCACCATAGTTGATTCCATACCGAGATTTTCTGACCAAACTCAATCACCTCGGTTTTATCTACATTAAGCTTTAAAAATTAACATTCATCCAAGTCATCAGAGCCGAGATGCAGTTGCTGAACTGGATTGCCGTAGCATCCACGGGCTGTGTTATCGACACTATAAGCTGCGTGTCATCAGCATAAGACACCAGCCTAAAGCCGTAGCTTTTAATTAGTCTAGCCAGAGGAGCTACATATATATTAAAAAGAGTAGGGGATAGGGCCGAGCCCTGTGGGACTCCCCCGGGGAGTGTGAATTCCTTGGACTGATATCCATCCCAGAATATCACTTGTTCCCTGGACGATAGGAAGGTGGAAAGGAGGGCAAGAGCTTTGCCTTTGATACCTATATCCTGTAGCCTTCGTATTAATACCTCGTGGTTCACGGTATCGAAGGCTGCTGTCAAATCAAGCAGGACCATTAGAGCCCCTCCTCCTCCGTCCATCACCTTACGTATCTCCTCCACTGCCATAATCAATGCCGTCTCAGTAGAGTGTGATGATCTGAAACCATGTTGAGTAGCATCCAGAATGTTGTTATTCTCTAGATACGATGTTAGTTCCACATTCATGGCTTTCTCAAGGATTTTAGCAGGAAGAGGTAGACACGAGATGGGACGATAGTTTTTCTCGTCCAGGGGATCCAACTTAGGTTTTTTGAGGAGAGGACGAATGCAGGCTTTTTTCCAAATGGTTGAAAATACTCCTTATGAAATGCTTTGGTTAAGTATAGGGGATAGTGGGATGCTTATCTCCTCGGAAACCAGATGTAGTATATGAGGGGGACAAGGATCTAAAGGAGAGCCCGACTTGGTTTTTATCAGCAGGTCAGCCACTGTCTCGACTCCCAACAGTGGGAAGTGCGATAAATCACAGTGGGAGGACGTGACCTCCAGCTGGGCTGAGACATCACTCGCAAGAAAGAGCCTGGAGCTCACTCACCCGCCGAGCGGAGGTGATAGCCACCAGAAAGGCTGTCTTCAGAGTGAGAAGACGAAGAGGACAGTTATGGAGAGGCTCAAAGGGAGCGCACATTAAAAAGGTAAGAACCAAGTTCAAGTCCCACTGAGGCATCACAAACGGAACAGGAGGGAAAAGGTGTGTAATGCCTTTAAGAAACCTGTTAACAACAGGGGACTTGAAAAGGGAGGGCTGATCAGGAAGCCTGAGAAAGGCCGAGATTGCACAAAGGTAGCCCTTGATGGTACCCAGGGCAGAACCCTGTTGGGCCAGAGAAAGAAGGAACAGAAGAACCTCAGAAAGAGGGGTAGAAAGGGGATTCACAGCCTTTGCTGTGCACCATGCCACAAACTTGTTCCACCTGCAGGCGTATACCAGCTTAGTGGAGGGACGCCTGGCTGCCAGAATCACATCACAAACTTCGGGAGGCAAGTCGAAAGGAATCAACTGCCGGCGCTCAATCTCCATGCAAGGAGGTGGAGACTGGACAGGTTCGGGTGGAGGACCGTCCCCTGCTGCTGGGACAGAAGATCCTCCCGAAGAGGCAGACGGATCGGGGGATCGATGCTCATACTGAGTAGCTCGGGATACCAAACTCTTCGAGCCCAGTCCGGAGCCACAAGAATGACTTGGGCCCGGTCGCACCGAATCTTCTTCAACACTCTGGGTAGAAGTGGTATAGGCGGAAAGGCGTACAACAGACCGCAACTCCACTCGCGACGAAAGCGTCGCCGAGCGAGTGCCGCCTTGGAAATTCCAACGCGCAGAATTGCTGACATTGCGCGTTCTCTTCGGTGGCGAATAGATCTAACCAAGGCTCTCCCCACTGTAGAAAGAGTCCTTGCGCCACCTCCGAGTGAAGACGCCATTCGTGATCCATCATGCACCTGCGGCTGAGTTCGTCCGCCCTGGCTTTCAGGGAACCTTCCAGGTGTTGAAACATCAGGAAAATGCCCTGATGTTCCAACCATGTCCAGAGACGCAGAGCCTCCTGACATAGGGTCCACGACCCCACCCCGCCTTGTTTGTTGCAGTACCACATGGTGGCGGTGTTGTCTGTGAACACCTGCACTACCTTCCCCTTGACAGAGGGAAGGAATGCCTTTAGTGCAAGTCGGATCGCCCAGAGCTCCAGAAGGTTGATATGGAGCCGGGACTCCGCCGGAGACCAGAGGCCTCTGATCTCCGCCTCTCCCATGTGACCGCCCCATCCCAGAAGGGACGCATCCGTCACAACTGTGTGCTCTGGCTGGGGAAGGGAGAGGGATCTGCCTGTGACCCATTGCCGGTTCGAGAGCCACCACTGCAACTGTTGTGCAGTTCCCTCCGAGATCTGGCCGAAATCGGACAGGTTCCCCTGATGCTGCGCCCACTGGAACTTCAGGTCCCACTGCAGAGCCCGCATATGCCATCTGGCATGATCGACCAGCAGGATGCAGGAGGCCATGAGGCCCAGCAGCCTCAGGGTCATCCGTACCGAAACCCAGGATAGAGGCTGAAAGATCGGAATCATAGCCTGAATATCCTGGACTCGCCGTTCGGGAGGATAGGCCCGAAACTGCGTTGTGTCCAGAACCGCTCCGATGAAAAGGAGCTGTGGAGAAGGAACCAGGTGCGACTTCGGCACATTGATGGAGAACCCCAGCGAGTGCAGGAGTCCGGCCGTAGTCTGGAGGTGGGAGACGACTGCCTGGGACGAGCCCGCCTTCAGCAGCCAGTCGTCGAGGTAGGGGAAGACTGGAACCCCTGACCTGCGCAGATGAGCTCCGACCACCGCCATCACCTTCGTGAACACCCGAGGGGCGCTGGTAAGGCCAAAGGGAAGCACGGTGAACTGAAAGTGCTCGAGGCCTACCGTGAACCGCAGGTAACGCCGGTGGGCCGGCAGGACGGGGATGTGAAAATATGCGTCCTGCAAGTCCAACGCTACCATCCAGTCTCCAGGGTCGAGGGCAGTCAAGACCTGAGCTAGGGTGAGCATCTTGAACTTATCCTTCTAGAGGAAGCGAGTGACGTTCCGGAGGTCCAAGATAGGACGAATGTCCTCCTTGTCCTTTTTGGGCACCAGAAAGTAGTGGGAATAACAACTACGCCCTACTTCTGGGGTCGGAACGCGCTCGATGGCCCCCTTGGCCAAGAGGGCCGCAACTTCCTGACGAAGAAGTGCCAAATGGTCCCCCGACATGCGGTGGTGCTGAGGTGGCATGGCTGGAGGGGTAGTCTCGAAGGGGAGGGAGTAGCCCCTTCGGACAATGTCCAAAACTCACCTCTCCGATGTGATGGTGAGCCAGTGGGGAAGGTGATGGTGAACCCTGCCCCCCACTGGCGTGCTGTGGACTGGAAAGGACGGACTAGGAGGGTTTGGAGGCCGCGGACGGGGCGGAGGTGGTGGCCTGACCCACTCGCTGGTTACCCGACCCGCCTCGGCGGGAGCCACGTCCTCGGCCGCGCGAAGGCGTCTGCTGCGCGGGCCGGTGGCTGGGCAGTGGACGTGACTGGGCGCCTCTTCCGTGGCCACGAAAGGGGCGAAAAGCAGACTGCTGCGGAGGGCGCGAGGCGGAGAGGCCCAAGGACTTGGCCGTAGCCCGCGAGTCCTTAAAGCGCTCCAGCGCGCTGTCTGCCTTATTGCCAAAAAGGCGGATACCATCAAAGGGCATGTCCATAAGGTTGTTTTCGACATCGCCCGAGAAACCAGTGGTCCTCAGCCAGGCGTGACGGCGCAGCGCCACTGTCGTAGCAAGCGATCTGCCTAGCGAGTCAGCGGTGTTTGGCCACATCTGATCGTGAACTTCGCTGCGTCTCTCCCTTCTGCAATAGCCAGGGAGAGAAGTGTCTGGACCTCCTCAGGACACTGGGGCAGCACTTGCGCCACCGAATCCCACAGAGAGTGGGAGTAACGGCCCAAAAGGCAAGCGGTGTTCACGGACCGCAAGCCAGCACTGGAGGAAGAAAAAACCTTCCCAAATTGGTCCAGTTTTTTGGATTCCCTATCCGGCGGAGCAGTAGGGAAGGAGCACTGAGAGGCAGAGGCTTGGACAACCAAGCTCTCGGGGGTGGGGTGTTGGGAGAGGAACAGAGGGTCGCCCGGGGCCGGGCGATGGCGTCGGGCTACGTTCCTGTCCACAGGAGCCCCTGTGGTGGGCCTGGACCAGGTGCCCAAAAGAACGTCCGAAAGTGCGTCGTTGAACGGCAGCAGTGGCTTCGAAGAGGTAGCCGCCGGCTGAAGCACTTCCGTCAGGAGATTAGTCCTGACAGCCACCGTAGGGAGCTCGAGGCGCAAGGCCGCAGCCGCCCTACGCAACACGGTTGCATAATTTGCTCCCTCCTCCGTAGCCACGGAAGGAGGAGACAGCATGCCAAGTTCCGGAGAGGTGTCCAGACCACTGGCATCCCATAGTTCCTCAGCCCAGTCCTGATAAGGCTCACACTGAGCTGTGAGAGGGTCTTCCGACCCCTCCCAGTCCTCCCCGTCCTCCAAAACAGGTGAAAAGTAAGGAGGAGGGACATGAGGGAAAAAGGGTCCCATCGGCGTCGGAATCGGCGTCGAGCGACGCCGATCCGGCTCCGTGTCCGGTGCCGGGGAGAATCTGGGGACGGCGGCATCCGGGGCCTCGGACGGCGCCGTGAACGGTACCAGTGAGGTCGGCGCCGGTGGAGGTGTGGTTAGGTCAACCGGCGTCGACCGGGATCCAGGCCTGGATCCGAGGGGGTCCTGTGGCGCCGGGGCCGGAGCCGCCGGTGGTGCCGAGGGAGGACTCCCACTGGGGCCCGCGGGCCCCGTAGGCGCACCGGGGGAACCCTTAGGCCCGAAGAGGCGGGCCATGGCCGACAGGAACTCCTGTATCTCGGCCGGAGTCGACGTCGGACCCGGAATAGGCGGGTAGGCCGGCGTCGGCTGCGCGGGCACCCCCGGAGCCGCGGGGGCGGCACCGTCTGGACCCTCGGCCGGGTCGTGAGACCGGCGAGGGGAGGTCTTAGAACGACGCTTCTTAGACCTCTTGTGCTTCGCCTTACCTGAGGACGAATACTTCGACCCTGACGAATGACGACGGCTCCGCGACCGGCCCCTCGACCTCTCACGGGACCTCGAACGGCGCGGAGCCCGAGTGCCGGGCCTCGAGGAGCTTTCGAGACCGCTCTCGCAAAGCCTTCGGGGAGAGGGACCGACACTTGGGGCACGACTGGGTGTCGTGGCCGCGCCCCAGGCAGAAGAGACACTCACGGTGCGGATCCGTAATCGACATCATGCGATTACACACTCCGCATGGCTTGAAGCCGGGCATCCCTACTGACACCTTTGGAGTCGAACGACTCGAAAAACTTGGACAAAAAGTCACAAAAATACTCAGTCAAAAAAGGACTGGGGCACTGCTCAATCCGGATCTGCGCTTACTGGCGCGGAAAAAGAAAGAACTGACGCCAGCGTGCATGGGCGGCGTCTAAGTACTGGCCGCGCCGTCATCTCGGCGATCACGACGCCGACGACGGACGCAGAGCCGCACGACGCCGCCTACCGACGCGCAGGGGTACTGCAACGCGAAACTTTCCGGATCCAGCATGACGCCTGGGGATATTCTAAGGTAAGGGATCTGTCACTAACGTGTCTCTTTCAGATATATCGTTACGGAAGGTAAGTTACTTGTTCATCTGAAAGAAACAGTTAGTTATAGATTCCTTACCTTAGAGCAGATACCCCAGCAATTCCAACCCCGGAGGTGGGTCTGTGAACCAAGTTCACACCAGAAACTCCTGGAGAACAGAACGGCCAAAGAAAACGTCTCTCTGGACTTGGCTGTCCAGGCAATAGTGTTTCGTAAACGTGTGCAGCGATGCCCACGTAGCTGCCTGACAGATGTCATGTTGGGGGACTCCTCGTCCCAAAACAGTAGTAGCTGCCGTCACCCTGGTGGAATGGGCGCGCAGCCCCACTGGAGGCTCCTTCTTAGCCAAAGAATAGCAGGCTTTGATGCACAGAACGACCCACCTGGAGATGGTCCGTTTGTGTACGGCCTGACCTTTCTTAGCGCCCACGCAACCAACAAAGAGCTGGTCATCAACCCGGAATTGTTTGGTGCGATCCAAGTAGAAAGAAAGCGCACATTTTGGATCCAGACGGTGGAGCCTCTCTTCCTCTTTTGAAGGATGCGGAGGTGGGCAAAGTGATGGATTGGCCAATGTGGAAAGAAGTAACCACCTTGGGAAGAAAGGAAGGTCTAGTTCTAAGGTCGACCTTGTCCGGATGGACAGCCAGAAAGGGAGGCTTGAAAGACAAAGCTTGCAGCTCACTCACCCTGCGTGGAGAGGTGATGGCCACCAGAAAAGCAGTTTTCAAAGTGAGAAGCCTAAGAGGACAGTTATGTACTGGCTTAAAGGGAGCGCACATAAGATATGTCAGAACCAAGTTCAAGTCCCACTGGGGCATTACGAAGGGAACAGGAGGAAAAAGATGAGTAATGCCCTTAAGAAATCTATTTACAACAGGGGACTTGAAAAGAGAAGGCTGATCAGGGAGCCTGAGGAAGACTGAAATGGCTGAGAGGCAGCCTTTAAGAGTGCCCAGAGCAGAGCCCTACTGGGCCAAAGAAAGGAGGAACAAGAGAACCTCAGAAAGAGGGGCAGAAAGGGGATTCACAGCCTTTGCTGTGCATCATGCCACAAATTTATTCCATCTGCAGGCGTATACCGTCTTAGTGGAGGGACACCTGGCTGCCAAGATTACATCACAGACTTCGGGAGGCAGGTCAAACGACATCAACTGCCGCCGCTCAATCTCCACGCAAGGAGGTGGAGGCTGGACAGGTTCGGTGGAGGACCGTCCCCTGCTGCTGCGACAGAAGGTCCTCCCAAAGAGGCAGTCGAATCGGAGGATCGATGGCCATGCTGAGCAGCTCGGGATACCAGCCTCTTCGTGCCCAATCCGGAGCCACAAGAATGACTTGGGCCCGGTCGCACTTGATCTTCTTCAGCACTCTGGGCAGAAGTGGTATAGGGGGAAAGGCGTATAGAAGACCGCAACTCCACTCGCGACGAAAAGTATCGCCTAGAGACTGCCGCCTTGGAAATTCCAACGCGCAGAATCGCTGACATTGCGCGTTCTCTTCGGTGGCGAATAGATCTAACGAAGGCTCTCCCCACTGCTGAAAGAGACCTTGCACCACCTCTGAGTGAATAAGCCAGTCATGATCCATCATGCACCTGCGGCTGAGTTCGTCCACCCTGGCGTTCAGTGAACCTGCAGGTGTTGAACCACCAGGGATATGCCCTGATGTTCCAGCCATGTACAGAGGCGGAGGGCCTCTTGACATAGGGTCCACGACCCCACGCTCCTTGTTTGTTGCAGTACCACATGGCCGTGGTGTTGTCCGTGAACACCTGCACTACTCTTCCCCAGACAGAGGGAAGGAATGCTTTGAGTGCCCGAAGCTCCAAAAGGTTGATGTGGAGCCCGGACTCCGCCGGAGACCAGAGGCCCCTGATCTCCGCCTCTCCCATGTGGCCGCCCCATCCCAGAAGGGATGCGTCTGTCACCACTGTGTGTTCTGGTTGGGGAAGGGAGCGGGATCTGCCGTTGACCCAATCCTGGTTCGTGAGCCACCACTGCAATTGTCGTGCAGTGCCCTCCGAGATCTGGATGCAATCGGACAGATTCCCCTGATGCTGCGCCCACTGGAACTTCAGGTCCAACTGCAGAGCCCGCATATGCCACCTGGCATGATCGACCAGCAGGATGCAGGAGGCCATGAGGCCCAGCAGCCTCAGGGTCATGCTGACAGAAACCCGGGATAGGGGCTGAAAGATCGGAATCATAGCCCGAATATCCCGGACTCGCTGTTCGAGAGGATAAACCCGAAACTGCTTCGTGTCCAGAACCGCTCCGATGAAGAGGAGCTTCTGAGAGGGGTTCAGGTGTGACTTCGGCACGTTGATAGAGAACCCCAGCGAATGCAGGAGGTTGGCCGTAGTCTGGAGGTGGGAGACGACAGCCTGGGGCGAGCCCGCCTTCAACAGTCAGTCGTCGAGATAGGGGAAGACTGGAACCCCTGATCTGCGCAGATGAGCTGCGACCACCGCCATCACCTTCGTGAACACCCGAGGGGCGCTGGTAAGGCCAAAGGGGAGCACGGTGAACTGAAACTGCTCTTGGCCTACCGTGAACCGCAGGTAACGCCGGTGGGCCGGCAGGACGGGGATGTGAAAGTAAGCGTCCTGCAAGTCCAACGCTACCATCCAGTCTCCAGGGTCGAGGGCAGACAAGACTTGAGCGAGCGTCAACATCTTTAACTTCTCCTTCTGGAGGAAGCGGTTGACGTTCCTGAGATCCAAGATAGGACGCAGGCCCTTGTCCTTCTTGGGCACCAGAAAGTAGTGGGAATAACAACCACGACCTACTTCTGGGGCAGGAACGCGCTAGATGGCACTCTTGGCCAAGAGTGCCGAAACTTCCTGTTGGAGAAGGGCCAGGTGATCCTCCGACATGCGATGGTACTGAGGTGGCATGGAGGGAGGGGTAGTCTCGAAGGGGAGGGAGTAGCCCCATCGGACTATTTGCAAAACCCACCTGTCCGACGTGATGGTGCACCAGTGGGGGAGGTGATGGCGGATCCTGCCGCCCACTGGCGTTTGGTGGCCCTGAAAGGTCGGACTAGGAAGGTTTGGAGGCTGCTGCAGAGGGGGCTGTGGTGGACTGGCCCGCCCGCTGGCCCCCAGAACCAAGCCGGTGGTTCCCACGTCCCCGGCCGTGCTGCGGCTGAACAACTTGCGCCGGCCTGTGGCTATGTGCGGGACGTAGCGGGGCACCCCTTCCGTAGCCACGAAAGGGGTGAAAAGCAAACTGCGCAGGGCAGGTGGTGGAGAGGCCCAAGGACATGGCCGTAGCCCGAACGTCCTTAAAACGCTCTAGCGCGTTGTCTGCCTTGTCGCCGAAAAGGCGACGGCCATCAAAGGGCATGTCCATAAGGGTGGATTGGACATCCCGGGAAAAACCAGTCGTACGCAACCAGGCGTAGCGTCGAAGGGCTACTGACGTTGAAATCGTCCTGCCAAGTGCGTCGGCGGTATCCACCCCACAGCGGATGGTAAACTTCGCTGCGTCTCTCCCCTCGGCAACTGCACGGGAGAGTATGGCCCGGGCCTCCTCCGGGCACTGAGGCAGCACCTGTGCCACCGTATCCCACACAGAGTGGGTGTAACGGCCCAACAGACATGCGGTGTTTACCGACTGCAGTCCCAAGCTGGAGGAAGAAAACATTTTCTTCCCAAGGTGGTCCAGCTTTTTGGATTCCCTTTCCGGTGGTGCGGTAGGGAAGGCGCCTTTAGAAGTGGAGGCTTGAACCACCAAGCTCTCAGGGGTGGGGTTTTGGGAGAGGAAAGTGGGGTCGCCCAGGGCCGGGAGGTGGCGTCGGGCAGTCATCCTATCCACAGGAGCCCCTGTGTTGGGCCTGAACCAGGTACCCAAAAGGATGTCAGTGAGGGCTTCATTAAACGGGAGCAGGGGATCCGAAGAGCTCGCTGCCGGCTGAAGCACCTCTGTCAGGAGGTTAGTCTTGACTGCCACCGTAGGAAGCTCGAGGTTGAGAGCCTCGACAAAAGTACCCATCGGCGCCGGATCCAGCGTCGGCCGACGCCGGTCTGGCTCCGTGTCCACATCAGGGTGGAAGTTGGACGCCGGCTGGTCCCCCAGCCGGCGTCGGCTGCGGACGTGGTGCCGGTGGAGTCGGCACCGGTGGAGGTGTAACGAGGTCGACCGGCGCAAATCCGGATCTAGGCCTGGATCCAAGGGGGCCCTGCGGTGCCAAGGCCGAAGCAGCCGGCGTCGAAGGCCTAAGGCCCCCAGCCAAGTCCGCGGGGCCCGAAGGCGCGCCGGCAGAGTCGGGCTGCCCAAAGATGGCGTGCATCGCTTCGTAAAATTGGCAAAGCTGGGCAGGGGTTGCTCCCGGTCCCGGGAAGGGAGGGAAGGCCGGAGTCGACCCTGAAGGCTCCGCACGCGGAGCCGCTCGAGGGGCACCACCCGCACCCTTCATCGCATCGGCCGACGGACGAGAGGAAGTCGAAGAGCGACGACGCCTCTTCGACTTCTTCTTGTGCTTCGACTTACCTGACCCCGAGTGCGAAGACTTAGAAGAGGAGCGATGATGCCTCCGCGATCGGTCCCTCGACCTCCCACGCGACCGGGACCTTGAGCGACGCGGAGCCGACTGCCGGGCCTTGAGGAGCTTTCGGGACCGCTCCCACAAAGACTTCGGGCCATGGTTCGACAGTCGGAGCACGACTTGGGGTCATGGTCGTGCTCCAGGCATAAGAGGCACACGCGGTGCGGATCCCACAGACATCAGTCGGGTACAGGAACCGTAGGCCTTGAAACCGGGCATCCCTCGTGCACCAGGAGTCGGTTGGGACTCAAAGACGAAGTCGACAAAAGTCGCAAAAAAACTCAGTCAAAAAGTGACTGGGGGCACCGCTCTCTCCGGATCTGCGCCTGCTGGCGCAGAAAAATAAAGAACTGACATCAGCGCGCGAGGGCGGCGTCTATGTAGTGACCGTGACGTCATCCCGGCGACCACGACGCCGACGACGAACACGGAGTCTACCAACGCCACCTTCCGACGCGCAGGGGTACTGCTGACGAAAAACTTTCCGGATCCAGTCTGACGCCTGGGGTAATTCTAAGGTGAGGAATCTATAACTAACTGTTTCTTTCAGATAAATTCTTTATGTGAACCATATCAAATTCATTACTTCATAATAGTTCTGAAGAAGTTGGTACACAAACAGCCAACATTTGTTACGAGGATTCATTCATCCCTTCCTCAAGGTTGTAGATAAATTATAGCATGTATAAGTCTTGGATTGAAACCAAAAACTATTATCCAACAAATACATCCAAACAACCAGATCAACACATTCTTTAATCCTTTTAAATTATCTGATCACTTGTTAAACCAAATACTTAAACGATCTCATTCAAGAAACGGGTAGGCACATCATTATTCTCATTATGTCTGATGCTTCATGAAAAGTACAATTCATATCACAAAATGACCCCGAGATTTATTGCCCTCAAAATGTTATAATCATCGGTATACACAACATAATTTCTACCTGATGACAAATGTCTTCATGATTCACATTCACATCAGTGGCAAAGTTCTCTCATTACTACTATGGCCCTTCTTAATTCAAAGCATATCTGGAATGTTAGATAATATAAAAAGTTGTGCGAGGAAATTTTTTTATATTCTCTCACATATTCTATATATTGGGGGAGCTTAGTAAAATGGAGATCGTATCAGTGTGTTGATTTGAAACCTCTGAACGGATGTGGACTAGTTGGGATAACGCATGCCTTTGCTTTGAATTAAGCAGGAGAATAGCAGTAATCAAGGAACTTTGGCACTAATGCACAAGTTACTAACAATATATCTGTAAGAGACAGTAGTTAGTGACAGATTCCTTACCTTAGAATATCCCCAGGCGTCAGGCTGGATCCGGAAAGTTTTTGCGTAGCAGTACCCTTGCGCGTCGTTAGGCGGCATCGTGTGGGTCCGTCGTCGGCGTCGTGATCGCCGGGATGACGTTGCGGGCAGTACTTAGACGCCGCCCCTGCGCGCTGACGTCAGTTCTGTACACGACTTTCCGCGCCAGGAACGCAGAGCCATGCAAGAAGCTGACATAGGTGTCTGAAAAATACTAGGGCCCTGAAAGGGATGTCCTTAACCCTAGAAATCAGTTCGAGGAACGGGGAGGATGGGTGGGGCGGTAAGGAATCTGTCACTAACTACTGTCTCTTACAGATATATCGCTACACAAGTTAGTAACTTGTGCATCTGAAAGAGACACGTTAGTGGCAGATTCCTTACCTTAGAATAGATACCCCAGCAATACCAACCCCGGTGGTGGGTCTGCGAACAAAGATCAGACAAGGAAGTCCCGGAGGACAGAACGGCCAAAGAAGCCGTCCCTCCGGACCCGACTGTCAAGGCAGTAATGCTTTGTAAATGTGTGCAGCGAGGCCCACGTAGCTGCCTGACAGATATCCTGCAGCGGAACACCGCGGCCTAAAGCCGTGGTAGCAGACGTTGCCCTGGTGGAATGGGCACGCAGCCCAACAGGAGGCTCCTTCTTAGCCAAAGAATAGCAGGCTTTGATACACAAGGTTACCCAGCGGGAGATGGTCCTCTTGTGCACCGCCCAACCTTTTTTGGCGCCCACGTAGCCAACAAAGAGCTGGTCATCCACCCGGAAGTGTTGTGTGCGGTTGATATAAAAGGAAAGCGCACGTTTTGGGTCCAGACGGTGGAGCCTCTCTTCCTCTCTGGAAGGATGCGGAGGCGGAAAGAAGGTGGGCAAAGTGATGATCTGCCCAATGTGGAAGGCAGTAACCACCTTTGGCAAGAAGGACGGACGCGTCCTAAGAACAACCTTGTCTGGATGGACAGACAGAAAGGGAGGTTTGCATGATAGAGCCTGGAGCTCACTCACCCGCCGAGCGGAGGTGATGGAGCGGAGGTGATGGCCACCAGAAAGGCTGTCTTCAGAGTCAGAAGACGAAGAGGACAGTTATGTAGAGGCTCAAAGGGAGCGCACATGAGAAAGGTAAGAACCAAGTTCAAGTCCCACTGAGGCATCACAAACGGAACAGGAGGGAAGAGGTGTGTAATGCCTTTTAGGAACCTGTTAACAACAGGGGACTTGAAAAGGGAGGGCTGATCAGGAAGCCTGAGGAAGGCCGAAATGGCACAAAGATAGCCCTTGATGGTACCCAGGGCAGAACCCTGTTGGGCCAGTGAAAGAAGGAACAAAAGAACCTCAGAAAGAGGGGCAGAGAGGGGATTCACAGCCTTTGCTGTGCACCATGCCACAAACTTGTTCCACCTGCAGGCGTATACCACCTTAGTGGAGGGACGCCTGGCTGCCAGAATCACAATACAAACTTCGGGAGGCAAGTCGAAAGGAATCAACTGCCGCCGCTCGATCTCCACGCAAGCAGGTGGAGGCTGGACAGGTTCGGGTGGAGGACCGTCCCCTGCTGCTGCGACAGAAGATCCTCCCGAAGAGGCAGACAGATCGGGGGATCGACGCTCATACTGAGTAGCTCGGGATACCAAACTCTTCGAGCCCAGTCCGGAGCCACAAGGATGACTTGGGCTCGGTCGCGCCGAATCTTCTTCAACACTCTGGGTAGAAGTGGTATAGGCGGAAAGGCGTACAACAGACCGCAACTCCACTCGCGACGAAAAGCGTAGCCGAGCGAGTGCCGCCTTGGAAATTCCAACGCGCAGAACTGATGACATTGCGCGTTCTCTTTGGTGGCGAATAGATCTAACCAAGGCTCTCCCCACTGCAGAAAGAGTCCTTGCGCCACTTCCGAGTGAAGACGCCATTCGTGATCCATCATGCACCTGCGGCTGAGTTCGTCCGCCCTGGCGTTCAGGGAACCTGCCAGGTGTTGAACCATCAGGAACATGCCCTGATGTTCCAGCCATGTCCAGAGGCGCAGAGCCTCCTGACAGAGGGTCCACGACCCCACCCCGCCTTGTTTGTTGCAGTACCACATGGCGGTGGTGTTGTCTGTGAACACCTGCACTACCTTCCCTTTGACAGAGGGAAGGAATGCCTTGAGTGCAAGTCGGATCGCCCGGAGCTCCAGAAGGTTGATATGGAGCCGGGACTCCGCCGGAGACCAGAGGCCTCTGATCTCCGCCTCTCCCATGTGACCGCCCCATCCCAGAAGGGACGCGTCCGTCACAACTGTGTGCTCTGGCTGGGGAAGGGAGAGGGATCTGCCGCTGACCCATTGCCGGTTCGAGAGCCACCACTGCAACTGTTTTGCAGTCCCCTCCGAGATCTGGACGTGATCGGACAGGTTGCACTGGTGCTGCGCCCACTGTAACTTCAGGTCCCACTGCAGAGCCCGCATATGCCATCTGGCATGATCGACCAGCAGGATGCAGGAGGCCATGAGGCCCAGCAGCCTCAGGGTCATCCGTACCGAAACCCAGGATAAAGGCTGAAAGATCGGAATCATAGCCTGAATATCCCGGACTCGCTGTTCGGGAGGATAGGCCCGAAACTGCGTCGTGTCCAGAACTGCTCCGATGAAAAGGAGCTGTGGAGAAGGAATCAGATGCGACTTCGGCACATTGATGGAGAACCCCAGCGAGTGCAGGAGTTCGGCCGTAGTCTGGAGGTGGGAGACGACTGCCTGGGACGAGCCAGCCTTCAGCAGCCAGTCGTCGAGGTAGGGGAAGACTGGAACCCCTGCCCGGCGCAGATGAGCTGCGACCACCGCCATCACTTTCGTGAACACCCGAGGGGCACTGGTAAGGCCAAAGGGGAGCACGGTGAACTGAAAGTGCTCGAGGCCTACCGTGAACCGCAGGTAACGCCAATGGGCCGGCAGGACGGGGATGTGGAAATAAGCGTCCTGCAAGTCCAACGCTACCAACCAGTCTCCAGGGTCGAGGGCAGTCAAGACCTGAGCTAGGGTGAGCATCTTGAACTTCTCCTTCCGGAGGAAGCGATTGACGTTCCGGAGGTCTAAGATAGGACGCATGTCCTCCTTGTCCTTTTTGGGCACCAGAAAGTAGTGGGAGTAGCAACCACGTCCTACTTCTGGGGTCGGAACATGCTAGATGGCCCTCTTGGCCAAGAGGGCCGTGACTTCCTTCTGTAGAAGCACCAAGTGATCCCCTGACATGCGGTGGAATTGAGGTGGCATGGCTGGGGGTGGTCTCGAAGGGGAGGGAGTAGCCCTTCGGACAATGTCCAAGACCCACCTGTCCGAGGTGATGGCACGCCAGTGGTGAAGGTGATGGCGGACCCTGCCCCCTACTGGCGTGCTGTGCACCTGAAAAGAAGGACTAGGAGGGCTTGGAGGCCGCGGACGGGGCGGGGTTGGTGGCCTGACCCGCACGCTGGTTGCCCGATCCGCCACAGCGGAAGCCACGTCCTCGGCCACGCGAAGACGCTTGCTGCGCAGGCCGGTGGCTGGGCAGCGGACGTGACTGGGCGCCCCTTCCGTGGCCACGAAAGGGGCGAAAAGCAGAGGTTAGCGGAGGGCGCACAGCAGAAAGGCCCAGGGACTTGGCAGTAGCCCGTGAGTCCTTAAAACGCTCCAGCGCATGGTCTGCTTTGGAACCAAAAAGACCGACTCCATCAAAGGGCATGTCCATGAGTGTATTCTGGACATCACCCGAGAAACCAGTTGTTCTCAGCCAGGCGTGGCGATGCAGCGCCACCGTCGTTGCAAGCGATCTGCCCAGCGAGTCGGCGGTATCAAGGCCACAACGTATGGTGTACTTTGCCGCATCCCTACCTTCCGCAATGGTGCGGGTAAGCAGTGTCTGGACCTCCTCAGAACACTGGGGCAAAACGGCCGCCACCGAATCCCACAGAGAGTGGGAATATCGGCCCAAAAGGCAAGCGGTGTTGACGGACCGCAAGCCAGCACTGGAGGAAGAAAAGGCCTTCTTCCCAAATTGGTCCAGGCGTTTGGATTCCCTATCCGGAGGGGCGGTAGGGAAGGCGGTTTGGGAGGCAGAGGCTTGGACAACCAAGCTCTCTGGGGTGGGATGTTGAGAGAGAAACAAGGGGTCGCCCGGAGCAGGGCGATGGCGTCGGGCCACGTTCCTATCCACAGGAGCCCCTGTGGCGGGCTTGGACCAGGTGCCCAAAAGAACGTCAGACAGTGCATCATTAAACGGCAGCAATGGCTCCGAGGAGGTAGCTGCCGGCTGAAGCACTTCCGTCAGGAGGTTAGTCCTGACAGCCACAGTAGGCAATTGGAGGTGTAAGGCTCCAGCTGCTCTCACGCAACACCGTTGCGAAATTTGCTCCCTCCTCCGTAGCCACGGAAGGAGGAGACAGCATGCCAGAGTCAGGAGAAGTGTCCAGACCACTGGCATCCCCAAGTTCCTCTGCCCAGTCCTGATCATACTCACACTGCTGTGTGAGAGGATCTTCCGACCCCTCCCACCTCTCCTGGTCCTCCTCTGGCTCAAAATATGGAGGAGGAGGGACATCTGGGACCCAAGGTCTCATCGGCGCCGGCGTCGAGCGACGTCGGTCCGGCTCCATGTCCGGAACCGGAGAGAACCGGGGAACGACGCCGCCCGGAGCCCCGGGCGGCGTCAGGAACGGCACCGGGGATATCGGCGCCGGCGGAGGCGTGGTTAGGTCAACCGGCGTCGATCGGGGTTCCGGTACCACCGGAGCCGGGATCGAGGCCGGGGCAGGAGCCGAGGCCGGGATCAAGGCTGGCGGGACGGGCGACGCCGGGACCGGAGTTGTCGGCGACGCCGGAGCAACCCCATCAGGGCCCGCGGGGCCCGAAGGCGCACCGGAGGGACCTTGAGGCCCCAAGAGGCGGGCCATGGCCGACAGGAATTCCTGTATTTGGGCCGGAGTCGCCCCCGAACCCGGAAAGGACGGGTAATGCGGGGCGGCTCCACAGGCACGTCCGGGGCCGCGGGGACGGTGCCGACAGGGGCCTCAGCCGAGTCGCGAGACCAGCGAGGCGAAGTCTTAGAGCGATGATGCTTCTTAGACTTTTTGTGCTTCGACTTACCCGAGGAGTGCGAAGACTTGGACTCCGACGACCGGCGGGGGCTCCGCGACCGGCCCCTCGACCTCTCACGGGACCGGGGCTTGGTGCGGCCCGGAGCCGACTGCCGGACCTCGAGGAGCTTTCGAGACCGCTCTCGCAAAGCCTTCGGGTGTAAGGCCCGGCAGTCAGGGCACGACTTCGTGTCGTGGTCTCGGCCGAGACTGTAGAGACACTCTAAGTGCGGGTCTGTGATCGACATCATTCGACCACAGACGTCGCATGGCTTGAAGCCGGGCATCCCTACCGACACCTAGGAGTCGAGATGACTCGAAAAGAAACAGTGAAAAAATCACCAAAAATTTAGTCATAAATTGACTAGGGCACTGCTCTTCCCGGATCTGCGCTTACTGGCGTGGAAAAAGAAGAACTGACGTCAGCGCGCAGGGGCGGCGTCTAAGTACTGCCCGCGACGTCATCCCGGCGATCACGACGCCGACGACGGACGCGGAGCCGCACGACGCCGCCTACCAACGTGCAAGGGTACTGCTACACAAAAACTTTCCGGATCCAGCCTGACGCCTGGGGATATTCTAAGGTAAGGAATCTGTCACTAACGTGTCTCTTTCAGATGTAAACCACTAACCTGTTATTTTGCGTAATAATTAGCGAAGCTGCTAACGACAGACAATGGTCATTTTATATCTTTGGTATGTAAAATATTGAGACACATTTGTCATAAGGTACAAATGATGCTGTGTATACCAGTGATTAATAAATTTGGAGCACAATAAATCTCGGGTCATGCTGTGTCATGAATTGTACTTTAATGAAGGTGTTTATGCATGTTGTATGGATTACTATCTTTCAAATGGCGATGTATGTAAGAAGAGTGCACTATATGCATCAGACATAATGAGAGTAATGATGTCCCCAGCTGTTTCTGTAAATGAGATCATTTAAGAATTGGGTTTAACAAGTGATCAGATATTTAATAGGATTTAAGAAGGTGCTGTTCTGATTGTTTGGAAGTATTTATTGGATAATAGCCTCCTTGATCACTCCATTAAATGCGACATGTCAGCTCTTCAGTAAACTTTCGACCGAGCTCAGTGTTTCGTACTCATCAGTTCCCGGAGTGATTGCGTGCCTCCGCACTGTTGTTGCGGCAGTCCTCATCTATAATATATGCTCTTTGAGCTTACCTTTTTCCAGTGTCATGTTGCTTCCTTCTAGAGGAGCGAATAACAGCATTATGCTGTTAGCAGTCTGTAAGAAACTGTCTCTATATATAATGCCCCAAAGTGAGGGACAGTGTGTATAGAGTCCAAGAGTCCCCAAAGGTAGGCAGAGGTTAAAGTTAGATAGAACCTTACTCTCTAATAGTGGTAGCTTGGTCGAGCAGTAAGGCAGTATCAGAGGACATTTGATGTACACACTCAGTCAGCAAATGAATTCACACACTCAAGAACTGAACTCTAGGCCAATTGTTTTTGTATCAAAAATATACTGTTATTTTATTTTAGAACCAAGCAAGCCTGATACAGGTAAGCATTCAATTCTTTTCAGTAATAAGTTACTTGTTGTACACAGTTTTAAAGAGTAATGAAGATTGTACTTGATTTGATTTACAGGGGATGCAGTAGGTTGCAATACTTAGTAAATGCAGTACATTGAAATGAATGGCTTTTTAAGGTAAATGCAGGTAAAATTACTTTTGCGTTACTTTTGTAATCCAGTGCCGGGCTCCTAGATTCAGCACTGGGACATCTACTTAAAACAGGTAAGTAATTACGTTTTTGTAGTTTGTACGATTTTTAGGGAATATTTTCAGATTTCAAAAGTCCACACTTTGAAACTTTTTGGACCAGTACATTGAACTACATAGGCTTTTCCTGTAAATTGCAGGTAAGTTACTTTTCGGATTAATTTTTCTAACACAGTGCTGGATCCTAGATTCAGCACTGGGACATTTCCTGAAAACAGTTGAGAAAATGCGTTTTAGTTAGATGTACGATTTTTAAAGAATATTCTTGTATTTCAAAAGTTGAGACAAACTTTTTCACATAGAACAACCAATGTTATCCTATGGACGGAAATTCAATTCGCAGGTAAGTTACTTTTACGTTACTTTTCCTACTCAGTGCTGGATACCTAGATTCAGCACTGGGGCCTTTCCTGCAAATAGTTGAGAAAATTCGTTTAGGTTATTTGTGCGATTTTTAAGGAATATTCTTAGTTTTCAAAAGTCGACACTTAGAAACTTTTTGGGAGAAAAAGTGTCAATGTTATTCTATGAGGAAAAACAGGTTATCGGTTTCGAGGTAAGTAATCGGTCTTTTGAGTTAGGGTTCTAGGGTTAGACTCAGGGGTCTCCCAGGGTCAGTGATGCACTGTTGTTGCACCCTCAGCGGCACTAGGGCGGCCGGGTGCAGAGTGTTGAGGCCCAATGTTATCCTATGGAGGATAGGGGGACTCCGGTTGGTGGCTGCTGGCAAGCAGGCCACTGAGTTGTGGGAGCAAAGCTCCTATGGTTAAGCTCAGGGCAAGTTGGGGACCCAGTTAGCACAAAAGGGGCACCCTCAGCGGCACTAGGGCGGCAGGGTGCTGTTTTGAGGTTGGGTGCCCTGTTGATTTCAATGGAGATTCTCCGGGACAAAGAAAGACTGCAGGCTCAGGGACGAGGATCTTCCAGGAGTGACCACCACTTCGAGGGGTAAGTTGGGATGTTGAGGGTTGGTTAGGCACCGCTGGGTTGGGCACACAAGGCCGTGGGGCGTCGGGTGCAGGGGTGCCTTGGGACGTCGGATTTTCTTACCCGCTTTGGTCGCAGTAGGGGGGTCCTCTGGATTGAGGCTGCAGGCGTCGTCAGGAGGCTTGAGGCAGGTCAAGGGTCGCCGGATCTCGGGTCAGGATCGCCGGGGGGACCTCCTCGTGGTATTTTTCCACTCTAGCTCGGGCCTGGTTCGGCGGGTGCAGAGTGGGCTGGATTCGCGGTTCCTGGCTGGCACCAGAAGCTGCAGTTCAAACACGTCCGGTGTTCACGGGAGAAACAGCTTGGAAAGTGAAGGCAGGCAGGTCCTCCGGGGTTTTTGAGGTTGCTGGCCGCTGGACACGCCAGGGTTTTGCAGGAGCAGGTTCGAGGGGAGACAGGCCTGTAGGGCTGGGGCCAAGTCAGTGGGCGTCGTCCTCTTGTTAGCTCTGCACGGCTCTTCGTCCTTCTTTTCTTCTTGTAGGTAGGCTGCATCTGCCTTCCTGGTTCAGGGCTGCCCCCTAAATACTGTATTTAGGGGGTGTATTAGGGGTCTTGAGGTCAGTAGCCAATGGGCTACTGACCTTAGGGTGACTACACCCTTGGTGTGCTCACCCCACGTGGGGGAGTGAGCACAATCCCTAGTCCTGATTGGGGAGTGCCTGCCATCTGCAAGATGGCGTGCACTGGAGAGTGGGCTTCACCTCGCCTCCCCCGCCTGAGGAGTGGAGTTGGCAGAGGTGGGCACACCTCCTGGGCTGGCTAGTTTTTCCCGCCTGTCTTCCCGCCGAAAGAGAGGGGAGACAGGAAGGGGGCCTGCTCCTGATAGCAGGAGAGGCTGGGGGGGGTCGCATTACAAAGGCTGCCAGGCCTTTGAAGCTCCCCTGCCACAGATGGCTCTTCCTGGCCTGGGGGAGGTGTGTACGCCTCCGCCCAGGAAAGGCTTTGTTTCTGGGCTCAGGGAGCGTAGGCTCCCACCCTAGGGGTCCAGAAACATGTCTCGTGGTGGCAGGCTGGTGTGTACCAGTCAGGGAACCCACCAGAGGCTGGTCGTTTTTCAGGGGGCATCTCAAAGATGCCCTCTGTGTGCATTTTCATTAAATCCCACACTGGCATCAGTGTGGGTTTAATGTGCTGAGAAGTTTGATACCAAACTTCTCAGTTTTCAGTGCAGCCATTATGGTGCTGTGGAGTTCGTAATGACAACTCCCAGCACCATATACTCTTAATGGCAGCACTGCACTTACAATGTCTAAGAATGGACTTGGGCACTGTAGGGGTACAGGGCTCATGCACCTGTACCCTCACAACTGGTATAGTGCACCCAGCTAGAGGGGTGACTGACCTATGCCAGAGCAGTGGGTTGTAGGCATGGCCCACAGAGGTGTGTGCCATGTCGACTCTTCACTTTGTTCTGCACCAAAACACGCAGCCTGCAAAGGCAGTGTGTGTGTGTAAAGGTACAGGGCCTCTAAGGGTGGCACAATAAGTGCTGCAGCCCTTAGAGGTCTTCCCTGGTCACAGTGCCCTGGGTACCTGTGGTACCATTTACCAGGGGCTGACCTGTGGCCAGAGATGCCAATTGGGTACAGTTTTGGGGAAAGAACACAGGCCCTGGGAACCTGATTGGCAGGGACCCAGGGCACATCAAGTCAAAGTGCATCAGTGGTCTGGCAAAAAAGTGGGGGGGTTACTGCCCCTTGTGGCTTGCTAAGCCCTCTTCCCCTTGCGGTGGAGGGTGTAGTCTGAATTAGGCTGCCCAGAAGAAATACAGAAGGTGTTCCGCAATAGTTACTGTAGCGAGTGACCAAAATAGCATTGGATCAGTCCATGCGATCAGCTGTATCTAAGTCAGATCACTAGATTGGAAATGGTGTATGATTTCTTAAAATGATCTGGAAGACTCATCATTGCATTCTCACCACATCCCACAATGTGTGGTCATATCATACAATTAAGCATTTCACACTGGGCACCCTGCTAAGTTTCCCAGACGAAAAAACATTTAGCCAAAGAAATCAAGTCAATTGGACACATGGGGAGGGCGGGGGTACATTGAGGTTTAGCTTTGAAGAGGATGTTTGCACCACCATCAAACTTCCAAAGAAGTATGTGTTGAATAAAACTTGCAACAGGATGGCACAGGCCCACAGAGAAGTCTTTTAAATGCTGGGCCCGATAAGGATTTCTCCTAGGACGCCATTACCACTTCTAGTAACACCTCAATATGGGATATCACATTCCAGGGATTCCAGGGATGTATCACAATCACTAGCACTTTCAAAGTCTAGGTAAAGCCATACAGCCCATCATCTGTGTGACAAGAACGGGGCTATTTTGCTTGTCCTCTCTGCTTCACAACAGGCATGTATTTGCCAGGTAGGAAAAAAGCTTACAACATGCACTATAGTATGATAGTATATACTATATGGTTGTATGGATATTGAGAAATGGGGAGAGAAAGAACTAAGTGTGCAAGAATCACCAAGAAGATATTTTTTCTAAATGAAAGGCCTTGATTTTCTCAACTCTATAACATCAATGACAGACTGCAACACTGCTCAGAAAATTATGTTTTTCTTGAACTGTAGTTTAAAAGACTATCTCCAGTTCCAAAGTTAAACAATGCTGTTATTGACAGCTGAGCCAAAGGAACCAAATGGATGGAAGAGGCCATTGGAATATATGGCCTCTGGAACCAACACACTATAGACACTGGACAGTTGAAAAACATTTAATCAACATGATTTTAAAGACATTATCCTCTGCAGATCTATATCGTTTCTAGATCTATAATCTATTACCATTCCTACAAACTGAATGGTAAGTGATGAAATCAGACGAAATTACAGATCACTGACAGATAACCTCTAAAGCGAGTCCTGCAAACCAGTTGAACATTCTCCTATAAGAAATGACAAAGTAGGCCTAGTCCAGACAGAGCCTTTGTGAACACCTTGGGAGAAGAGTTCAGGCTGGATGTATTAATGATGTTGATTCTTGATTGCACACATAAGGCGCCAGAAAATATTATTCATTGATTGGAATGTTTAGGTACACATAAATGACACCTACATTTTCCATCTTATTCCCAACCTGCATGCAACCGATTCAGGTCATGAAGGTCTAATATTGCCCCATGCCCTTGTTTATTTTGGGAAAAATAAAGTATCTTGAGGAATACCACAGGCCCTTTAGATCTTCAGTAATAGCTCTATTCCTACTAAAATAGGGTTGTGTATAGGTTTTGGAAATGAACTTTTCTAGGAAGATGTGACTAATGAACTTAAGCTACCTGCATCCTGGTTAGGATAATAGAATGACGTCTTGAATGAATTTGTTTTTGCTGCAAAGGTTGCAGCTGCTGGCCTACACTTCACAATAGAAACTTTCAGTTTTTCTTAAGAACCCTCTTTAGACCTGAAGACTGTAAAGGCATAAGACAAATGAAAAACATTATTTTATAGGTGCCAAAGGTATCACACACTGATATAGCTGTTACTCTACCTGCAAAGGAATTTCCTAGCATTTTGGCAATGAAAACAGTAACTAAACAAATAACTACAGTATTAAGGCCTTGCGGAAAAATGTCAAAATATTTCAAAGCAGTTCTAACATTTCCAATTGAAAAATCTCAGATTCTTATAGGATTTAATCTATATTTCAAGGACAGTAAACAATTAATAGCTTTGAAATATATTATGTTTACCTACACAAATATAGATTGGCTATCTTTATAAACATTTACAAGATAATGGTAGAATGATGACACCACATTAAACAACTACAAGTTTATTCTTACCAGTGCCCAAAGAGCAGCTTTCAACTGTTTAATTCCTTCCCATTTGTCCAGCATTGGAGAGCGAACAGTATAACTTAGGTCTGGGACAATACTCTAATGAGATGAAAACACAAAGGAAAAGAAGCGTATAAGACCGCTAACATATGATTGTGACTATTAGCTTAGCTTAAAAAAATCAGAAAAGGACACGTGTTGAAGAATCCAAACAAACAAGTTACTTACTTTCAATAATTCTCTTTCTGGTAGATAGTCTATTTAACAGAAGACTCCTCACCTTTAAAATAAACCCCAGGTGCAAGACTGGATCTGGAAGATTTTAACAGCATTGCACCTGCATTCTGGTTGTTGAAGCCGTGCGGTTTTGTGTTGGCTATGTTCCGCCCTGGAAGTGATGATGAAGCCAAATAAGCATCACCCCGTGTTTTGACGTCAATTCGTTTGACTCTGTTCGTGTCACTGGACGTAGAGCCCAACCATTACCAGAAGTAACAGTGCAGATTCCAAAATGGAGACCGTTTTGGTTGGTGAAACTAGAGAACATTCCATGGAGGGCATTGAGGAATCTGTGGTTAGACAGAATATTAATCAGAAAGAGTGTTACAGAAGGTAAGTAACTTATTCTTCTAATGGATACTTGCAATCTTAGATTCCTAACCTTTAGAAGAGTCTTTCCAAGCTACATCCTTGTTGAAGAATGCCTAGTGTGGCATGCGGGCGGGAGGGCACCGAGAAGGGGAATACCATAAATATGGAGACAAACTCACTGCAAAGAATTCCTACGGTTATGACCTACAGTTTGTAACTGTTCATGTATTCATGTTATGAACCAATTACTCCTGTCAAATACAGCCTTTGACATATTTGTAAAGAACCCGCAATGGGTTCACTGTGTTGATGTATATCGCGTTGTACCACCATGATGAAAATAAATAAAAATTTGTTTTTTGAAGACAAAACAAAGAAAGTTGAGAGAGAAATGGATTGCCCAATCTGAAAATCAGTCACAAATTTGGGCAAAAAGGCCACCATGGTCATCAACATTACATTATCTGGGAAAATGTGATTTAGGACGGATGAACCAAGAAAGCTTGGAGTCCACTCAAATGACGAGTGGAAGTCACTGTGACCAGATGAACAAGTTACATTCCTTCGTTATGCTCTTTCTGGCGTTTATAACCTTTTGAATCGTCAGACTGGATCCGGAAAATCTTCAGGAGTACCCTGAGTGTTGGTATGTGGCATTGTGCGGCTCTGTGAGATGTCACCCACTCTGGAAGTGACGAACAGAGCCATATATTACCGTCACCCTTGCACGCTGATGTCAGTTGCTTTCTCGGCTGTCCGAGTCCCCAGACGCTAAGCCAAAAAGCAAATTGGCTTTAACCAGTGCACAGATGTCCAACTTGTGATCTTATTAGATGGAACAAGAGCCCAGGTCACAGAACTGGAAGGTAGGAGGCTTGGTGAGGGATCTGAGGCTTGATAGTGTATCTATCAAAAGGAGTGTTACTAAAGTTAAGTAACTATTTCTGATGATAGATACTTTTAACGACAGATTACTCAATGTAAGGAAGTGCCTCTGTTGGACATGGTTAGCCCCCACTTTTTGCCTGGAAAATGATGTCGTTTCGACTGGAAGTGCACAGGGTCCCTGCCAAACTCTACCTTTTGTTTCCACAATTGGCACCCCCTTTAGCTCACATATAAGTCCCTCATAAAAGGTGTCCCTAGTACAAAGGGCCTTGTAGTTAAACAGGGTCCCTAACAACTGCAGCACGAATTGTGCCACCCTAAGGGACCCCTCACCAAGCACATGCACATTGCCACTGCAGCCTGCGTGTCTTGGTGCAGTGAAGACTGAAGAGTCGACATGGCAAACATCCCTGTGTTACAAATAATGCACCCAGATGTGGAATGAGAACATTTAAAAGAAATGTCATCTAATTACGGAGGCTCCATGGGGACATGAAGCTTTATTCAACATCCAAAAGAGTCATTTTTCAGCATTCAAACATGAAATTAACAAATGCAGGGGATCGTTCTAATAATTAGTTGCACTTTATTTATGTATGTTAGTAAATGAGTGGAATCTTAGGGCACTGTTGTGTATTACATCTCCGGTTATTTTAGGAATGCACCAGTAGGATTGTGGTTCATGTAGTTTTTATGTTTCTTTAGCTAACTCTCGGATTGAGGTCTGTCACATGGTGGGGTTTGATTAAATGGGCTGCACCTGTGGGGTTTTAAAACAGGGGTAAAACACTTAGTTGCTTTCATTTGAAGAACTATGTTGATGCTGCACGAATGTGTACCAAGCAGCCGGTTTTGGAGCAGAAAAAGGGAAGATACTGTCTTTACACTTGAGCCAAAGTAAGTTGAAATGAAGTTTAAATGAGTTTTGAATTTTCTTTCGAGTCTGGCAGGTGACACTGTTTTTGATCATTTCACAGAGTAGCAGCACGCACATTTTTGTGCACGTATAATTTGGGGGTAGTTACATATATGATGGTGGGTTACTGTAGTGTTTTGGATAAGTTTGCATGTAATTCACGGTACATTTAGGTAAAAGGTGGTATGTTTTTGCATACTCTGGGATCGCATTGTACATTTTTAAGTTTTATGTTGGATCTCGTCCCTAAATGCTAATGGACTTTTTTTTTAACTTGCAGTTACCCCTGAAAAAGGACTTTCAGCCCGAAATGCATTGGGTTTATAGTTGCACAAGTAACCAGGATACACTGTTGATTCCATCATGCTGCATGATAAAGCCTGGATGGGCATGTATGCAGCATTTGAAGCTTGGAATCATGTTGCCTCTGTTCTGAATTGTGAAAGTTTGAAGAATATGGAATAAGGATAAGTTACTTACCTGTAATCCTAGTTCTCTTCCAGGGGTATCCTCATCAATAGTCATAAGCACATGCATATTCCCGCCCATGCGCGGGGACCCCGGAAACAATATATACACATATATGTGAAAAACATATATGAAGCTCTATATAAATATATATATATATATCCATGCTCCAGAAATTTCTTTAATTCAAAGAAATACCGGCACTCATGAGTCGGCAACCAGTTAATCTTTACTATTGATGTAGTAAAGATTAACTGGTTGCCGACTCCGTGAGTGCTGGTATTTCTTTGAATTAAGAAATTTCTGGAGCAGGATTTATAACCACGAAGCACCACCGTGGTTTGAGAAGCACCCGCCCTTTGAGTGACCCGCAAGTGGGGTGCACAGGAGCCTGATATATATATATATATATCAAGGCTGCTAAAATGCGGAGCACTCACGGGACGTGTTCAAAGTAGATTTATTTCAGCAAATGCATTTCGGCCTTTAGCCTTCCTCAGTGCTTATCCACTTTGGCGCCAGACAAAACACATGTTTAAATACATTTTGGAAAGATTTCATTGGGGAAGCACACAGTCACGGCCAGCAACGAAGGACTAGTAAAATTCAAGGTCAAAATACCAATCTCTCTGGCTGCCATGCCAGCGTGTGTTTGCTGCTTGTAATCCGATGATAAAACATTTCGTTTTCTTTTATTTCAAAGTTCTCAGTCTATAATAGACGATAACTGCAATCCATCTTAGATAGAAAGAAAAGCTGAAATGTCAGATTTCACTCACACGCAGTATGTTCCATGGGGTCCTTCGTGAAAAAACCGGACTCTGTGCCTCCAAATGCTGGTGCCATTTTCGCTGTAATTCAGTCCCTCGCCACTGCCCAGGTTTTAAATGTTACACATTCCTACAGGTCTCGGTATGAATTACTTCGATCCTTCAATTAAATAATTGTCAGCGCAGGCTGGTAGGTAAGTTTCTCATTTTTCCTCGGCGGTTCTGGCAGTTTAACAATAGTTGCTCCAAGTTTCACCCTTTAACTGTCGAACTCAGGGCGGGTGCTATTCTCCGCTTTACATGAGGGTGAAAACATGTAGAAATTCCAAGGCTGCAAAAATGCGGAGCACTCACGGGGCGTGTTTAAAGTAGATTTATTTCAGCAAATGCATTTCGGCCTTTAGCCTTCCTCAGTGCTTATCTACTTTGGCGCCAGACAAAACACATGTTTAAATACATTTTGGAAAGATTTCATTGGGGAAGCACACAGTCACGGCCAGCAACGAAGGACTAGTAAAATTCAAGGTCAAAATACCAATCTCTCCGGCTGCCATGCCCGCGTGTGTTTTGCTGCTTGTAATCCGATGATAAAAAATTTTGTTTTCAAAGTTCTCAGTCTATAATAGACGATAGCTGCAATCCATTTTAGATAGAAAGAAAAGCTGAAATGTCAGATTTCACTCACACGCAGTATGTTCCATGGGGTCCTTCGTGAAAAAAACGGACTCTGTGCCTCCAAATGCTGGTGCCATTTTCGCTGTAATTCAGTCCCTCGCCACTGCCCAGGTTTTAAATGTTACACATTCCTACAGGTCTCGCTATGAATTACTTCGATCCTTCAATTAAATAATTGTCGCTGACAATAAGGATATATATATATATATATATATATAACAACAAATGCAGCCCTTTGCACACATATACACATTCAACACGAAGTAGTGAAAAAACAAAGAGCATTTGAACTGCTTTTAATGTGCAGCAGAAAACATAATCCTGCAAAGAGGAATGACAGCATTGCCAGCTCACAGGCTGCATTGCAGAAACACAGTGTAAAAAGCTGAAAAGCTAACCTCATAGAAACACATAGGCAAAAACTGGCCTTTAAGGCAGCCATGACCCCTAGCTTCCCATCATGCCTCAGGGGTGACAGATAGGTCAGTTGTTCTTTGCGGAGACCCGAAGGCCAGGGCACAAAGAAATGACATTTACCTTGATCATTTGCCCGGGGAGGTAGGTGGGTTGCTTATGACTATTGATGAGGATACCCCTGGAAGAGAACTAGGATTACAGGTAAGTAACTTATCCTTCTCTTCCAGGGGATCCTCATCAATAGTCATAAGCACATGAATAGACTAGCAAGCCCATCCCCTCAACCTGCGGGCAAACGATAAGCATAAACTCAAACAGATATTGAAGAAAAATCATGACTCCAATGAAATCAGCATTGGAACAAATTCCTCAAGGAGGCTTGGCCTACTTGGGTATCTGCTCTGGAGTCAGAATCAAGACAGTAGTGCCTAGTAAACGTGTGTACCGATTTCCAAGAAGCCGCCTTGCAAATCTCGGCCATCGGTACATTATGCAAGAAAGCTACTGTAGCTGCTTTTCCCCTAGTGGAGTGAGCCTTAGGGGAAACCAATAGAGGCTTGTTCGCCAATTGATAAGCCAGCTTAATGCAGGACACTATCCACCTCGAGATGGATCGTTTGGAGGCTGGAAACCCTGTGCTGAGGACACCATAGTTTAAAAACAATTGGTCAGACTTTCTAATGGATTTCGTTCCCTTCAAATAGAATTTGAGAACCCTCTTGAGGTCAAGTGAGTGAAGAGACCTTTCTGCTGTTGTAGCAGGATTGGGAAAGAAAGAGGGAAGAGAAATTGTCTGGTTAACATGGAAGTCAGACACCACTTTTGGTAAGAAAGAAGGGTGAGTCCTTAGAACCACCCGATTGTGATGGAAAACCGTGTACGGTTCCTTTGCGCAGAGTGCTTGGATTTCACTTACTCTGCGTGCTGACGTGATAGCTACTAAAAAAGCAACTTTTCACGTTAGGTGCTGTAAAGTGGCCTTATGAATGGGCTCGCACGGAGGGCCCATTAATTTGTAAAGAACAATATTCAACTCCCAAGGAGGAGAAGGATGTCGGACAGGAGGAAAAACTTTCTTCAACCCCTGAAGGAAATCCTTGACCACCTGGAGCTGAAAAAAGGAGGGTTGGTTAGGTGATTTTCTGTAGGCCGTAATGGCCGCAAAGTGAACTTTTATAGAAGTGTACTTCAAACCAGACTTGGCTAAATAAAGAAGATAAGGCAAGATTACCTCCTCCTGCCCACTAGTTGGACTAAAACCATTACGCATACACCACAAGAAAAACCTCTTCCATTTAAAAGAATAAGAACTCCTTGTGGATGGTCTCCTTGACTCCCTCAAAATGTTCATGCAGTCCTGAGGGAGATTCAAGTGTCCGTATTGCAGGACCTCAGGAGCCAGGCTGCCAAGCTCAGCGATGGAAGGCTGGGGTGCAGAATCTTCCCGCCCATTTTGGTCAGAAGGGCCGGTCTGCACGGAAGCCTCCTGTGTGGACATATTGAGAGTTGTAATAGGTCCGGATACCACCATTGGCGAGGCCAGTCCGGTGCTATGAGGATCATCTTCATCCTGGATCGGATGAGCTTGGTCACCACCTTTGGGATGAGAGTAAGGGGAGGAAAAGCGTATGCAAATGTTCCGGACCAGTCTATCAAAAGAGCATTCCCTCTCGTTCCTGGCCGTTAAAATCTGGACGCGAAGGCGTGGCATTTTTTGTTTAGCTCGTCTGCAAAAAGGTTGATAGATGGTCGACCCCATTGACGGAAGAAGTCTGCCACTACGTCGTCGTTGAGCACCCAGCCTTCTTGTTCTTCGAAGTGCTGACTGAGAGCGTCTGCCTGCACGTTCTGTTCTCCTGGCAGATGCACCGCTGTGATCGAGAGATTCCTGGCCAGAAGCCAGTGCCAGATCACTTGGGATTCCAGTGATAGCGGGCGAGAATGTGTTCCACCTTGTTTGTTCAAGTAATACATGGTGGTTGTGTTGTCCGTTTGAATTAGTATCGACTCTGACTGAATCAATGGAAGGAATGCCTTGAGGGCTAGATGAACTGCCCGCAGCTCGAACATGTTGATGTGGTAGGTCTGCTCCCTGCTCGACCAACTGCCCTGAGTTTGAAGACAACCCAAGTGTGCCCCCCATCCCTGAAGAGATGCATCCGTGATCAGGGATTGTTTTGGGAGGGGTTGGTGCAAAGGCACTCCCACTAGCAGATTTTTCGGTTGAGTCCACCAAACCATGGATGACTTCGCAGCGTGGGAAAGGAGAATCCGATCCTCCCAATGTCCTGAGGATTGGTCCCATTTGTCTTCCAGATCCTGCTGCAGCGGTCTCATCCTCAACCTGGAGTTGGGGATGAGAAATACGCAAGAGGCCAGCGACCCTAGAAGAGATGCCACTTGTCGTACTGATGGTTGGCGCGCATGAAGTAGGGAGTTGCACTTCTGTTTCATTGATAACAGTCGCTCCTCCGAAGGAAACACTTTTACTATACCGGAGTCTATGGTGGAGCCCAGATAATGGAGAGTTTGAGTGGGCTGTTGGACAGATTTTTCCATGTTCACGTGAAGGCCTAACGGTGAAATAGGTTTAGGTAAACTCGAAAATGATCCTTCACCATCTGTGGGGATGAACCTTTCAACAGCCAATCGTCCAGGTACGGATACACAAATAGGCCTTGACGATGTAAAGCTGCGGCCACCACTGCCATGCACTTTGTGAAGACCCTCGGCACGTATTTTAGGCCGAATGGTAAGACTCGGAACTGGTAATGCTTGGCACCCGAATTGAAACACAAAAACAGTGAGAAGAGGGTCCAAGGGAAAAATTTAGAGACCTGCGAGAAGTGATTCCCCATGTACAATAATCACAACACAAAACTTCTCGGGTCTATCATACAGTGAAAAAAAATGAAAAATGAAAACAATTGTGTCTCTCAATCAAGCTCCTCTAGGGAGCAATGCCTTTTAGGACGAATGCCCTCACCCACCCTAGGTGGCATGCTTCATCATATGGGCTTCTCCTCCCAGTGAGAAAACCTAGTCTCACTGAGGGCTACAACTCTCTCACTGTGAGATAGGAGCTCTGGGATGTTTTCTTAAAGGTTCTAAGTTGTTTTAAGGATGCTAAGATCCCATATGTGAATGCTAGGCGTTGTGAGGGTGCAGCGCTGAATGTGATTATGACGATAGATGTGAAAAATGTGATACTAAAACTACCTAGTAAGAACAAAAAAATCAATATTTATTAGCTTGTCCAAACTGGCAGAATTAAAAAGCAGTGCAAAGCAGTATAAATTAAACTGCTAAGTTGGCAAGGTCGGTCGACATGTTTCAGCCTATTTGGTCTAAAAAAAGTATCCAGGCTTTCATCAGGACCATAAGAAATAAACAATGCTGCTGCATATGTGAAAAAATAATAATAAACAAAAACAGTGATATCAAAGCAGTAATCCAATTGTTTAAACTCGGCACTACTGGAACTTATCCAATTCGATGGATAAGTAAGCCCACCTCTACCTGGTAACAACTCAGGGAAGGGGGCCCCGCTCTCTCCGTCGGTACCCCGTTGTGGTACATGAGCTGCAACCGGGATTGCTCCCTAGAGGAGTTTGATTGAGAGACACAATTGTTTTCATTTTTCATTTTTTTTCACTGTATGATAGACCCGAGAAGTTTTGTGTTGTGATGAATGCTTGGCACCCACCATGAATCTCAGGAACTTGCGGGGACGTGGAGCAATCGGTATGTGGAAGTACGCATCTTGGAGGTCTATCGAACACATCCAATCCCCCTTTTGCAGGTGCGGATATATTTGATGTAGCGACAACATGCGAAACTTCTCCTTCTGAATGACCTTGTTCAGAGATCGCAGATCCAGGATAGGTCTGAATTTGTGCGCTTGCTCTTTCTTTGGCACCAGAAAGTACCTGGAATAGACTCCTTTTCCTCTTTGAGCAGGAGGAACTTCTTCTATGGCCAACTTCTTGAGGAGGACAGACACCTCCTGACGTAGCAATTTCAGTTGGTGGGGGTGTGACTTTACTGGAGGAATGTTCTTTGGGGGTGCGCTGAAACAAAGTGTATATCCATTGTTCAGTATATTTAGCACCCACCGATCTTTTGTTATTTTGCGCCACTCTGCCACGTGACTCGAAATACTTCCTCCCACTGGAGTGGGCAACGGCGCTAGAGGAAGCAGAAGATCACTGTTTCCCTGAAGTCTTGGCTGCGCCGGAGGATTGTTGATGTTGTCCTCCTCTGCAGGATCTACGGCCTTGGAACTGAGACCTGGATTGCTGGTTCTGCCTCTGCTGCCACTGAGGGGTTTGAACCCTCTGATGGTAGTTCTTGCGATTGTAAGGCCTGCATCTTCGTCTGAATTCTTTTTTCTTTTCCAGGCCCACCGCCTTCAGCGTATCCAGCTCAGCCTTCATCCTAGCCATTTCTTCATCGGTGTGGGAACCAAAGAGAGAGGTTCCGGAGAATGGGAGATTTAAAATCCGATGCTGAGACTCCGGCTTGTGCTGTTAGATTTATCTGCAGCCTTTGATACGGTCTCTCATTCGATTCTTTTAGACCGTCTGACACAGCTGGGTATCTCGGGTACCATTCTAAATTGGTTCCAATCCTTTCTGGAGGGGCGATCTCAGCAGGTCTTCCTCCGCCCTTATGTCTCTTCCTCTTGCGCCATGGGCTGTGGAGTACCTCAGGGTTCTGCGTTAAGCCCGACCCTATTTAATATCTATCTGGCCCCTCTGGCTGCACTAGTTGAGCAGTGTGGCGTGCGTACAATTTCATACGCTGATGATATGCAGCTGGTGTTTTCATTTAAAGATTCCAAGATGGCCGCATTTGACAGCTTTAGGCTATGTCTAAATAAAATTGTTTCATGGATGACAGATAACTGTCTTAAATTGAATACCGAGAAAACTGAGGTGATGTTTTTTAACCAACCATCACCTCCTCCGGCTGATTTATGGTGGCCATTGCAGTTGAATCCCCCTCCCACCCCAGTTCTAACTGTTAGAAATTTGGGATTTAGATTTGACTCGGACTTGTCGGTGAAAGCCCAGATTGGCCGAGTTTCCGGAGCATGCTTCTGGAAGCTCAAAAGCTTGCGTAGATTCCTGTATTTATTACCGATGAACTGTCGGGCCACCATAGTCCATGCCTTGGTTACATCCCAGCTGGACTATGCCAATAGCTTGTATCTTGGCCTCCCTGCCTATCTGATTAAAAAGCTCCAGACAGTTCAAAATGCTGCTGCTAGGTTTCTTAGAAACGTGCCTCTTCGGCATCACATTTCCCCCACTTGCGCAGTCTTCACTGGCTTCCAGTGAAGAGAAGAATCGAATTTAAGGCTTTATTACTCGCTTTTAGAGCTACCAGAGAAAGTGGACCTGACTATCTGAGGCTCAGACTTCGGAAATACCACCAAAATAGGACTCTGCGCTCGAACTCTCAGTTTTTTCTTTGCTCTCCTTCCTACTGCAAAGCCAGGATGGGAGGGCGCGCCTTGCAGTCAGAACTGCCGCTCTTTGGAATGCGATGCCGCTCTACTTGCGCAAAGCAGAATCTGAAACCACTTTTAGGAGTGCTCTGAAAACCTGGCTTTTTGATCTCCCTTAGTCTGCCTTTCCTCTCTTTATCTTCCTTTGTCTCTGTGTAGCGCCGGGACACCGCCGTTGGTGGTAGCCGTGCGCTTTATAAATGTCTTGGTATGGTATGAAGATCTTCGTGCACAAATGCCGTGTGCATATGAATGGGCAGCCAGAGAAGCCCCATCCGCTGCAGTACTAATCACCTGATTAGAAACCAGGGCCCCTTCTTGAACAATTTCCGCAAAATCTTGTCTGTCCTCCTTCAGCAGCTTTTCCTTAAAACGCTCCAAAGAGTCCCATAAAGACCTGTCGTAACGGCCCAACAGGGCTGCAGAGCTTGATACTTTCAAGGAGGATGCTGCGGATTTTCTCCCCCAAGAATCCTGAGCTCGACTCTCCTCGTCTGGAGGGACAGAGGACGAAGAAGCGACGGCATGAGTTTTCTTTGCTGCCGCGATGATTACCGAATCCGGCGGAGGATCTGATTTTAAAAATAAAGGATCTGATGCCGCCGGCTTGTATTTTTTTCTGAATCCTCGCTGGGGCTGCTTTAATCGAGGATGGGGTGAGAAAAACGCCCATCACTGGCTGAAGAAGACCAGGAACCAGTGGGAGCAAAGGTCTAGACATAGACCGTTGATGGAGAGTCTCGAAGATGATAGAGGTGGAAGCTTGTGGCGGTGACATATCTATGTTCAGCTTCTGTGCTCCTCTAGTAAGGACATCATGAAATGTATTGATGTCATCGATAGGTGACACTCTAGAGGGAGGGCTATCCGTAAGGGTAGGTGAATAGTCCCTTTTTGAAGAGTGAGTTGAAGAGGAAGACCAAGACGGTGTTCTCGTTCTCTTCCGATGAGCATGAGTTGGTCTATGCTCCGGAGATTTGTCCTGGCGATCCCTGGTCCGAGTAACAGGTGATCTGTCCACCTCTTGCACTAACCGTTCCAACGGGGATTTGTGCAGTGGACTGGAATAGTCCATAGGCCGCCGAGCTTGGCCAGAAGTATCTTTCTGCCAATGGCTGACGGGAAGGAGCCATCTTGGTGACAGATGGACTGAAGGCGACCTCTGCCTTCGTGGAGACGTTGGTCTAGGAGATTGTCGTGCCTCCGGAGACGGAGAAGAAGAGCTTCTCGTTGAAATCACTTGAGGAGAGCTCGCAACTGAAGCCGATGACTCCATGCGGTCTCTGGAGGCTGAACGGCGTCTGGAGGAGCGATGCGACGTCCATGGTGAGTGCCTCGACGTCGAATGACTATATGTGACCAGCACCGGTGAGTCTTTCGAGAGGGATCGTCTCCTCGACGTCGACCTCTCTTTGTGCTTCGACGTCGAATGTCCCGACGTTGAAGCCATTGAACTCACCGACCTCGTCCTCGACGCGGAGCGTCTAGGAGAACCCAAAGTGTGAACAGACGGAGAACCCCTTCTCGACGTCGTGCTCTTCCTCGACGTTGACGGAGACCGCCGCCTCGACGTCGAACGTCGTCTCGAATACTTTACTTTGGGTCCCGACGACGAATCCTTCTTCGCTGACGATGGAGATTTGGCCCTCGACGTTGAACGTTGTCTGGTCGACGACAACGGAGGAGTACGCTTGGACGTCGAATGTCTTGCACCTGGGGACAACGAGGCCTGTCTCAACGTTGACCGTCGCCTGGTTGAAGGCAACGGAGATGCCTGTTTCGACGCCGATCGTCGTTCCACTGGCGACGACGATGCATGTCTCGACGTTGACCGCCGCCTGGTTGACGGCAACGGAGACGCCCGCTTCGACGCCAATCGCCGCTCTGCTGGCGACGGCGAAGCATGTCTCGACGTCGAACACCGTATTGACGGCGACGACGGAGATCCAACTCTCGACGTTGTGCGAGCCCGCACCAACGAAGTAAGACTCCTCGACGCCGATCGTCGCCGGGTTGACGACGGCGGAGGACGTGGCGTATCCTTCATCGACGACCAGTGTTCTCTCGACGGCGAGCCCGCCGTCGATGGTCTTCTCGTCGACGTTTTAGCTGCCGGTGAAGGTATTTTCAGCGCCGATCCCGACGCTGAAGGAGAGCAAACTGGAACTTTACTTCTTGATGAAGATCTTGCTCTCTCCTTCCTCTTCTTCACCGGAGACCTGCCTCTAGAAGGAGCTTTTCCCTTCTCTGCCATCCCATAAAGGCGAATCCTTTCTCTTTCTTTCAGAGTACGCCTAGACAGGGACTGACAATGCTGGCAAGTCTTAGGATCATGATCCTCAGGAAGGCACAGGATACAGACAGAATGGGAGTCTGATCTAGCCTTCTTCTTGCCACAGGAAGGGCAAGAGTCAAAGAGAGATGGCATTTCTGAGAGAAAAAATATGTTTAACTCTCTCAAAAACAGTAGGAATCTACTTTAAAAGCCAAATGACGTCGAAGTAAGTAGGTTTTGACAAAAAATTAGTAGATATTTTCTGACAGAAATCAGAAAAAACCAAGAGCTGAAGTAACCAGGGTCCTGACTAAAGGAGCCGGAAAGAACAACTGACCTAACTGTCACCCCTGAGGCATGATGGGAAGCTAGGGGTCATGGCTGCCTTAAAGGCACAGTGCCAGTTTTTGCCTATGTGTTTCTATGAGGTTAGCTTTTCAGCTTTTTACACTAAGTGTTTCTGCAATGCAGCCTGTGAGCTGGCAATGCTGTCATTCCTCTTTGCAGGATTATGTTTTCTGCTGCACATTAAAGCAGTTCAAATGCTCTTTGTTTTCTTCACTACTTCGTGTTGAATGTGTAAATGAGTGCAAAGGGAATTCTTGTAGCATTACCCAGCTCTTTTTCTGTATGGAAGGCTGCATTTGTTGTTTTATATATATATATATCTATATATCTATATAGATATCTATATATCTATATCTATATCTATATATCTATATATCTATATATCTATATCTATATATCTATATATCTATATATATATATATATATATATATATATATATATATATATATATATATATATATATATATATATATGTATATATAGAGCTTCATATATGTTTTTCACATATATGTGTATATATTGTTTCCGGGGTCCCCGCGCATGGGTGGGAATACTCATGTGCTTATGACTATTGATGAGGATTCCCTGGAAGAGAAACATGTATTACATGAAGAAAAAAAGAATTACAGTTTTCATTAAAGTCATTTACGCTGTGCAGCTTGTGAATGGAGCAAAATCTGCCCCAGCCTATTTTGAAACATCCCTGTGTGCCATGCCCATAGACACTGAATGAGATGTAGTAAGACACCCCTATAGCAGGCCTTAGCCCTAAGGCAGGGTGCACTATATCTCCTGTGAAGGTTGTAGGACGCTAGCTCTGTATATACTACACCAAAGTGAGGAATAGTGTGCACAGAGTCCAGTGGAACCCCAAAGGTAGGCAGAGGTAAAGTTAGATAGCACCTCACTCTCTATTTGTGGTAGTGTGGTCGAGCAGAAAGGCAGTATCAGAGGACAGTGTTAAGCATTTGTTGTACACACTCAGTCAGCAAATGAATTCACACACTCAGACTGAACTTCAGACCAATTGTTTTGTATCAAAAATATTCTTTTAGGTATTTTATTTCCTAGAACCAAGCAAGCCTGGCACAGATAAGTACTTTGCAGTAAATATACAGATTGTAACACAGTTTGGATTGCAATTGTAAATGTACTTTGATTTGATTACAGTAGTGTTACTGATAATGCAATGCTTTTCAGAATACAGTAGGTTTTGAGTTAAGTATTTGGTAGTGGGACTTGAGGTTCTGGGGGTAGACTCAGGGGTCCCCCAGGGTCAAGGATGCACTCTAGTTACACCGGCACTAGGGCAGCCGGGTGCAGATTGCTGAGGCCCAATGTTATCCAATGGGGTATAGGGGGCCTCCGGTTGATGGCTGCTGACGAGCAGGCCACTGGGTTGTGGGAGCACAGCTCCTGGACTTAAGCTCAGGGCAAATGGGGGTTTAGGCCAGCACAAAAGATGCACCCTCAGCGGCACTGGGGCGGCTGGGTGCAGAGTGCTGTTTTGGCATCGGAAGCCCTGTAGCTTTCAATGGGCAGTCTCCGGTTAGCAAAAGCACTGCAGGCTCGGGGACGAAGGTCTTCTGGGTGCGACCACCACTTGAAGAGGTAAGTTGGGATCTTTGGGGTTGGTTAGGTACAGTCAGTTGGGGCACCCAAGGCCGTGGGGCGTCGGGTGCAGGGGTGCCTTTTAGGGTTGGATCTTCTTACCAGCTCCTGGTCGCGGTTGGGGGGGGACCTTCCGGTTTGAAGCTGCGGGCGTCGGCTGGAGGCTTGGGGCAGGTCAGGGTCACCGGATCGCGGGTCAGGATCGCCGGGGGACCTCCTCTTTGTGTTGGGCCACTTGGGCCGTGGGTGTCGGGTGCAGACACGCGGATCCTTGCGGAACTGGAGTCTGTTGTTTGAACAAATCCGGTGTTCACGGGAGACAGTCTTTGGGATTGAAGGCAGGCAGGTCCTCCAGGTTTGTCGAGGTTGCTGGCTGCAGGACACACCGGGATTTCTCTGGAACAGGTTCAAGGTGGGGACAGGCCTGTAGGGCTGGGGCCAAGTCAGTGGGCGTCGTCCTCCTTGTTGGCTTCGGCACAGCTGTTCGGTCCTTCTTTTCTTCTTGCAGGTTCTTGTCTGAGGAAGCAAGGTTTAGTGGTGCCCCTAAATACTAGATTTAGGGGCGTTACAGGTAGGTAAAAAGGTAAAAAGGTCGGGACCAATGGGTCCCTTAGGCCACCCTCCAGTGGTAGGGAGGCATAAGCCTTTCCCTGGTTGGCTAGGTACCCCCATCTGCAAGATGGCGGGGACTGAGAGTTGTGCTTCACCTCGCCTCCCCCACCTGAGGGGTGGAGTTGGCAGAGGTGGGCACACCTCTCTTCCTCACTTGTTTTTCCCGCTGGTTCTCCCGCCCAAAGTGGGGTCAGAACCAGTGGGGAACAG
Organism: Calotriton arnoldi; assembly: GCA_963921515.1. NCBI lineage: Eukaryota > Metazoa > Chordata > Amphibia > Caudata > Salamandridae > Calotriton > Calotriton arnoldi. Next base: position 1,535,244 of record CAWUFW010004079.1, read on the forward strand.
TTGCTGAAAGAAGCAAGTGGCCTGGGGAAGCTCACAAAGGTGGCAAGCCTTTGAAGCTTCCCTTCCGTGAACCCTGCCCATCCTGGGGAGGAGGCTTGGTACCTCGTCCCAGGATGTGCATTGTTTCAGGCCCCCCGAGAGCAGCAGGCTCTCGACCCAGGGGTCCAGAAACATGTCTGGTGGTGGCAGCTGAAAGCAGCCACTCAGCCTGGACACTAGTGGTAGGTCGTTTTTCAGGGGCATCTCTAAGATGCCCTCTGTGTGCATTTTTCATTAACTCCCACAATGGCATCAGTGTGGGTTTAATGTGCTGAGAAGTTTGATACCAAACTTCTCCGTGTTCAGTGTAGCCATTATGGTGCTGTGGAGTTCGTAATGGCAAACTCCCAGCACCATATACTCTTAATGGCAGCACTGCACTTACAATGTCTAAGAATGGACTTAGACACTGCAGGGGTACAGGGCTCATGCACCTGTACCCCCACCACTGGTATAGTGCACCCAGCTAGAGGGGTGACTGATCTATGCCAGGGCAGTGGGTTGTAGGCATGGCACACAGAGATGTGTGCCATGTCGACTCTTTACTTTGTTCTGCACCAAAACACGCAGCCTGCAAAGGCAGTGTGCGAGTGTAATGGTACAGGGCCTCTAAGGTTGGCACAATAAGTGCTGCAGCCCTTAGAGGTCTTCCCTGGTCACAGTGCCCTGGGTACCTTTGGTACCTTTTACCAGGGACTGACCTGTGGCCAGAGATGCCAAATGGGTTTTGTTTTCAATGCAGTTTTAGGGAAAGAACATAGGCCCTGGGTACCTGATTAGCAGGTGCCCAGGGCACACTCAGTCAAAGCACATCAGCAGTTCAGCAAAATGTGGGGGCTACCATGCAGAAAGAGTGCACTTTCTCACATAGCCTACAATAGGAGTAGGCCTCACAGTAGTGAAGAATGAATTTAGCTGTTTGTCACTACCAGGACATGTAAAGCACAAACGTTTATATCCTGCCTTTTAGTTACATAGCACTCTGCCCTTAAGACTGCATAGGGCCTACCTTAGGGGTGACTTATGTGTAATGAAAGGGGAGTTGTAGGAAAGTGCCCCTTTTTGGCATGGTCATCCCCCCCCCCCCCCTTTGCCTTTTTGCCTGGTAAATGATGTGATTTCGACTGAAAGTGCACTGGGTTCCTGCTAACCAGATCCCCAGTGCCAGAGCTCCTTTCCATAACTGTACAAATGTTCCCCCAATTGGCAAAACCTTTAGCACCCTCTTGAAGTCCCTTGTAAATTGTACCCTGGTACCTAGAGCCTGAGGTACTACAGAGGGCCCATGCAAGACTTCCATTGCAGGCTGTGTGTCTTGGTGCACACTAAAGTGAAAACACGACATTTCGCACATCCATGTGTGCACTGCCCCCTACTGCTGCATGTCATATTTGCAAGTCACCCCTACAGCAGGCCTAACAGCCCTAAGTCAGGTGCTGAATATTACATGTGAGGGCATACCTTCATGAGCAGGTATGCTCCTGTGCTGTTCAGTCCCATTACTGACAGTGCAAGTGACAGGGAAGCCATTTTAAAACGTGCTGGACACTGGTGAAAACGAGTTCCCCAGCTGCATGATGGCTTCACTGAAAATATGGATGTTTCGTATTAAACATCTTTTATTGGCAAACCCACACTGATGCCAGTGTTGGATTTACCAATACATGCACCCAGAAGGCACCTCAGAGGTGTGCCCCCTGAAAACCTACCAGCGTCTGGTGTGCTTGCTGACTGGTTTCTGCTAGCATGCCACCCGAGACCTGTTCTGACCTGCTAGGGTGAGAGCCTTTGCTCTCAGGAGACCCAGAACAAAAGCCTGTCTGGAAAGAGGGTGTAACACCCCCTCCCACAGGGTGACCTGCTGATTGGCCTCCTTGGCTGGTAAGCTTCAAAGAAACTGTCACCTTTGGAATGCAAATTTGGCTCCCCTCAACTGAGAGGAAGCCACCCCCCATGTCTAGAGCTCCCTTGGCACCTGGTCAGGTGGGAAAAATAGCTAGTCAGGTAAGTGTGCCACCTTCAGTCTAGTACCACCCCTAAGGTGGGCTATTGTGAGGTGGATATGATTTTTCAGAAGTAGCCATCTTTGTGATGGCATACTTAGGAATTCTGGGACAGGGTTTTGCCTGCCTCCCACAGGGAGTGGTTGTATAGGGGGCACAGTGACCCCAAGGGTCAGTAGCCCATTGGCTACTACCCTACACTTCCCTGACACCCCTAAATTCAGTATTTAGGGAAGTCCCTGGCACCAGAGAAGCAGATACTGACGACCTTTGAAGAAGGACACGAAGAGCCACAAAAGCAGAAGAATGAAGAGAGCACCTGACTTGGCCACAGGACTGCTGTCCTGTCTGGCGTTCTCTGTTGAACCTTCGCCGAGGACAACTCGTCCTGCAACTGTGTGCCTCCAAAACCTGGGAGAACTGCATGCCTTTAATAAAGGCCAAGACCTCCCAAAGAACAACGGAACTGTTCCCTGCATCCCGCATGGACTCCCCGACGTCGCCTGCAGCTTCTGCACAATTGCCCCCTCGACCGCCACTGCTCCCGGTAAGGAAACCCGACACGTAAGGACACCTCTGGATCCGTCGCCCCAGGGCTGTGGAGAAGAGGAGCCCAGGTGTCTCTACGTCCCCGAGCATCGCAAGCCTTGAATCCCCCTGTTGGTTCACCCCGACTGGCCTTCCAGCCAGAGCCTGCAGCCTCTTCTTACAGTGACCAATCCGCATTGAAGAGCACTGGGCTCCCGATGCTGATGTGCACCCAGCACCTGGCTGCCCTCGTACGAATGGTGGTTTTACTGTTCTTGCTGCCTTGTACCTTGCCCGCCACCCACCTTAACTTCTGGAGATTGGTCTTGTAAGTCGATGTACTGTACCTGTTGGCAGAACTTGTTCTTCATTCCATAACATAACATTGCATCACTCAGAAATTGCACTGTGTCAACTTTTCAAAGTGAAAGGAATTTATATTTAAAAACATATTTACCTGAACTGTTTTTCTCTGATGCCTAAACATATATAAAGATACTCGACAATTTTATAAATTAGTGTAAATCTCCTTCTTGAGTCGTGTTGTCATTTATTAATCATTGTGTGTATTTGCAATTGTCTTGCACTACTCTGTGGGATTGTCCCAAAATTGTTGAAGGGTGATGATATCTCCAAATGGTTTACAGCCTTTGAGAGGGCTTGTAAACGGAGACAGCTCAACAAGATGGTATTGGGGCTCTCTTCTTTGGGAGCTGTTCTCAGGAAAGTGTAGGAATAGGCTCCTGACACTTAATGATACAGATGCTGAGTCTTATGACCTCATGAAGGACACCCTGATTGAGGGCTTTGGACTCACCACTGAGGAATACAGGATCTGATAGATACTTCTAGCTGCATATTCCTTACCTTTGAATTTCCCAGGCCTCAGACTGGATCTGGAAACTTTTGTGTGAGCAGTACCCCTGCAAACAGTTGGGTGGCTCAGTTCGGCTCCATGTGACATCACCTGAGTCGTTGGCATCGGTTGTGGTGTCGCGGTCACCTATATAGGCGCCAACCAGGTGCGCAGACGTCAGTTCTTTTCTTTCTGCGCCAGTTAAGCACTGATCTGGAGAAGAGCTACCCTCTGTCTCTTTTTGACAGACTTTTTTCGACACTGTTGAGAGATTTTTTCTTGTGTGTCGAGGGATGACCTCTAGACGTACATGGTTCAAACCGTGTGGTGCCTGTCACAGCGCCATGTCAGTAACCAACCCCCATCTCATCTGCTTGTGGTGTCTTGAGCGCGACCACTACGGTCATGCTCGGATTTCCGGGTCATGGCGCCGACACCTTGCGAGCGATCTTTGAAGCTTCTTGCAGCCCAGCAGTCGACACCATCCAGCGCGAGTCCTCGGAGATCCCGGTCCCAATCGAGGAAGAGCTATGTCGTGGGACCGTTCAAGGAGCCCCAAGTCCACTTCTTCGCACTCAGGTTCCTTGGGACACTAGAGGAAGAGGCATAAGAAGTCCAAATGAACTTCGACTTCACCTAGTCTGTCGTCCGTCGACGAGACAGGTAAGGAGCATCGACGCTGTAGACACGGTTCTGCGGAATCGTTGCCATGTTCGATTCCGCATCTCCCCCCATTTCCAGGAGCCGGAGCGACCCCCTGTAGGAGGCTGGCTTTGTATATGGTGCACCCTAAAGGAGTGATGCACCTTGCACTAATCCAGGCAACCCCTATGGTGATTTTAGTGTTCGTTGATAGCCATAGAAAGCTCTCAAAGTGGTAGCTGTGGATAGCAGCCTTCAGGCCTGTCTTAAAGAAGTGTAAAGCAGCTTGTTTTACCACATATAATTAATAGTGTAGATTAGGTGAAAAGGAACCGTACAGTGTCTATAAAAATAAGTCTGTTTATTGCACAACACAAATCACTAACACATTGGTATATCTCCTAACCAGAGATATTGTTTTTATTTCCTTTTGTAAAGTACATGGTTACACCCACCGGTGTGTCCCCGCGCTAAAGATCTAACCCAGCAGCAATCAGGAGAAAAAATAACCAGGTAATCGGGATTGACCAAGAAAGACCAGGGATATCAGAACCTTATACAGTGCCTGCTTGTGTTCTGAATAGCCAGGTTTTAAGTCCTTTGAATAGGTTCTGCTCTCAAGTTTGGCGGTAAGGAGTTCCAAGTTTTGGCTGCCAAATAACTTAAGGACCGGGCCCCCAGCCTGGCCCTCTGCACTCGAGGCACCTTTAGTACATTGGCCCTGGTGGATCTTATTATGTTATGTTATGTTAGGTAATCTTATATAGCGCACAGCTGCCTCAGCGAAGAGGCGTCCCGGCGCTGGTAGCAGTGTCAGAGGGAAGCTAGAGACTAAACCAAGGGGAACAGGTAGGTTTTGATGGCCTTACGTAAGGATAGCAAGCAATCCAGGCGGCGGATCTGAATAGGGAGGGAGTTCCACAATTTAGAGGCTAAATACCGGAAGGACCGGCCCCCAGCTCTGAGGCGCTTGACCCGAGGGACCGTAGCCAAAAATTGCTTAGCAGAGCATAGCTGATGGGTAGGTACATAGGGGATCAGTAAATTAGCCAGGATCTCAGGGGATGAAAGCTTAAGTATTTTAAAGGTCAGGCATAGTGCTTTGAATACGATCCTTTTGGCCATGGGTAACCAATGTAGACGGCGCCATGCACCCATCGCGGAATAAGTTCTAGGGAGCCTCAACAAGAGGCTGCATTCTGAACTTGCTGAAGACGAGTCACTTCTGCCTTGTTAGCGCCTAGCATAAGTGAGTTGGAGTAGTCCAGTCTGGACAAAATAGTCGCCTGGACTATCAACTGGCGGGTGGGTGGATCGAAGAAACCCAACATGGGCCTCAATCCCCGGAGTAGGCCAAAGCAGGTGCCTGCAACCTTCTTGGTGTGCTCCTGAAACCCAAGGGTGGAAACGAGCCAGACCCCAAGATTTTTCACCACCGACTTAGGGGTGGGGGCAGAGCCCAAGGTTGCCGGCCACCAATGCGTGCTCCAGAGCCCCTTATCTCTCCCCACCAACAGCACTTCTGACTTATTAGCGTTGAGTTGAAGGCAGTTGGTGGTCATCCAACGCGCGACCGCCGCTAGGCCGCTCCGAAATTGGGAGGCGCCCTGCGTAGGATCATTGGAGAGAGCAACCACCAGCTGCGTGTCGTCAGCATACGAGACCATGGTCAAGCCATGGTCCCTTGCCACCGCAGCGAGGGGTTGAACGTACAGGTTGAACAAAATGGGACTCAATGCCGAGCCCTGAGGGACCCCCTGCTTAATGGAATGGGCGTGGGAGAGAAAGGGGGTGGCAGTGACCTGGAATGTTCTGTCAGACAGGAAAGATCGAAACCAATCCAAGGCAAGGCCTACCACCCCAGCCTCCTCTAAGCGACGTAAGAGGATCCGGTGAGAAACCGTATCAAAAGCGGAGCTTAGATCGAGCAATATCAGGGCAGCGGTATGTCCCTCATCCAGAATAGTCTGCAGGTGTTCGCTCACCGCTAAGAGCGCAGTCTCGGTGCTGTGACCAGGGCGGAAGCCATTCTGGGAACGATCCAAGACACCAGTGTTGTTCAGGAAGCCCGAGAGAGTTATATTGGTGTGAGCCTCGGCAACTTTAGCAGCCCAATGCAGTAGAGATATGGGACGGAAGCTTTCCGGCTTAGTTGGGTCCAGCGAAGATTTTTTCAGCAAGGGGACCACCCTTGCTTGCTTCCATAGCAAAGGCACCACAACGGTGGTAAAAGAGGAATTGATAACCTGACGCAAAGGCGTGAGTAGTACAGGCAGAGAGTCCCTAAATTGGGCAGGCCTCATCGGATCCATAGGGAGCCCGATTTGACCTTCTTGCTCAGCGTGAGTAACTCATCCTGGGAAATAGGGGGATAGCTGCCAAGGTGAGAGTGGGGAGAGGAGCAGGTAAAGCCACGGGATCAATAGAAGATATAGGGAAGGATTTGTAAATGGCTTCCACCTTCTTAACAAAGAAGGTGGCCAAATCCTCACATTGTTGCTCAGACGTGATCACCGGGATAGAGGGATTTTTCCTGTTTTTGAGGTCACTCAATATTTTAAAGATGCTTTTAGCGGGGTTCTTACTGGACTTGATATCATTAGTGAAGTAAGCCGCTCGTGCCAGATGTATGGCCTTGTGGTAGCGCTTGATCGCGTCCTGGTATGACTTCTTAGCCTCAAGGTCGTAGTCCTTTCTCCAGACCCGTTCTAGCTTTTTACAGGTACTGCGCAGGGCGGCCAGAGAGTCATTAAACCAAGGATTGGAACTCGAGCAGCGACCCTTGGACCATTTGGCAGGAATGAGAGTGTCTAGGGCGTGTAGGATCCAGTCGCAGAATGATTTATACGCTCGGTCAGGATCAGTGGCTGGGATAGGGGGGCAGAATGCCAGAATGGCATGCAGGTCCTCCAGTTTAAGTTTATGCCAGCAACGTCTAAAGGTGGCCTTAGGATCGGCTCTGGGCACTGGCTCAGATAGCGGGAAGGAAATGGAGACCAAAAAATAGTCGGACCAACACACCGGGCTGGGTGTCTTGACCAGAAGAGAAGGGGTGTTAGAAAAAACAGGGTCAAGCAAGTGCCCAGCAATATGAGTAGGACCCTCCACAAGCTGTCTTAATTAGCAAGCATCAAAGTCGGCGAGCAAGCTGCTGATATCAGGCCCTGGTGGATCTTGTAAAGGTATGTAAGGTATTACCATAGAGCACAGATATCTAGGGCCTTTGTCCATCAGGATTCTGTGACAGTAGCACATGGCCTTGTAAACAATGCTCTTCTCCACTGGGAGCCAGTGTAGAGTAGTCAAGGCTTTTGAGATGGATGTTCTTTTGGGAAGATTTAGGACTAAGCGGGCAGCCTCATCTTGAATGCGTTGGAGTTTTATCAGGCTACCCTTGGTGACCCCAAGGTTAATGATGTTACAATAATCTATTTGAGATGTTACTAGAGCATGTACAACAGTTTTCTGGCCGTTATTGGTAGTAGGTCTCGGAGTTTCCTCAGGAGCTTAGGAGTCCCAAAGCATTTACCGGCTACACTTCTTAATTGACTCTCAAACGAGAGTTTGGAGTCAAACCATACACCCAAGTTTTTGGTTTTAGATTTAAGGGTGGGGATTTAGCCAAAGACCTCAGACCACCAAGCTGATGACCAAATAGAAGGTGCTTTGCCTACTATCATTACCTCCGTTTTGTTGCCGTTTAGTTTAAGGCAGTTATTGGTCATCCAGAAGGCTAGTTCTTCTAGACATAGGGAAAATTAGGCCGCAGCAGCATCCGTGTCTTGTGATAAGGTGACTATGAGCTGGGTATGCATATGAGACAATATTTACATTGTGTCTTTCCACAATTTCAGCTAAGGGGCAAATATACAAGTTAAATAAAGTTGGGCTCAGTTTTGAGCCCTGAGGTACCCCTTGCGTTAAAAAGATGCTATCTGACATAAGAGGGTTTTCGGCGACTTGAAAGCTACGGCTTGGAGGAAAGAAGTCATCCAGCGCAGTGCTGTACCACCGACACCTCACAAGCCTCTGAAGGAGGAGGTTGTGCGATACGGTGTCGAAGGTCACACTTAGATCTAATAGCACCAGAGCGGCTGTTTGCCCTTCATCCGCACATCGTCTCAAAGTTTCGGTGGCGAGAAGGAGGGCAGACTCCGTGGAGTAGGAGGCCCTAAAACCAGATTGAGTTGGACGAAGTAAGTCATTAGAATCGCTAAAACTCGTAAGTTGGCTTTTCAATTTTCTCTGTTATTTTATGCAAAGAATGGCAATAGTGAAATAGGGCGCCGGGGATCGAACCCTGTTCCCTAGCTCCAAAGTCAGCAGCTGTGACCGTAAGGCCACAACCTCTCCTTCATTTTAATTTCTCTTTGGAGCAGCCCAAGACCTTTTTACCAGTCACCCACTGCCCTTCTTTTGGTGTCCCAGTTTCCACAGCTCTGTCACACCTGATTTGGCCATACTTTTCTTTAAAGAGTCAGTGGCATCTGTGAATTCTTCCTTAGCTGCGCCCTATAGTGAGACTCGATTAAATAACGAATACATCTTCATCTGCTTTCGAGACACAGCATTTTTAACGCTAAAGTACTGCGACTAAACTTGCGAAGCTGCGACACAACGCTGCGTAAATGCCTTTTTTTTTTTTTTTTAATAGACCGGGCCTCACTGCCTTTCTTTTAAGGAAAGTCAGTATTTCAAAAAAAGGGGGGGGGGCAGTTCGGTGTAAGTACGCTCGTCTACTGCGTTTGCATGAAAATTACAAAGCGCACCGGGATATCTATAGCGTGCACAACCAAATACTGGTTTTTGAATATTCGGAGATCCCAAACAGCCATAAACAGGGTGATAACCAATATGAAGTTACCGCGATACACCTCCGAACAACTCATTTAGTGAGAAATAAACCCACAGCGTCAATCAGCGAGGAGCCCGGATTGAGCGAGGAAGAGGCTGTGAGCTCCTGCCATGGGCTGTGGAGGGCACGCGACCCTTACATTTAACTTTCAACTATTTGCCCGGAATTAAAAAGACTTTGCGTCGAAGCCGGGATTCAAACCTAGTTACCCGGCTCTAATGCCTGCAATCCTGGCCAGTATACCGCATACCCACACAGTAAGAGGTCGATTCGACGCCAGGACCCGAACCTGGTTCCCTAATTCCAAAGACGGCAGCTGCGGCTGCAGGGTCATTGTGTCCATATATCCCTTCCTGTAAGTGCCTGTCCTGCTCGCGCTCCCGGACTCGGCTAATAACCTTTTGTAAATGGCACTATGCTTTATATTCCTCTATTACCCCTGGAGTGACATATCAATAATGCAGGAAACGCATCTGACCGGCGCAGCGAGATTATTTTTCTGATTTTTGTGGCCCACAAGACCAACGCGGCGATACCGCCGAGCACCCACTGCACCTGGAGACCCCCCACAACCATGGAAGGCGCGGGAGACTGCCTCCTGCCGTTCCAATGTAGCCTGCACGCCCAGGGAGCTATTTCTCAACCTCAACCTGATTCTGTACCAGAACGAGCTCTAAACATCCTTGATGTTAGAAGAGCTCTACTATATTACATTGAAAGAACAAAAGAATTTCGCAAAACAAAGCAACTTTGGTTGCTTTTTCTCCACCACACAAAGGCAATCCCATATCTAAATCAGGCATTGCAAGATGGATCGTAAAATGTATCCACACATGTTCTCAGAAAGCAAAAAGAACTTTGCTAATACCCCCTAGAGCGCATTCCACTTGCAAAATATTCCTTAAAGAAAACATCTTCTTCCCAAGATGGTCCAGCTTTTTGGATTCCCTATCAGGTGGTGCGCCCTAGTGCCGCTGAGGGTGTAACAAGAGTGCATCCTTGACCCGGAGTCTAATCCGAGAACACCAACTCCCACAACAAAGTACTTACCTTTAAACCAATAACACTATTTAACTCCATAGGATAACATTGACTGTTTTTCTATGAAAAATGTGGAGTTGGAAAAACCTAAAGAAATTCTTTAAAATTGTACTAACAAACGCTTTTACTTACCTGTTTACAGGAAATGTCCCAGTGTAGTATCCAGGTATACTACACTGTGTAAAAAAAGTAATCTGAAAGTAATGTACTGGTCATTTTTCTAAAAAGCCCATTCAAAGTATATGTACTGTATTTACAAAGCATTGCATTTCTCAATAACAATACTGTAAGTCAAAACAAAGTGCATATACAATTACAATCCAAACTGTTTTACAACTGTATATTTACTGCAAAGTATTTATCACTTACCTGTGCCAGGCTTGCTTGGTTCTAGAAAATAAAATAACTAAAAGAATATTTTTATACAAAAACAATTGGTCTGAAGTTCAGTCTCTGAGTGTGTGAATTAATTTGCTGACTGAGTGTGTACAACAAATGCTTAACACTGTCCTCTGATAAAGCCTTACTGTTCGACCACACTACCACAAATAGAGAGTGAGGTGCTATCTACGTTACCTCTGCCTACCTTTTGGGTTCCACTGGACTCTGTGCACACTATACCTCACTTTGGTATAGTATATACAGAGCCAGCTTCCTCAAGGCTAGCATGGGGAATTCCATGAAACACTTTTTTAAGCTGTAATTCCTGATGAGAAAGGAGTAGCTAAATCATGTTTCATATCTTTGGTATGGTAATGATGAATCCTCTTTAGTGGCAAAGTTGGATTTAACATTACTGTTTTTAGAAAGGCCACTTTTAGAAAGAGGACATTTCTCTGATGTTACTGCTCTGTGTGCCTTGCAGCCTGTCTCCAAAACACGCCTGGAATGGGCGACAGCTACACTTTGTGCAATCCCTCTAGACAGCCCCAACACAGAAATGGTGGGTGGGACAGAGAAGAACAAGTTACTTACCTTCGGTAATGCTTTTTCAGGTGGATACATCTGCCTGTGGATTCCTCACCTTTTGAATTACCCCTGCGCCAGCATTCCACGTAAACTTTTTTCATAGCTCTCCCACGTCGACGAGGATGTCACAATAGCACGGCTCCGCTCGCGGCTCCGTATGATGTCACTGGAGTCATAAGAAGACCTCGTCGGCGTGCTGACATCAGTTCCAGCCATTTCTTCTGTGCCTTCAAGGCGAACGGGTGAACCGACAACATTTCGCAAATTTACACAGTATACAATATATACACAGTATATGAATTAAATAAAAAGGAAAACAGGACAACTAAAGCCGAGACATTTCCTAGCGACAAGCATCATAGCAAACCAAGCAATAATGCTTCGCCAAAGTGTGGAGGGAGGCCCATGTTGCAGCCTTACAGATGTCTACCACAGGGACACCTCTAGCCAAAGCTGAAGATTAAGACTTTGCCCTAGTAGAATGAGCTCTAATACCTTCAGGCGGCTCTTTCTTGGCCAAGGCGTAGCATATCTTGATGCACAAGATGATTCATCTGGAAAGCGTTCTCTTATAGACAGCTTTGCCCTTCAATCATCCCACGTAACCAACGAAGAGCTGATCGTCCAGCCTCAAGTCCTTGGTTCTGTCCAAGTAGAAGCTGACCGCCCTTCTAGGATCCAGGCGGTGAAGTCTCTCCTCCTCCTTGGAAGGGTGAGGGGGAGGATAGAAAGTGGGTAAAGTGATGGACTGCCCTAGATGAAAAAGAGTGACCACCTTAGGCAGGAAAGCATCTCTGGTCCTGAGAACCATCTTGTCTGCATGGATGGTTGTAAAAGGAGGCTTAAAACTAAGAGCCTGAAGCTCACTTACCCTCCTGGCAGGTTAGATTTCACCTGGCATTTTCACATACACGCCGACAGACAAAAACACACACACTCGCTCTCTTGTCTCATATTTTGAAGGTCTTAAAAATGTTGGTTGGTTTGAAAAATATTGCGTTTTGAGTACTTCTAACACACTGCCCCTTAAGCCCCCCTCGCTGCACCCCCCCAATGCCCTGCTTCTCATGTGATGTATTTTCACAAATTACTCCAGCGTGATTGTTAAGAATTCTGAAGCACAAATCAACAGACAAAAAAAACATAGGGGCTTGTAAGCCCCTTGCGCAGCCGGTGCGTCACTTTTTCCCACGTTAAACACACCGGCGGCGCAAGTGGCTTGTAAATAAGCCCCATAGTTTTTCAGCCACAAACCTCCCCGCTTGCTGTTACCAAATCGAGTTTGACCTGGACGTGTACTCAAGGGATACACTTTTGCATACAAATGCGTGGCCTTTCGTGGATAATGCATGGAGTGGTTCAGGCCATGAGCAACAACCTATGATTCAAATTGAACTAATCTCCCTTCAGCCAAAATTAGATGCTGAAAAACAGAGAGAACAATGCGCGCTGCCTTAACTTTGCCCCTAGTGTACAGCTCGCTGGAGGTTGTGTTTACACTAGGGGTCCTGCAGCTCTCCTGACAGCAGTGTGGGCCCCCTCCCCCACCCTGCAGGCCGCAGAGGTGCCGATAAGGGAACAATGGGAGCCGGGCCAGGCAGACTGACTGCCTGACAGACTGAGTGCCGTCCGGACAACAATGTGGGCCCATCGTAAAACAGCCCAAACAAGCACTCCAGGTCTGATAAAAGGCCGGCCATGTGGTTTTGTTGACTTCAGCAAGAGACACAGCTTTGTGGCGCATTGTGTGCAGCGTGTTACCTGCGCAGATACAATACCGCGCGCTTTGGTATACTTTGTTTAGTACAAATGTATCTCGTATGCCCATTAAATACAAATTAAGCATACAATGATGGCATAATCTGCGCCAGTTCAACTGAAGACGAAAGACGAGGTAACAATGCTTGGAAGCGAAGTGTGTGCTGTGAGGTAAAAAGAGGCCTGGTTATGTAGCGATCACAAACATGGCGCTGAGTTACCCCCAAACATTTGAACTCAGCACCTGCAGCCTTTCACCCTTGAATCAACCCACAACCAGACATGGATGGGGCGTGTACCCAAACCCAAGATGCTTCCTGGATCCCAGGAGATGGGGGGGCGAGGGGGAGACATCATCCAGACCTTGCATTTTAGCCAACATCCCCTTGCATCAGAGTGACCAGATTCCGAAAACCAACAACCGCGACATTTTGCAAACATAGAAGTAGGACTACAATTTGCATCGAATGAGGGAATTAGTGACACCGGCGCCGCTCACCAACACGGAAAACACAGAGGCACTGAGGGGAATTCAGTGCAACGTTTACACACATCATCATCAGTGTAAAGTAAATTAATTTCTGTTAGAGGCTGATAATCCTGCTCTCGAATACATGCGAATTTGTCTCAGTCAGTGTTCAGCGAAACGTCTACAATCCAACCCAGGACATAGATTACATTTAGTGAAATTTGCCTGATCACCCTACCTTGCTGCAGGACCGTGCACATAGTTAGAAAAGGAATCCTACAGGTCCAAGAATCCAAAGTGCTGTTAGTAACAAGCATTGGCCACGCGACGCGGGAAGCTTGTAATAAGAGAAGCTGACGAGGAGGGAGTGGGAGAAGGGAGGGGGGAGGGGATTCACGCGCTGTAAGGCTTAATGAGCCATTACAGAAAGCCACATGGCGGCTGCGCGCGTGCACGCTCGCGTGAACGCAAGCTTGAGGCCAGCAAAAGCCTCTGGTAGCACTTCCAAAAGCCACTCACTAAATTTCTCGCAGAGCAGCGCATGCGCTGGCTCAGCGAGACCTAAAAACAGTCTTGAATGTGAGAAGACTCAACGGGCAACTATGAAGAGGCTCAAAAGGAGAACCCATCAGGAAAGTCAGAACCAAATTCAAGTCCCACTGAGGCATAATGAAGGGAGTGGGAGGAAATGAATTAGTGAGGCCCTTAATGAACCGCATACCTATGGGAGACTTGAACAACGAAGGCTGGTCTGGAAAACAAAGGAAGGCAGATAAAGCCGACAAGTAACCCTTAACAGTAGCCACAGCAAAACCTTGCTGGGCCAAGGAAAGTGAAAAGCTAAGCACATCAGATAAATGGGCCTTTCAGGTGATCAATCGACCTCTCTCGACACAACTTCACAAATCTGGCCCATCTACAGGAATAAACAGATTTGGTGGAGTGTCTTCTGGCTGATAAAATAACTTCCACCACATCCGGTGGGAGAGAATTCAGGTTGCCCCGTTCAATCTCCAGGCATGAAGGTGTAGGCTCTGGAGGTGAGGGTGTAGAACCTGCCTCTGCGACTGCGAGAGGAGATCCGCCCTGAGAGGGAGACTGAGCAGAGGGTGCGATGAGAGATGAAGAAGGTCTGTGTGCCACGCCCTTCTTGACCAATCCAGGGCGATCAATATGACTTGGGCCCTGTCTTAACTAATCTTCCTCAGAACCCGAGGAATCAAGGGTATGGGAGGAAACACGTAAAGAAGCTGTGAGCCCCAGTCTAGCTGAAACGCGCCCCCCAATGCTCCCCGCAACGGATACTGGAGACTGCAAAACGACGGGCAGAGCGCGTTCTCCCGAGTGGCAAACAGGTCCAACCGAGGAAACCCCCACATCCTGAAAATGTGGCGGACCACCTCCAGATGGAGACGCCACTCGTGATCGGCTGAGTACTGCCGACTGAGACTGTCCGGATGCACATTCAACACTCCCGCCAGATTCGCAATCACGCAAATCCAATGGTCCTGAGCCCAGGACGAGAGCTGCAGAGCTCCTCTGCAGAGGCGATACGACCCTGCTCTTCCCTGCTTGTTGATGTACCACATTGCAGTACAGTTGTCCATCACGATCAGAACTGACCGACCGCGAAGGGAGGGAAGAAAGGCCTTGAGAGCCAAACGTATCGGCCGCAATTCTAGAAGATTGATCTGAAACAATCTTTCCTCTGGAGACCAAAGGCCTTTGATCTCCAGATCCCCCAGATGAGCTCCCCACCCCAAAGTGGAGGCATCTGTTATCACTGTGGCCACCGGTGGAGGAGGCTGAAACGGCTTCCCTTGACAGGTTGCCTGGAACACTCCACCATAACAGATCCCCCGCAGTGTCTGAGGAGATTCTGACCTCCTCCCGGAGATCCAAGGTTGTGCTGAAACCATTGCCAGCGAAGGCGCCCCTAGAGTGCCTTCATATGCCAGCGTGCATGGTCGACCAACAGTATGCAGGAAGCGAACAGACCAAGCAGGCGTAAGACCTTCAGGACTGGAACTTCCACCCCTTCTTGAAACAACTGAATAATAGCCTGGATATCTAGGATCCTCTGAGGAGGCGGGAATGTAAGATTAATAGTAGTGTCCAGTAATGCCCCCATGAACAGGTTGCGCTGGGAGGGCACCAGGTGAGATTTGGGTACATCAGAAAAACCCAAGTCGAACCACAGCAGAGCTGTTATCTTCAGATGATGCAGCACCAACTCTGGAGACTTCGCCTTGAGCAGCCAGTCGTCCAGATAGGGGAATACCGGAATCCCCGACCTTCTGCGATGAGCTGCAACCACCTCCATCACATTTGTGAAGACTCGCTGTGTGGAAGTAAGTCCGAACGGACGGACCACAAATTGGTAGTGTGGGGATCCCACCGTAAAACGGAGATACTTCCGATGCAACCTCAGGATGGGGATGTGGAAATACGCATCCTGCAAATCGGTCAACATCATCCAGTCTTCCTGCTGCAGCACCAGAAGAAACTGAGCTAGGGTCAACATCTTGAACTTCTCCTGTTTGAGGTAAAAACCTGAGGTCCAGGATCGGTCTCAACCGCCCTTTCTTTTTGGGGATCAGGAAATATCGGGAGTAACACCCCTGACCCCTTTCCTGCTGCGGAACCACCTCTATTGCATATTTCTGAAGCAAGGCCAGGACCTCTTGCTGAAGAAGCAGCATATGGTCCTCCGAACACCAGCCTTGGCGAGGACGGCAAGGAGGGGGAAACTTCCTATTTTGTAGAAAATGGGACACCGACCTCCTACAGGACCAACATGCTCCAATATGGGGGATCTAGAGCTGCTTCCCTGTGGAACTGGTGGGGGGGAACAGGAGAGAAGGAGGAGGAGAACGAGGACGAGGAGGACTGTTGCAGAGTGGCCCCCCACAAGCGGCCTCTTCCCTTCCCTCTGTACGACTTGTACAGGGGGTTCTGCTGCTGCTGTTGTTGTTGCTGACAGCCTTGAAAGGAAGCCGCCTTTCCAAAACCATGAAACCCCCTGTAACCATAGGCCCTAGGCTGGGACTGCAGACATAAGGATCTTGCAGTAGCCCTGCTATCCTTGAAGCGTTGCAGAGCAGATTCCGCCTTTGTCCCAAAGAGCCTGGATCCATCAAAAGGAAGATCAAGCAGAGTGGCCTGCACATCCGGAGAAAACCTCGAACCTCTCAACCAGGCGTGCCTCCTGGTAGCTACAGAGGAGCTACCAGGCTGAATCACTTGACGAGCTGCCGCCTGCGTATCAGTCAGTACCTCCAGACAGTGCCCTCGTACATCATCAGGCAGTTTAGGAGCCACCTCTTTGGCTGAGTCCATCAAAGCGTGGATATATCTTCCCAACAAGCATGTGGCGTTTGTAGATTTTAAAGCCATACTTGCAGAGGAGAACACCTTTTTGGCTGACGGCTCCAGCTTTTTGGAGTCCCTATCCCCTGGGGTGGTGGGGAAGGATCCTGCCGACTGTTTGGACGAAGATGATGCTTGAACCACCAAGCTCTCCGGAGAAGGGTGGGAGGTTAGAAAAGACGTATCCCCCGGAGCAGGCTTATAGCGTCCTGCAACCGCTCTTGAAACTGCCGGGGCAGACAAAGGCTTCTGCCTCACCTCTAGAATGGGCTCCGTTGAAACCTCATTGAATGGAAGTAAAGGCTCAACCACTGAAGACGGAGAATGCAAAACTTCAGTTAGAATATTAGACCTGACCTCAGCTGTTGGCAATTGCAAATCCAACAGGTCAGCAGCCTTCCTGATGACAGTATGATAAGGAGCCACGTCCTGAGAAGGCATTGCCTTTGTGGAAGAGAGCTCCCACTCCAGGGAAGAGTCCAAGCCACTGGCCTCCTGAAGACCTTCGAAGTCATCCACAGACTCAAGGATTTCCCCCTCTTAAGCTTGTTCCTGCTGTCCCTGGTACTCCTCTTCCACCAGCCTCTGGGCCTCCCTCCTGGAGTGCATCTTCGGGATCAGCGTCGACAGTGCCAGGCGCGGCGCCGGTGACATCGGCGCTGGAATTGAAGGAGGACCCTCAGTAGTGGTCAGCAGTGCCGCTCGAAGCCAGGAAGGCATCGGCCCAAAACCAGACAGTGCTGGAGACTGCGGAATCGGCATCGCGAATCTCGGTGCCGGGAGATGCCATGATTGTGTCATCAGCATGAAGGGCACAAATGGTGCCTGGGCATATTGCAGGGGGATGCCCAAATTGTAAGCAAACAGACCCATGGGCCAGCTGGCGCGCCGGATGGGTGAGCTGCTTTGGCAAACATGCCAAACATCGCATTGAGAAAATGCGATGGATCCGCACCCGGACCCCGAAAATGTGGGTAAAGTAAATGTGGGAGCCTGGTCTGGATCCGACCGAGGCTGAGAGACGGGTTGCGGCTGTGGCGCCGGTGACACCGGGGCCGGGGCAGGCGGAGCTGGAGGAGCTGGAGAAGACACCCTGGGCGCCAGCAAATCCCTTGGCGCCGGAGGATGGACCGGTGTCACCTGCGGAGAAGGATAGGGCGAAGGCGAGATGTCATCTTTACCATGACGCCACTGAACCGGAGAAGCCGAACTTCGAAGACTTGCCTTTCGAAGACCCACGCCGGGACCCATGTCGACGCTTCTTTTTGTGCTACTTTGACGACCTCGAGAGTGTGGGGTCGTCGACTTCGACCTTTTGCGGCCTCTCTTCTCCTTTCTCGCCCGGGCCATGAATAGCTTTGCCTCTCGCTCCTTGAGTGCCTTCGGATTCATCCTCCGACAAGACGAACATCCTTCGACGTCGTGATCCGACGACAAGCACCAAAGGCAACCTTCGTGGGGGTCCGTGATGGACTATGACCCCCACATTCCCTACAAGGCTTGAACCCTGACTTCTTTTGTGTAGCCATCGTACTGCTACACCACAGATAGAAACTGAAACACAGTAATATCCTAAGGAAATGGAGAGTCCTAGAAAAACAGTTACGCGTCGACGGCGTGGAAAAAAGGGAACTAACGTCAGCACGCCGACAAGGTCTTCCTATGGCTCCAGTGATGTCATACCGAGTCACGAGCAGAGCCGTGCTATTGTGATGTCCTCGTCGATGTGGGAGAGCTATATGAAAAAAGTTTCCGTGGAATGCTAGCGCAGGGGTAATTCAAAAGGTATGAAATCCACAGGCAGATGTATCCATCAGAACTCATCTGCATTCTTTTACATTCTGATAGCTGTTCTTGGGCAGGAAGAGAGAGAGAGAGAGCTGACACTTACATCTGAATAGGCCTGTGTTCCACACAAATGGCGGACTACCCCCACAGACAGCCTGGCAGACATGACTGGGATGAAAGGGGACCTGTGCACGTCAAGGGCTTGCTTTGAAGTCACCTCCACTTGAAAGGCACAACTGGGTATTATAAGTGGTGAGGCCCTGACCATACCAAGAGAGCACACTACTGGACCTTTGAAGAACTCGGCCAGGAGTAAAGACTGCTGTGCTACGAGGATTGCCACTCTGTTTGACTGACTATTCTGAAGGGACTGTTTCTCTGTTTTGCTGAGATGCCCTGCTGATCTATGCCCTGCTGAGGACAAGGACTGTACCCATCCAACTTGAACTCAGAATGACTCCAAGGGCTTACTGGTTTGCCCCCTGATCTGAAGTCTCAGGGCCATCAGAGACTGCCTGCAAGCCTGCTGCTGGACTCTGCCGTCTGTGAGTCCTTCCTTGCCCGATGTGCTAATCCAGTCCTAGACCTCAGAAGTGGGTTCTGCAGCTGTTTTTGCTCCAAAATCGACACAGTGACGACTGTGGGGTGATTGGAACTGACACATTGCCCTTCTATGCAGAAACTGATTGACGACATCGCTTCGATGGACTCCGTGGCTCAATGTCGAAGGACAGTTCAGCTTGACATTGACACAGCGCCTGCATCATCAAGGGGTTCGATGCATTCATCGACTGTGGGGATCAGGGCTCATGCTTCACCTAAATCTACTGGATCGACGACGACGTGGCTCCTCCTTGCATCGAGTATTTGACGCTTGCTCCATCCATGGTACTTTGTCAGCGAGACCTTTCTGAGTCCTGTAGGCAGTCTGCCCTCTATTGCGGTCGGCCTGAACTTAGGATTTACTCCGGTATAGCGCAACCTCATTTAACCCCTTAGCACTATTTTTGGTTCACTCATTAAAAATTCATGACTCCGATTCTATTTTTTGATTTTTGGTCTTCCTCTATTCATTGAGTGTGTGTGAGTGTTAGTGTGTATGTCACAAATACTTTACAAAGTGCCTCTTTAGATGAGCCTAACTGCATTGTGCCAAGCGACCAGAGGGTGAGCACAGGTCATCTTTTAGTGTGTAACTAGCTTACCCTGACTAGGTTTGTGGTCCCTACTTTGATTGACAGGGTGCATACCTCTGCCAACTAGATACACAATTTCTAACACCCACTTGCAGCCTTTTTGTTACAGGTACTTTGGACTAAACCGTGTAGCGCTCGAGGCTACAAACGCGACCAGCACATCTGCACCCAGACACACCTGGACAGGTAAACCAGACTGCTGGTGGCTCTTTGGACCTTGGGCCCAAGCACCTTAAGTCCTAAAGGACACCCTCTACAACCGCTTGGAAGTGTATGTATGCAGTACATGTCTTTCCTCCAGTAGGATAACATTACTACGTTTGAGGCTCATATCTTCAAAACTGTTATTTGAGCATTTTACTGTTTCTTTGTAAAATTCATAACTCCGAAAGTACTTACCTGATTCCGATGATCTTGGTATCTACAATTATATAAAAATGCGTTCGTTTTCTAAATTGGTCTCAGATTTCTTCTTGAGCCTGTGTACCATTTATTGACTCTGTGTGTGCAACAAATGCTTAACACTCCCCTTTGATAAGCCTAAACCGCTCGACCACACTTGCACAAATAGAGCACTTGGGATTACTAAAGTAAGCTCTGTAAACCAATAAGGGTCGTCTGTACTTTTTGCATGGTGTAGCAAGCTGGCTCTCTATATAATAAACCAAAAAGAGGCATAGTGTGCAGAAAGTCCAGTTATTCCCCAGAGGTTTTACAGAGGCTAAAGCAGATAATACTAATGCTCTCTTTTGTGGTAGTGTGGGAGAGTAGTTAGGCTAATCAGGGGGTTGTGTTAAACATTTGAGGTATTGATTACTTGCAAGTGTGAACATACACTTGACCCCTTCCGCACATCTGTTAGTGTTGAAATTACTGTGTTTTTCAAAGTTACACCAATGCAATTTTAAATCATTTATACAAATAAACATCAATGTATCATGATTCTTCTCATTTTTTATTTAACATCTGTTATGCGGATTTTGTTTCGCTATTCTACCATTTTGTTGTAGAACAAAACTTCAATGTCAGTTGTAGTATATACAATATTAAACATTCAAAACAATTTACAAACTATCCAATAGGTGTCTCTCTTTTGCGTTATTCCCAATGCATTTCGGCATCTAAATATCCCTTCGTCAGGGGTACTGTAATATAAACAATAAGGAAATTTGTGAATTCAATCAGGGAGGGAATGGCTTCTTCAAAGGAAGTTTACAGTAACATACAAAGTAATTAGATTTTGAATACTCATGAATATTAAATACAATTTCACCATGCACTTACATATATAACGTGTTACTAAACAAGAAACCAGTATCGCCAGTATGTCTAGTCACACGGTAAATTCTGCTTCAACAACCAACTTATCCCGTGACTTTTACCACTTTGTGGCCTCCAAATGTGTGCCATGCTCCAATTATAATGGTGCAAAAACCATGCTCAATGTGCTCGTGAGGTTAAGAATATTAAACCTTAAAACAAAAGAACACTCACTGAGAGCAACCTCGAGTCCTCTCGAACGTGTGCCTCACAAGGCCAGACTAGACAGAATGATAAACGAATCTGCAGAAATAAAACAACTGTTTTAGCCCCTGGTAATAACAACCTCAGTATTGTGTTGCCACCTTATAACCAGTTCCGAGTACCTGTAGGAACGTGTATCAGCCCGAAGTCAATGCTATGCCTTTAGTTTACTGAACGCTGTGTTAACCCGAGAACCTCAAACCGTTGATCTGCAAAACAAATAAATTGCTGTTTACACGCTGGTTACCTCAAGTGCCGACAGTGTGCGCCTGCTTAAACACACCCCAGTTCGATGTATCGATGCGAATCTCTCACCTTCTCCGAAAATAAATGCGTTCAGTGTGGACCGTGTACGCTGAATGTAGTATCGCTCCCCACGAGTGAACTTCCGATTCTAATAAAGCTCGTCCGTACTCAACATGAAAAGAAGACTAGCACGCTCAAATTCCCGATCGGCAAAGTAAATTAGTGGCCATCTTGGAACATGTTGTGTGTAATGATCACTCCGCTGTGTCACGCTAAACGACGCTTGAAACTGAACTGATCATCAATGGATGTGGACTAACTAACATCAGTCAACCCAGCGGTTGCTCAAAAACTCAATCATTGACCCGTTGAGTGTTGTATCAACCAGCTCTGACTCATTCTGTGTGCAGAACTCATGCGTGGCAAATAGCGCGCATTGAAGACCGTTAGCACTGTGCTTTGAGTTCTCTTCACCGACGCTAGTGTGAACCACTAAGCCGCTCATTCTCATTAAAACCTCTAAAGAGATCTAAATCTCAGTACCCACTTCCGGGGTCCATGCCTCGTTCATCAACATTGTTAGTACAGTGTGAATCAATTAGTATGTCGTAAGTGATTGTACCGGATTGTGGACACACAATAATACAGTACACACTTCTTATGCATATTTCTAATTGCGCTTTCAACAAGAAGATAACCTTATGTAACTCGATATATGTGTATTCTCATGTTTGAAGTTGCCCAGAGTACTTTGTACTTGGTGTTTAAGTCTAGAGTATTTGTATGGTGCGAGTGTGTTTACTGTGATGGTTTCTTGTGAAGCATAATTTATGTACACACCCAAGCTACAAATCCTACCCGATTATTGCCTTAAAAAAGCATTAAAAGGGAGTGCTCAACAAATCATCATTGAAACATTTGAGGCACACACAGGGGCAATAAATGAGACACACAATGAATAAATCAGAGACCAATATATAAAAATAATACTTGGTTATAGGTGTTTTGTAGAACCACAGAACTTCATCTCAGGTAAAGACGTTTTGCAATACAAATTTTTTTCAATGTAAAAGGCGGACACGTACTACAATTTCCAGACTTTGCAATGTTAAACTAAGGGAGAAAGAAAACATTCAGCATACGTTTAGGCAACATCGACTTACAAGACCAGTCTTCGGAAGTTAAGGTCAGTGGTGGGCAAGGTTCAGTTCAGCACCCACAGTACACCACCAGCGGCACGGGGCGGTCGGGTGCAAGTTCGAGGTCGGGTGCCCAATGCAAATCAATGGGATCTGGGGCAATCAGACAGTGGCTGCTTAAAAGTAATTAGCAGCGGCTTGGGGGACCAGTCTCCAGGGGTTGAGGCCAACATTGGACAGGGCCCAAGGCAGCACCAACACTAAACCACAGAGGCACAGTGGCGGCCGGGTGCAGGGTGCCAACACAGCTTTGTGTGCCCATTGAAAAGCAATGGGGACAGGCCAAATAGGAAAAGGGCTACAGGCTCAGGCCAGGAGGCAGTTCACAGGAAACCAACAGCTGTAGAGATAAGTTGTGATGCTCGGGGACGTAGGGACGTCTTTTGTCCTCTTCACCAAGGCCCAGAACGGACGGATGCAGGGGTGTGTTTTGGTGTAGGAAACTGTTTCGGAGTAGGTCGCGGTCACCGTGCAGAGGCTGCAGGCATCTTTACGTCACAGCTCCTCTTTCAGGTTTTCGCCCTACAATCCTTTTGCTCTCCTTCTCAGGAGCTGGCCCAGATGACGTTTAAACCCTGGCCTTTTTTACTTGCAGTGGTCACAATGATCGAGTCTGCTGTAGTGCTACCTCGCATGCAGGCTGGGTCACTTGAAGAGTGTTTGTACTTCTTTTCCACTCTTGGTGTTAATGGTTTGCAGATTGCCGGTTCCTTGACCGCCTCTCTTCCCTGGTCCTAAATGCTGGGTAGCACTGGTAGGTACTGGCACTTGTTTTATGAAGGGAGGAGGGTTTTGAGCTGGAAGCATGTTTGTGTTGTTTCCTCTTCTAGCTGGAACCGATACTGGACTGCTGCTCTCCTGATCACTGTGTTACACATGGCGAATGTCACCCGGAGGGGAAGGCCTTGATGGGTAAGTGGCGACTCCTTCTTCCGGTGAGTCAGCATTGAGATCCTGCCACTGATCTTCCATCACCTCGGAGTCATGGAATAGCCTCTGAGCTTTAGGGTTTTCTTCATCATAGAACATTTCAGGTTCATCTACCTTTTGGGACTTTGGTGCCATTCGTGGTTCCAGGTCAGCCGTCTTCACCTCCTTGGGGCTCTCTTCCATCAAAGGTTTCGACGGGATTTGAAATTCCCTAAGGGAGATGTTGAAATCGTTCTTTTTTTTTGGAGGATCGCTGCAATTTCTAACTCAAGCTCCCTCTTTTTCTGCTCGAGCGCTCTCTTCAGCATTGAGTTCACTTGATGGCCTTTTCTTTGTCTGCTGGTTTCTTCATCCTCTCCCAATCTCGGTCAACTGACACCGATGATTTTTTTGAGAAGTGCTTTCCTAGTGTCCTTATTTTGGACCGGGGGATTCTTTGCTTTTTGACTTGCGTTTGGTCAACGAGTGCTTTGGTGCCGAGATAACCTTTGAGGAATTAGAGTCCTAAGGCTTCGGCTTGGTCAACCCAGTTTGATTAAGCGCTACCTGTCTGGGTTTCTCTTTCTGTTTTTTCTGTGTGTGTGTTCCCGGTCAATGTCAATGGTTTCCACCTCAGTGTCAGAGCCTTCTACTGCAACACCCTTGTTGATGTTATACTTTTTCTCGCTATACAGGTGGAGACCATTCAGTGAGGAGCTGCTCTTTTCAGCATCCATGGCATAGTATGCCTGCCTCTGCTTCTTTCTGACTCTGAGTGCCTTCGGTTAGAATCCGATACAAAAGGGGATGATGGACGGAACGTTTGAGCCAATCAAACACTCACCCCCAGTCAACTGATCTGGGTTTAATCCATCATCATTCTTTAGCTCACTCCACCACCCCAGTTCAGACATGGCCATATGCAAATCAGTCTGACCCTGTGCCTCATGGGAACAGTCCAGCCCGAACTGCCAAGCCATGTCTTCCCTGGACCGGAAACAAGCATCCTAGGACCGGTTTCTGGCATTCCAGCCGTCATCAGCTTCGGTTAGAATCCAGCGCACGCTTCGCAGTCGTCAGTGTTGTGGTCCCTCAGCAAGCCAGATTGCAAACCTGGTGGTTGTCTCTCTGGGCAACTTATGGTGACACTTGGGGCAAAATCGAAAGGGCGTGTTCTGCGACCTCCCCACTCGGCCACCCACGGGCGCCACTACTACTACTGTGTTTTTCAGTAGTTACTGGTTATTCTCTTCTCTGCTGCATCATGTTGATTGTAGGTTGAAATCTTTAGAATTGTTTCACGATCCACTGCCTTATCCTCTTTTCTTTCGATGTTGGAATAGCCCTCTCCGCAACTTCCAGCCCCAAAAGCGGAAATAAGAATCTGAAGTTAGCGACCATGCACAGAGGCTTCCGGGGTAGGAGTCAGATGTGAGGAAAGGGATGGACAAGGCACCAAATGGTATAAAGAGACGACACCCAGCAAGAGGGGGTGACTACAAGAGGAGAATTTCGAACCCAACCACTAGATTACAGAATAATGCACAGCATGTGAATCCAAAAAAGATTGACACTGCAAAACTATGCTTAAGGTTATGAAGACAGGATGGGTATGGGGCAATTGATGCTGCTTACAAATGAATGCCTAGACACTATATTTTAATGTAAAGTATAATATGTGGATTTATAAAATTACATTTATAAAATATGCAATATTACGTTTCCTACCAGTGCCAACATTTCATTACTGGAACGTTTTTGTACTCAACTACCACCACTGAAACCAGCTTGCAGACCAGTACGTATTCACAATCCAAACGTAAATGAGTAGGGTATTACATTCAAGACTAACTGCAGTGGTCTTACTTCTATAATTTATCACATATTAAAGCTTAATTATGTAAAAATATTTATTTTGATCGAAAAGTAATAATGGCCGGAATCACTCACCTGGACCTCCAACAAATGACAGCCAGTTTTGTGATGCACCAGTTGACCATATAGGTGAACTGGTAAATAGACATGTGGCCGTTGTAATCTGGTACAAAAACAAAATAATTTAAATTTTAAGGGAAAACACCTTGCAAGGCATTTCCTAAAATACTAAAACAATGTATTGTGTACGAAACAAGGTATCAGAAAGAACTTGACAAACATTTAAATTACCTTTGGTTGCTTCGGCGAACATAATTATCACCATCAACAGGCTTGCGGTAGGTTGTGAGTGCTTCATTAAGTTGCTCTTCCATCAATTCAACATACTTAAGATTGTATTCCTATAATAATAATAATATTTGTTAACATCAACCCGAAGCACATCAAGTTACAAACTGCCCTGTTTTGTCAAAGCTCCCCATTTTCAATAAAATTGGTTTGGATACAAAATTGAATAGTTCCAACCTCTTGTGATCTTAACGGGTGGCACCTTTAGTAAATCGCTGATGTAGATAAATATGTGGGTCTTCTATTTGTTTCATAAAAGTGTAGTCAAAACTCAAAATAGTCATGAAAGAACTGACAGAAAAAAAAAAAGTCTACGATTTAGACTACAATCCTAGGAAACACTAGAGATGTGATGGATAATCTGGGAAACAGTCAGCTGACTTCCACATGTTACAGTAAGCAACATGGGAGTAAGCAATAGTGTATAATGGGGAGATGGCCATGCAATCTAGTTTACAGCTAATTCTAATAGTGGTGTATGAGCAAAGAGTTAAGCTATTTAGAGTTGGTCTAATATCAGCACCTACGTGTTTCAGAGAGAAGGAAGAAGGGGGAACAGTGCATCAAGCGATTTGGGAATGTGATGCTATTCATTCCTTTTAGGAAAAAACATTATGGAACTTGAACTAAGCCCTTGTGTAGTGATATCTGGGATATGGGGAAATAAGGAAATACTGAGACACAAAAGAACACTAAACACAATATATAGTGAAGAGGGATATTACAAAAATTGACGAAACACAATAAACTCAACAGCTGAAAAATGGTAACAGCGCATGAACATGTGCATCAACATGGAGAAAGGCCTTTATGAGGGGAGTGTGTGCCCCACAAAAGTGGCAGAAGACATGGAGAAAGCTTAACACTCCCTACTTGGGGTGGAGAGGAATGAATGGTGGTTTCATTGTACAGGGTTGTGCAGTAAGGCGATCCTGTGGTTGGTATTCAGGTGAAGTGCTTCTCTATCGAACAATATGCTACTGTTTCTCATTTTAATCAAGTCTCAGGTGGAATGAATCTAATATTTTGCATGACAATGCGTATGCACTGCTTGACATCTGAGACTAAAATGGCTCTGCATGATGATGTTTATAGAAAATATTAAAAGCTATTAAAAAATAAATTCACATATTGTCAGACTAAAAATGACAGGTTTATTAATACTGGGCTGGTAACACAACATGCTCAATATAATCAGTAAACAAAAATGTTACTTGACTGTAAACATCTTTTAGCAAAGTGTGCTGTAGATTCAAATGCTTGGTAAACTCTGGCATCTTGAGTTGGGCTCAGTGGTTTGCATGTTTTTGTTTGAAGAAATGTTTAAGTAACAAGGTCCAGTGTGATTCCTCCACTTAGCGTAGATTAAGCACAAGCACAGACTCGATGTTAGATTGCTTCTCACACGGAAGGTGAGAATAAGTATGGAGTGTGAACTTAAAGTAAGATGTGTCAAGCGCAATGTGGTGTGAAATATATAAAGCAAGAGATCTGCATAAGAAACAGGCTTCCAGGGAGGAGGGCGGAGACATGTGAATCTATAGCACTACATTCTATGAACAGATGCTATCAGGGTAATTAGCTGTAGGAAGCTGGCTCTGTGTATATACTATACCAAAATAATGTAAGTGTGCACAGTGTCCAGTGGATCCCCAGAGGCTTTACAGAGGCTAAAGTAGATAATACTACTGCTCTATTTTGTGATGGTGTGGGCAAGCAGTTAGGCTTATTAGAGGGCTGTGCTAAGCATTTGCTGTACACGCTCAGGCAAGAAGTGTTTACACACACAATGACTAAATCCGAGATCAATTCTTTGTAAAAATATTACTATTTGTCTGTTTATTACTTAGAACCAAAGATACTTCGTCGCAGTAAAGAACAAGTTACTTATCTTCGGTAACGATATATCTGTAAGAAACATAGGTTAGTTATAGATTCCTTACCGTAGAATTACACCCAGGCGTCAAACTGGATCCGGAAAGTTTTTCGTCAGAAGTAACCCTGCGCGTCCAAAGGTGGCGTCAGTCGGCTCCGCGTTCGTCGTTGGCGTCGTGGTCGCCGGGATGACGTTGCGGTAGCTACATAGACGCTGCCCTTGCGCGCTGACGTCAGTTCTGTACACGACTTTCCACGCCAGAAGCGCAGAGCCATGCACCACTGGTGCACAAAACTAGGGCCCTGAAAGGAAGTCCTTAACCTTAGAAGTCAGTTCGCAGAATGGGGAGGATGGGTGGGGCGGTAAGGAATCTGTAACTAACCTGTGTTTCTTACAGATATATTGTTACCGAAGGTAAGTAACTTGTTAATCTGAAAGAAACACGTTAGTTATAGATTCCTTACCTTAGAATAGATACCCCAGCAATACCAACCACGGAGATGGGTCTGCGAACTAAGTTCACACCAAGAAGTCCTGGTGAACAGAACGGCCAAAGAGGCCGTCTCTCCGGACCTGGCTGTCCAGGCAGTAGTGTCTTGTAAACGTGTGCAGTGATGCCCACGTAGCTGCCTGACAGATGTCATTAAGGGGGACTCCACGTCCCAAAGCAGTGGTAACTGCCGTCGCCCTGGTGGAATGGGCGCGCAACCCCACTGGATGCTCCTTCTTTGCCAAGGAATAACAAGCTTTGATGCACAAAACGACCCATCTAGAAATGGTCCGTTTGTGCACGGCCCGACCTTTCTTGGCACCCGCGTAGCCAACAAAGAGCTGGTCATCCACCCGGAATTCTTTTGTGCGATCCAAATAAAAGGAAAGCGCACGCTTTGGATCCAGAAGGTGGAGCCTCTCTTCCTCTTTAGAAGGATGCAGAAAGAAGGTGGGCAAAGTGATGGTCCACTTGGGAAGGAAGGAAGGACGAGTGCGAAGGACAACCTTGTCCGGATGAACAGTCAGAAAAGGAGGCTTAGAAGAAAGTGCTTGAAGCTCACTCACCCTGCGCGCAGAGGTGATGGCCACCAGAAAGACAGTTTTTAAGGTCAGAAACCTGAGAGGACAGTTATGTAGCGGCTCAAAGGGAGCGCACATAAGATATGTAAGAACCAAGTTCAAGTCCCACTGGGGGATTAGGAAGGGAACAGGGGGAAAAAGATGAGTAAAGCCCTTAAGGAAGCGATTTACAACAGGGGACTTGAAAAGAGAAGGCTGATCAGGAAGCCCAAGAAAGGCTGAAATGGCCGAGAGGTAGCCTTTTAGGGTGCCCAGAGCAGAGCCCTGCTGGGCCAAAGAAAGGAGGAACAAGAGAACCTCAGAAAGAGGGGCGGAAAGGGGATCCACAGCATTTGCTGTGCACCATGCCACAAATTAGTTCTATCTGCAGGCGTATACCGTCTTAGTGGAGGGACGCAAGGCTGCCAAGATAACATCACAGACTTCGGGAGGCAGGTCAAACGACGTCAACTGCAGCCGCTCAATCTTCACGCAAGGAGGTGGAGGCTGGACAGGTTCGGGTGGAGGACCATCCCCTGCTGCTGCGACAGAAGATCCTCACGAAGAGGCAGTCTGATCGGAGGATCGATGGCCATGTGTAACAGCTCGGGATATGTGAGAAAGTGCCCTCTTTCTGCATGGTATGCCCCCCACTTTTTGCTGAATTGCTGATGTTCTTTGACTGAGTGTGCCCTGGGCTCCTGCTAATCAGGTGCCCAGGGACTATGTTCCTTCCCTAAAACTGCATTGAAGCCTAAACCCAATTGGCATCTCTGGCCACATGTCAGCCCCTGGTAAATGGTACCACAGGTACCCAGGGCACTGTGACCAGTTAAGGCCTCTAAAGGCTGCAGCACTTATTGTGCCACCCTTAGAGGCCCTGTACCCTGACACTCAAACACTGCCTTTGCAGGCTGCGTGTCTTTGTGCAGAACAAAGTGAAGAGTCGACATGGCACACATCCTTGTGTGCCATGCCCACAAACCACTGCCCTGGCATACATCAGTCACCCCTCTAGCTGGGTGCCCTAAGCCAGTAGTGAGGGTACAGGTGCATGAGCCCTGTACCCCTACAGTGCCCAAGTTCATTCCTGGGCACTGTAAGTGCAGTGCTGCCATTAAGAGTATATGGTGCTGGGAGTTTGTCATTACGAACTCCACAACACCATAATGGCTACACTGAAGACTGGGAAGTTTGGTATCAAACTTCTCAGCACATTAAACCCACACTGATGCCAGTGTGGGATTTAATGTAAAATGCACCACATAGGGCATCTTAGAGATGCCCCCTGAAACTCGACCAACTTCTAGTGACCTGACTGAGTGGCTGCTTAGGCTGCCACCACCAGACATGTTTCTGGACCCCTGGGTCGAGAGCCTGCTGCTCTCGGGGGCCTGAAACAATGCACATCCTGGGATGAGGTGCCAAGCCTCCTCCCCAGGATGGGCAGGGTTCACGAAGGAGAAGCTTCAAAGGCAAGCCGCCTTTGTGAGCATCTACAGGCCATTTGCTGCTTTCAGCAACTGGTCCCCACTGGTTCTACCCCCCACTTTGGGCGGGAGAACCGGCGGGAAAAACAAGTGAGGAAGGGAGGTGTGCCCACCTCTGCCAACTCCACCCCTCAGGTGGGGGAGGCGAGGTGAAGCACAACCTCGAGTCCCCGCCATCTTGAGGATGGGGGGACCCAGCCAACCAGGGACAGGCTCCTGCCCCCTCCCACTGGAGAGTGGCAGAATATGGGGTGTACCCACCCCAGGAAGGGACCCATTGGTCCCTGCCCTTACCTACCTGTAACGCCCCTAAACCTAGTATTTAGGGGGCACCCTGAACCTTACTTCCTCAGATCCAGCAACAACAAGAAAAGAAGATAAGAAGAAGGACCGAAGAGGCGTGCAGCGCTAACAAGAGGACGACGCCCACTGACTTGGCCCCAGCCCTACAGGCCTGTCTCCCCTCGAAACCTGCTCCTGCGAAACCCCGGTGTGTCCTGCAGCCAGCAACCTCAAAAACCCCGGAGGACCTGCCTGCCTTCACTTCAAAGACTGAATCTCCTGTGAACACCGGACTTGTTCAAACTGCAGCTTCTGCCTCCGGCCGGGCACCGCGAATCCAGCCCACTCTGCACCCGCCGAACCCGGCCCGAGCTCGAGTGGAAAAACACGACAAGGAGGTCACCCCGGCGATCCTAAAATGAAATGAAATGACCTGTCTCAAGCCTCCAATTGAGGCTGCAGGCGTCGACGCCTGCAGCCTCAATCCAGAGGATCCCCTCTACCGCGACCAGAGCGGGTAAGACTTTCCAACGTCCCAAGGCACCCCTGCACCCGACGCCCCACGGCCTTGTGTGCCCAAACCAACGGTGCCTAACCAACCCAAGACATCCCAACTTACCCCTCGAAGTGGTGGTCGCACCCAGAAGATCCTCGTCCCCGAGCCTGCAGTGTTTCTTCTAACCGGAGGCGCT
Source organism: Calotriton arnoldi (assembly GCA_963921515.1). Lineage (NCBI taxonomy): Eukaryota > Metazoa > Chordata > Amphibia > Caudata > Salamandridae > Calotriton > Calotriton arnoldi. The sequence goes on from CAWUFW010004079.1 coordinate 1,566,248, forward strand.
CCATTGAAAACAACAGGGCACCCGACCTCAAAACAGCACCCTGCACCCGGCCGCCCTAGTGCCGCTGAGGGTGCACCTTTGGTGCTAATTTGGTTCCCTATTTGCCCTGACCTAAACCCTAGGAGCTTTGCTCCAGCTTTTTTGATTCCCTATCAGGTGATGTGTTAGGGAATGCGCCTTTGGAGGTGGAGGCTTGGACCACCAAGCTCTTAGGGGTGGGGTGTTGGGAGAGGAAATTGGGGTCGCCCGGAGCCAAGCGGTGGCGTCGGGCAATCATCCTATCCACAGGAGTCCCTGTGTTGGGCCTGGACCTGGTGCCCAAAAGGATGTCGGTGAGGGCTTCATTAAACGGTAGCAGGGGCTCCGAAGAGCTCTCTGCCGGTTGAAGCACCTCTGTCAGGAGGTTAGTCCTGACTGCCACCGTAGGTAGCTCGAGGTTGAGAGCCTCGGCCGCCCTACGCAACACCACGGCGTAAGACGCTCCCTCCTCCGTAGCCACGGTAGGAGGAGACAACATGCCAAGGTCTGCTGAGGTATCCAAACCACTGGCTTCCCCCAGTTCCTCTCTCCAGTCCGGTTCATAATCCAACTGGTCAGTCAGAGGGTCCCCAGACCTCTCCCAGTCCTCCTCACCCTCCTCTGGCTGCCAATCTGGTCTAAAAGAGCCAGGGTAGAACAAGGGCACAAAAGTACCCATCGGTGCCGGTCCTCCTCTGTGTCGACATCGGGATGGAGGCCAGGGTCCACGCCGGCTGGGGACACAACCGGCGTCGGCTGCCGACATGGTGCCGGTGGAATCGGTGCCGGGGGAGGTGTAATGAGGTCGACCGGCGCCGATCCGGATCCAGGCCTGGATCGAATGGGGACCCTGTGGGGCCGGAGCTGCCGGCATCGAAGGCCCAGGGCCCCAAGCCGAGTCCGCGGGGCCAGAAGGTGCGCCGGTAGAGTCGGGCTGGCCAAAGATGGCATGCATTGCTTCGTAAAATTGGCGAAGCTGGGCAGGGGTCGCCCCGGGTCCCGGGAAGGGAGGGAAGCTCGCAGTTGACCCTTCGGCCCTGCACGCGGAGCCGCAGGAGGGGCACCACTCGCATCCCTCGTCGCGTCAGCCGACGGACGGGGAGAAGTCGAAGAGCGACGATGCTTCTTCTACTTCTTCTTGTGCTTCGACTTACCTGTCCCAGAGTGCGAAGACTTGGAAGAAGAGTGATGATGATGATGACTCCGCGACCAGTCCCTCAACCTCCCACGCGACCTGGACCACGAACAGCGCAGTGCCGACTGCCGGGCCTAGAGAAGTTTTTGGGACCCCTCCCGCAAAGACTTCGGATTCATGGTCCGGCATTCGGAGCACGACTCTGGGTCGTGGTCGCGCTCCAAGCAAAACAGGCACACGCAGCTCGGATCCCTCACCAACATCAGTCGGCTACAGGAACCGCAAGCCTTGAAGCTGGGCATCCCTGACGTGCACCAGAAGTCGAAGACTCGAAAACGGTGTCGACAAAAGTCGGCAAAAAGTCAGTCAAAAAGTGACTGGAGGTACCGCTCTCTCCGGATCTGCGCTGGCTGGCGTGGAAAAAGAAAGAACTGACGTCAGCGCGCGAGGGCGGCGTCTATGTAGCTACCGCGTCGTCATCCCGGCGACCACGACGCCAACGACGAACGCAGAGCCGACCGACGCCACCTTTCGACGCGCAGGGGTACTGCTGACGTAAAAATTTCCGGATCCAGTCTGACGCCTGGGGGTAATTCTCAGGTAAGGAATCTATAACTAACTGTTTCTTTCAGATATACGTTTTGCAATATCAGTTTTTCAGTATAAAAAGTGGACACAGTACATTTTTCAAACTGTTAAATGTTGACCTATGGAAGGAAAACAAACATGCAATTTCACAGTTAAGTACACGACTTACAATTCCAGTTTTTGGGTTTTAGGATCAACATGGGCAAGGGTGAGTTAAGTGTAGAGACTGCACCACCAGCAGCACTGAGCGACCATGTGCAGAGCTTTGGTAGGTTTTCAGGGTGCACCTCTGAGGTGCCCTCAGAGTGCATTTATTAATTAATCCAACACTGGCATCAGGATGGGCTCATTAATCTGAGATGTTTGGTACCAAACATCTTGTAATTCGGTGTAGCCATCATGGAGTTGTGGAACTCGTATTCACATGCTCTCAGACCATGTACTCGGCATGGCTTCATTATGCACTTATAATGTCTAAGAATGAACTCAGACACTATAGGGGCATATCTGCTCAGGCAGTATGCCCTCACAAGTGGTATAGTGCACCTTGCCATAGAGCTGTAAGGCCTGCTGTAGGGGTGACTTACCTATGCCTCTTGCAGTGCCGGTAGGCCTGGCAAACAGGGATGTGTGCCAGGTCGACTCCACTTTTAGCAGCACCAAAACACGCAGGCTGCAGTGGCAGTGTGCATGTGTTTGGTGAGGGGTCTCTTAGGGTGGCATAATACTTACTTCAGCCCTTAGAGACCCTCTCTGGTCACAATGCCCTTGGTACAACTGTTACCTTTTACAAGGGGCTTATATGTGGGCCAGAGGTGTGCCAATTGTGGAAACAAAGGTACAGTTTTGGGAAAGAACACAGACACTGGGAACCTGATTAGCAGGAACCCAGTGCACATTCAGTCAACGTTACATCACAAGTCAGGCAACAGGGAGGTTCAGGAGGGTACTGCAACAGAACCCCACTTTCCGACAGCTGACATGAGCTTGCTCACGGCCAGTGATGAGGCACAGGCAGAAGAGAGTGACCCTCTCCCTGATCTCACCTCACACAACCCAGTTGTTGGTTCCATAGATGGTGTAGTCTTTGCTGACTGCCTCACTGACCAGCAACAAACTGATTGCAGACAGGTACTCAGTCGGTACCAAGAACTCTTTTCTCTGACACCCAGTCAGACTACCTGGTGACAGTCTGTAAAATCTACAGGCAGCCTGACCATGCTAGAGATTGCATCAGGACGGAAGTCCAGAAGATGCTGGTGTTGGGGGTAATTGAGCCTTCAGACAGCCCTTGGGCTAGTCCAGTAGTCCTTGCACCCAAACCCCATACCCAGGACAGAAAGAGAGGAATTAGGTTCTGTGCAGAATAAAGAGGCCTCAATGCAGTCACCAAGAATGATGTGCATCCTATCCATAGGGCAAATGATCTAGTGGATACTCTGGCTGCCGCCAAGTATCTCAGCACCTTTGACCTGAATGCAGGCTACTGGCAGATCAGACTCACAAATGATTTTAAACCCAAAACTGCATTTTCTACTCTTGGTGGGCACAATCAGTTCACTGTAATGCCCTTTGGGTTGAAAATTGCACCTGCCACATTCCAGAGGTTGGTGAATCAAGTTCGGACAGGCCTGGAAGACCTCAGGGCAGCATATCTAGGTGATATTGCTGTCTTTAGTTCCATCTGGCAGGACCACCTGGTCCACCCCAGGAGTGCACTTGAGGCTTTAAAAAAGGCAGGCCTTGTTATCAAGGCTACTAAGTGCCAGATAGGGCAGAGCAAAGTTGTAAACTTGGGCCACCTGGTAGGTGGAGGCCAAGTTCAATCTTTAAAGAGCAAAATTCAAACCATCATGGATTGGGTTGCTCCTACTACTCAGACTCATGTCAGAGTTTTTCTGGGTATTAGATTTGTGAAAGGGCATAGGTCCATTGTGACACCACTTAATGATCTCACCTCTAAAAGAATGCCCAAAAAGGTGAACTGGACAGTAAGCTGCCAAGAGGCCTTTGATGCCCTGAAGAAGGTCATGTGCTCAGCTCCAATTCTGAAGAGTCCTGACTACTCCAAACAATTTACTGTTCAGACAGATGCCTCTGAGACAGGAATAGGAGCAGTGTTATCACAACTTATTGAAGAGGGACAGGATCAACCAGTAGCTTTTATAAGCAGAAGGTTGACCCCCAAAGAGAAACGTTGGTCAGCCATAGAGGGAGGCCTTTGCTGTGGTACTCACTTAATTGTTTAGACAGACCACAATCCCCCCTTATTGCTTAAACAGATGAAAGGTGAAACGCCCAAACACTGAGGTGGTCCATTTCCCTAAAGGGGATGGACTTCTCAGTGCAACATAGACCTGGGAGTAATTGTGCCAATGCAGATGGACTTTCCAGATATTTCCACTTAGAAAATATAGACTCCACTGGGCAAGGTTAGTCTCATCTTCTTTTGTTTGCAGGGGGAGGGGAGAGGGAGTTATGCAGGAAAGTAGGATCTTTCTGGCATAGTTACCCTCACTTTTTGCCTGGTGTCAGTGTGTTTTGACTGTAGTACACTGGGATCCTGCTAATCAGGACACCAATGTCTATGCTCGCCCCTCTCAATTCCAAGGTAAGTACTTTGTACACCACACAATTGGCATACTTGTGTCCCCTGTAAGCCCCTAGTATATGGTCCTGAGGTACCCGGGGCACTGGTACACCAGGGGCATCCCATAGGCTGGAGCATGTATTATGCCACTCATGGGAACCCATGCAAACTGTGTCTGAAGGTCTGCCAGTGCAGCCTGCGTGACATGGTGAATGCGCCTTTCACTTTAGATACAAGGTTTTCCTTATATTCCCGTTACTGCAGTTAAGACTTATAAGTCACCCCTAAGGTAGGCCTTACAGCCCATATGCAGGGTGCATGGTTCTAAGTGTGTGGGTACCCCTGCACAAGCAGGGGTAGCCCTACAAACCCTGGACTCTATTCTTTGTAAGTGCGGGGAAGACATTTTAAGGTATGTAGTGGACACTGGCAACTCGAGATGTCCAACTACATAATGGCTTCTCTGAACCTGGTCACGTTTGGTATCAAACATGTTGGAATCATGCAACTACAACGATTCCAGTGCTAGTTGCATGATACCATGTACTAATTACCTCCTTAGAGGACCCCACCATACCTACCTGTGTAGTCTTGCAGGGTCTGCCTGCCAGCTCGTGCTGCTGTTGGTCCCAGACACTGTTCTGCCCCCCTGCTGACGAGTTTAACTCAAGCAGGGGCAGGCAGAACAAAGGATTTTCCTGTACAAGAGAGGTGTAACCACCTCTCCTTTAGAATTAGGTAGGGTGGGAGTGCTTACGAGCAGCATAGAAGGTCACATTTGGTGCCCTCCTTGCATAAACCAGTTTCCACCAGTACAGGAGCTCTCGGCTCCCGCTCTGTCACTAAACTACACAAAGGACAGGGGAGTGACAATCCCCTGTCCAGCTCTTCTCATGGGAAGTGCTCAGAGCTCCTCCAGGTGGCCGCTGGATTCTGCCATCTTGAATCTTGGCCCCTGGGAGCATCTGACAGATGAGGTCCTCAGAGTAGCGTCCTTGACCCCCTCTGATAGGTGGGTCACCGCAGAAGATGTCCCTCCCCTTTTTAGGGTTACTTAAGGGCTCCCCTGAGGATGGGTCCTTCGATTCGTCATGGACTTCGTCAAGACATGTCTGAAGAAGCTTCTCCTGTTGTACACCAGAACTCTGCTGCTGGATCGAGCCAGGAACCAAGAGAAGACTGCTCCCGGTAGGAAGACTCCTATTACCACTTTGTCTCCATGCTCTTCCAAGTTTCTGCTACTCTGTGGCCATGCATCTCCCGAGTCTCCCATGACTCTGCATGCATTAAAGCAAGAAAGAATCTTCCTTGGAGTGAAGGAGCCACTTCCCTGCCTCCACAAGCACCTCAACGTCAACGAACGTTTTGCTGATCCTGCTGCCCCAAGGACACCTCCCGGCTCTGCAACACAGGTGGTGGTTAGTTGGCTCCCCAGAGGCATGACCAGTCTTCCCTGCAATCCCTCTCCAAACGACCTGAACCGCATACCTCTCCTGACTGAAGAGCTTTGACCTCCAAGAAGCCCCAGCCTCAAGCATCACACAGCTTCAAGAGTGTCATCCTCCCTGCATCTCCTGCGACGTGGGCATCCATCTTCTGTGTGCTGCTGAGGCCTCCTTGAGACTTCCTGTGCCTACTGCCACAGAGTACTCCTGGGGTGTCCATCAATTCCTGCTGGCTCTCCTGTATGCGGAGGGCTGGCCCCAACATACCCTTGCTGGGATAGTCCCAGAGACCTTGCTGCTCTGCAAGCAAGCATTGTTTCCTGCAACCTGACTGTTGAGTTTGCCAAGGCTAGTTGGTGGTCCTGCTGGCCACTTGACCCTCCTGCATTCTTCGACCGTCGTGGGGCAGCTCGTGGACGGCTCCTGCATTGTCCTGGGCTCCACAGATGCTTCATCAAGACCTCTGTGCTACAGTAACTACCTCTGAGAAGGGGTGGCATTGTGCTCATGCTCCTTCTGGACACCTCCGGTTGGTATGGACACTGTCCCCTCTGCTTTCAGGTACTCGTCGTCCAGAATCCATGTTTGGGTCCACCGACCTGGTCCACGAGAAGTCGTAACTGCTGGACGTCCAAGATCCTCCACTGACATCAACAGGCGGTTCCGACACCACTTCGCACCTTTGCCCCCAGACTCCCTGGTGTAGGTATCCTGGTTCCCTGGTTATACTCGGGTGGGAGGCTCTCCAAACTTCCTTGATCCAATTGGTTTCTTCTGAGTCCTTTGGAAAGGGCCCTGAAACAGTAAAATACAAACCGCAACTTTCCCCAGGTTATCCTATGGACATATGAACCAGTGTAACACCTCTGCATCCGGGCGCCTGGGGGTACATAGCTACTTACCTTTGGAGGTTCCCTGATTCCCCTGGCTCCTTCATCCTTGGGTATCAGTCTTGTTTGGTTACTTACCTCACATCCCATTTTTTTTAGTACATGGTTTGGCCACTCTATAGGGGTCCAAGTATTTTCTTATGTTTACCTGTTTTAAAGAACAAGTTACTTACCTTCGGTAACAATGTATCTGTAAGAAACATAGGTTAGTTATAGATTCCTTACCTTCTGCCAGGCGTCAGACTGGATCCGGAGAATTTTTTCTCAGCAGTACCCCTGTGCGTCGGTAGGTGGCGTCGGTCGACTCGGCTTCCGTCGTCGTGGTCGCTGAGAAGACGTAGCGGTGCCTACTTAGACGCCGCCCCTGCGCGCTGACGTCAGTTCTGACACGACTTTCCATGCCAGAAGCACAGAGCCATGCAAGACACTGACCACTGGTGCAATACAACTAGGGCCCTGTAAGGGAGTCCCTAGCCCTAGACGTCAGATCGCAGAGCAGGGAGGATGGGTGGGGCAGTAGGGAATCTATAACTAACCTATGTCTCTTACAGATACATCATTACCGAAGGTAAGTAACTTGTTCATCTGAAAGAGACAGTTAGTTATAGATTCCTTACCTTAGAATAGATACCCCAGCAATACCATGCCCGGAGGGGGGTCTACGAAGCAAGCCGTCCCTCCGGACTTGGCTGTCCAAGCAGTAATGTCTAGTGAACGTGTGCAAGGATGCCCACGTGGCTGCCTGACAGATGTCAAGAAGTGGTACTGAAAGGAGATGGAGTAAAGAGATGAGTAATGCCCTTAAAACATTTATTTACAATAGGGGACTTGAACAAAGAAGGCTGATCGGGCAGCCGAAGGAAGGCAGAGATAGCCGCAAGATAGCCTTTAAGAGTGCCCAGAGCAGAGCCCTACTGGGCCAAAGAAAGTATATATAAGAGGACCTCTGAAAGAGTGGCAGAAAGGGGATCCACAGCCTTTGCTGTGCACCATGCCACAAACTTGTTCCATCTACAGGCGTATACCGATTTAGTGGAGTGACGCCTGGCTGCCAAGATGACGTTACCGACTTCGGGCGGAAGGTCGAAAGCGATCAACTGTGTCAGCTCAATCTACACGCAAGGAGGTAGAGGCTGGACAGGTTCGGGTGAAGAACCGTCCCCTGCTGCTGCGACAGAAGATCCTCTCGAAGGGGCAGTCTGAGTGGAGGATCGATGGCCATGCTCGGGAGCTCTGGGTACCAGACTCTCCGTGCCTAGTCCGGAACCACAAGAATAACTTGGGCCCGGTTGCGCTTGATCTTCTTCAGCACTCTGGGCAAAAGTGGCACAGGCAGAAAGGCGTACAGGAGGCCACAGTTCCACTCGCGACGAAAAGCGTCGCCGAGTGAGCGCAGCCTTATAAACTCTTAACGCACAGAATTTGCGGACATTGCACGTTCTCTTCGGTGGCGAACAGATCTAACCAAGGCTCGTCCCATCGCCGAAAGAGACCTTGCACCCCCACCGAGTGAAGACCCCATTCGTGATCTACCTACGGCTGAGTTTGTTCGCCCTGGCGTTCAGAGAACCTGCCAGGTGTTGAACCACCAGGGTCATGCCCTGATGTTCCAGCCTCCTGACATAGCGTTCATGGCCCCACCCGCCCTGTTTGTTGCAGTACCACATGGCGGTGGTGTTGTCCGTGAACACCTGCACCACCTTCCCTTTGAGAGAGGGAAGACATGCTTTCAGTGCCAGGCGGATCGCCCGGAGCTCCAGCAGGTTGATATGGAGCCTGGACTCCGCCGGAGACCAGACGCCACTGATCTCCGCCTCCCCCAAATGGCCGCCCCATCCCAGGAGTGACGCATCTTTCACTACAGTGAGGTCTGGTTGGGGACGGGAGAGGGATCTGCCTCTGATTCAAGCTTGGTTTGTTAACCACCACTGCAGCTGTTGTGCAGTTCCCTTTGAGATCTGGACGTAGTCGGAAAGATTCCCCTGATGCTGCGCCCACTGGAACTTCAGGTCCCACTGCAGAGCCCACATATGCCATCTGGCATGATCCACCAGCAGGATGCAGGAGGCCATGAGACCCATCAGCCTCAGGGTCATTCTCACCGAAATACGGGATAGAGGCTGAAACATCGGTATCAGTCTGAATATTCCGGACTCGCTGCTCAGGAGGATAGGCCCGAAACTGCACCATGTACAGAACCGCCCAGATAAAAGGGAGTGTCTGAGAGGGAGTCCGGTGTGACTTCGGCATGTTGAGCCCCAGCGAATGCAGGAGGTCCACCGTAGTCTGGAGGTGGGAGACGACAGCCTGGGGCGAGCGCGCCTTCAACAGCCAGTTGTCGAGATAGGGGAAGACTGGAACCCCTGATCTGCGCATATGAGCTGCGACCACTACCATTACTTTCGTGAGCACCCAAGGGGCACTGGTAAGGCCAAAGGGGTGCGCAGTGAACTAAAAATGCTTGTGGCCTACCTTGAACTGTAGGTAGCATCTGTGGGCTGGCAGGATGGGGATGTGGAAATAGTCATCCTGCAAGTCCAGCGCCACCATCAAGTCTCCAGGGTCAAGGGCAGACAAGACCTGAGCCAATGTTAGCATTTTGAACTTCTCCTTTTGGAGGAAGTGATTGAGGGCCCTGAGGTCTAGAATGGGACGCAGGCCTTTGTCCTTTCTGGGCACCAGAAAGTAGCGGGAATAGCAACCATGACCTACTTCTGGCGCAGGAACCCTCTCGATAGCTCCCTTAGCCAAAAGAGCTGAAACTTCCTGGCGGAGAAGTGCCAAATGATCCTGCGACTTGTGATCGAAAGACGGTGGCATGGAGAGAGGGGTAGTCTCGAAGGGGAGGGAGTAGCTCCTTCGAACTATATGCATAACCTACCTGTCCGATGTGATGGATTGCCATTGGGGGAGGTGATGGCGAATCCTTCCGCCCACTGGCCGTTGATGGCCCTGAAAAGTCAGACTAGGAATGCTTGGAGGCTGCTGCAGGGGGGGGAGGGTGGAATGGCCTGTCCGCTGGCTCCCAGACCTGCGAGGTCGCTGGGTCCCACGTCCGCGGCCACGCAGTGGCTGGGAAGCGTGCGTGGACCGGTAGCTAGACTGGGCCGGACGTGGTGGTGTGCCCCTTCCGTAGCCACAAAAGGGGCAAAAAGCAGACTAGGGTGGTCGGGAAGACGCAGCAAGGCCCAAGGATATGGCCGTAGCACGAGAATCCTTAAAGCGCTCCAGCACCGAGTCTGCCTTGTCGCCAAAAAGGCGACGGCCATCGAAGGGCATGTCATCCCCCGAAAAGCCAGACTTCCTCAACCAGGCGTGGCGCCTAATGGCTACTGACGTGGCAATTGTTCTGCCTAGTGAGTCTGTGGTATCCAGTCCACATCTAATCGTGAATTTAGCTGCATCTCTCCCACCTGCCACTGCTTGGGAGAGAACGGCCCAGGCCTCCTCCGGGCACTGAGGCAGCACTTGTGCGACCGTATCCCAGATAGTATGGGAGTATCGACCCAAGAGGCACGCGGTATTCACAGACCGCAGTGCCAAGCTGGAGGAAGAGAACATCCCAAGATGATCCAGCTTCTTGGATTCCCTGTCTGGGGGAGCAGAAGGGAATGCGGCCTTGGAAGAAGAAGCTTGGACCACCAAGCTCTCGGGGGAAAGGTGTTGGGTGAGTAAAACTGGGTCGCCCGGAGCCGGGCGGCGGGCAATCATCCTTTCCACAGGAGCCCATGTGCTGGGCTTGGACCAGGTGCCCTGAAGGACGTCCTTTAGGGCTTTGTTGAAGGGCAGAAGGGGTTCAGAGGAGGTTGCCGCAGGCTGAAGCACCTCTGTCAGGAGGTTAGTCGTGACAGCCACTGAAGGGAGCTCCAGGCCCAAGGCCTTGGCTGCCCTTCGCACCACCACAGCGTAAGAGGCTCCCTCCTCCGTAGCCACGGTAGGGGAGAAAGCATGCCAAGGTCTGGAGAAGAGTCCAGACCACTGGTGTCACCCAGGTCCTCTCTCCAGTCTGGCTCTTCAAGCTGGTCTGCCAAAGGGTCCAGCGACCTCTCCCAATCCTCATCACCACCTTCTGGGCGATAGGGCACACCAAGGATGAGCAGGGGGACAAAAGTACCCTCCGGCGTCGGATTAGACGTCGACCGACGTCGGTCCGGCTCCGGGTCCATCTCGGGGGTGAGGATGGGGACGGCGTCAGCCGGGGGCACGGCCACCACCAGGGGCGTCGTCACCAGGATCGGCACAGGGGAAGGTGGAGTAAGGTCAACAGGTGTCGATCCGGATCCAGGCCTGGATCCGCGGGGGCCCTCCGGCGCCGGGGCCAGAGGCGCTAGCATCGAAGGCCCAGGACCCCCGACCGGCTCCGAGGGGCCCGAAGGTGCACCGGCAGAGTCGGGCTGCCCAAAGATACTGTGGAGGGCTTCGTAAAATGCACGAAGTTGGGCAGGGGATGACCCGGCTCCCGGAAACGGAGGGAGGCACGGAGTCGTCCCTGAAGGAGGCACTTAAGACGGAGCCTTAGAGTGACAATGCTCCGAGTCCTGCGTCGCGTCAGCCGACCGCCGGGGAGAAGGCGAAGATCGCCGGTGCTTCTTCAGCTTCTTCTTGTGCTTCGACTTTTCTGAAGACCTCGAAGACTTGGAAAGGGGCGAGATGTGGGGGCTCCGCGTGCGGTCTCAAGACCTTCCCCTCGAGCAAGACCAGAGCACGACTTCGGGTCGTGGTTGCGCTCCACATACTAAAGGCACACGAGGTGTGGGTCCGTCAAAGTCATCAGTTTGTGACAGGCCTCGCAGGGTTTGAAGCCGATCCGGCTGTGGGACATCCCTCGCGCAATAGGAGTCGAAGACTCAAAAAGAAATTGACAAAATGACGAAAAAAGCTTAGCCAAAAAGTGACTAAAGGGGTAGCCTTCTCCGGATCTGTGCTAGACTGGCGCGGAAAAAGAAAGAACGGACGTCAGCGCGCAGGGCCGGCATCTCAGTAGGCACCGCGATGTCATCCCGGCGACCACGACGAACGCGGCGTCGACCGAAGCCACCTACCGACGCGCAGGGGTACTGCTGAGAAAAAATTCTCCGGATCCAGTCTGACGCCTGGGGGAAATTATAAGGTAAGGAATTTATAACTAAATGTCTCTTTCAGATGTATTTTTTTGTGAGGATTGATATTTCCGGGTAGGAGATATACTAAATAGTTCTTAGTGTTGTGTTTAATAAATAGAAAACCCTGGTGCTAGAATGCTAATTCCGCCCAAAACAAGATGGAGGAATTCGAAAAGTGGGGTCCACATCAGCAAGTCAGCCTTAGGGTGGTGCTGGCCTTATGTGGGAACACCTCTTAATCTTACTAATTTTCCCGCCTGTCTTGCCGCCAAAAAGTGGGGTCAGGACAGGGGGTGGGCATCTCCACTATCTGGAGAGACCTAGGTCACATAACGAAGGTGGCAGGGCCTTTGACGCCTCCCGCCCTGGAATGCAGTTCCTACTTGGAGGAGGTATTAACACCTCTGCCCAGAGCAGGCTTTGTTCCTGACCTCCAAGAGTGAAGCCTCTCACCTCAGGGGATCAGAAACTTGTCTAGGGTGGCTGGTTGGTCGAGACCGATGAACACATTAGGGATTGGTAGGTTTTCAGGGGGCACCTCTAAGGTGCCCTCTGGGTTTATTTATTAATAAATCCAGCACTTGCATCAGTGTGTGTCTATTAAGTCGAGATGTTTGGTACCAAGCACCTTGGGGCACAGTGAAGACATCATGTAGATGGGAAGCTCGTAATGACTAGTAACCAACCCCTGTAATCGGTATGGCTTCCCTGTGCACTTGTGGTAGCTAAGGGTAAAATTAGATATCACAGGGACACATCCACTTCTGCAGATATGCCCACACAAGTATAGTGCACCCTGCTTTAGGACTGTAAGCATGACTTACCTATACAACATGCATTGTTTTGCAGGCAGGGCACCCAGGGGTGTGTGCCATGTCGACTCTTCCTTTGTCTCTGAACCAAGACATGCAGGCTGTAATGGCAGTTTGCATGAGCTTGGTGATGGGCTCCTTAGGGTGGCACAATTCGTGCTGCAGCCCTTAGGAACCCTCTTTAATTCCAAGGCCCTAGGTACCAGAGGTACCACTTACTAGGGACTTACAGGGATCCTAAAGGAGGGCCAATTGTGGAACAATGGTACAGTTTAGGGAAAGAACACTGGTACCGGGGACCTGGTTAGCAGGAACCCCGTACACTTTCTGTCAAAGTTGCATCAGATACCAGGCAAAAAGTTGGGGTGGGTGGTACTGCAACAGAGTCCAGTTTCCTACACCAGCCCATTGATCTTAATGGGGGGGCCGACTATGACAGCAAAATTGTAGAGCGCTGTGCTGAGTTTTGATTGGCTGACGGTATGTGGTACCTCTGCTGAAGAGGCAAGCGGAACGTTAGCGGATGCGGCTGGCGAGGTGGGGCAGATAAGCTCATGCAGTGTGCCATGATCCTGATCTTCTTGAACCATTCAAGAGCAGAGTCTGCCTAGTGCCCAAACAGGTATGTCCTGCCGAACAATATGTCCATGAAGGAGTGCTGGACATCGCCTGAAAAACTGGTGGACTGCAGGCAAATATGGTGGTGAACAGCAACACTGGTGCCAAGGGCTTGCCCGATTAAATCAATGGTGTACACGCCACAAGGAACTGTGACTGTCCAGTATAGCCCCGGCAAAGACCGATTGGAGATTGTCAGGAACACCTAGGAGGAGTTGAGCCTCCGAGTCCCAAAGGACATGAGAACAGCACCCCAGCAGGCAGCTGCCATTCACTGACCAAGGCGCCAAGCTGGTGGATAAAAAATCTCTCTTCCTGAAAAGTCTCTTCCCGTTTTGACTTCCTACCTGGGGAGGGGGACGGGAGTAGCTGGGAATGCTTTCAGGTGAGAGGTGCTGAGATAAAAACGCAGAAATGAACTGGCAGGGTGGTGGCTTTGTGCAATTTGGAGGTTGATGGGGGCCAGAGCAAGGTTTGGTCCATGCCCTCAATAAGGGTTCTGTAAGGGCTTTGTTAGAGGGTAAGAGGGGCTCAGTAGATGTCTCACCAGGATGAAGATCATCCGCAAGTACAAAATGGGGAGCTGGAGGACCATGAGGTTGGCTGTTCTACAAATACCCATGGCATAAGAAGCACTTTCCTCAGTGGAAGGGCCAGGGGGTGAGAGGTGTCCAGACCGAGGAAAGATATCAAGTGTCCCTAGCCTCCAGCAGGTCATCATATCAATTCTCCTCATGATAAGGTTGGCCAATCTCATCACCTGCATCATAATAGTTATCCAAATCTGTGCCGAACAGGGAATGAATGGTGTGCGTTTGTCACTGTGGAGGCAGATCAAGTAGAGGAACTGGAGCCTCAATCACGGGGCCGCAACTCTGATCAAGGTCAAACCAGCGCAAACCTGACGTTAGAGCGGACAAATGGCACCTCATCTTCTGGTGTCGATGGAGTCTGCATCAATGTTGAGGTGATGCGAACTGGCATGGACCATGATGCCGGTGTCAACACTGGTGCCAGAGGCTGCCCTGTAGTGGATCGGACAGTCATGCTAGTATTGAGAGCAAATGCATTGGTGGCAATCTAGGGGGTGAACCTCTTGTCTCCGTGGGGCCCTCAGGCATGCTACAGGGAGCCGGCAAAGATCCAAAGAGTTTGATATTGGCCTTGACGAACTCTTTGATCTGCTTAGGAGTGGCAGACGCCCCTGTAAACTCTGGTTGTGCCGGAACAATTTACATGATCAGCTCCGGAGTCGCCTTTCTGGCCCAGCTTGGGAGTCTGCAATGCTCTATTTGGCTTCAACCATGGGTGGGAGCAAAGCGGTTTGTTTTTGGTTCCAGTCCAGAGCAAGGAAAACATGGTCCTCTCCTGCCTGCACTGGCTGAGGGCAGGAGGCAGTATGGCAGTGCACCGTTTCCCTCCTCCCCCAGACAGCAAGTGTAAGGAAATGCCTCTTTTTGTATGGTCACCCCATAGGTTTTGGACTGATGCTGCTGGTTTTTTGACTCTACGAGTGCAGTGAGGCCTGCTAACCAGACCTCAGTGTCAGTGCCTATTAATTTATCGCCCTGCGGGCCCCAGAACTATTTTCATAGAAAGGCTACAGACCATTCTGGAATCCTGCATGGATTCTCAGAACTTTACAGTGCTTGGGGATTTAAACTTCCATTTGGAACATGCCACGAACAGGGATTTGGAGTTGCTGATTGACTGTTGCAGCAGTTTTGGCCTCAACAAATTGTCAATGTATCTACTCACAATGCAAATCACACTTTAGACGGTATCTTTACTGACAACTTAGGGCTACAGTTCGAGAAGGCTTTATCATTAACTTGGACTGACCACAAACAAGTGTTGTTTAATCTAACTATCACTGAACCAAAACTTCAACATAAGATTGTAGGTGCCCAGTAGATAGTGCGTCATTAGCGGAAAATTGAAGCTCCGCAGTTAGCCATTACTTTCAGTGATAGCAGTCCAAGTCTGATAGGAGATGTGGATATAGCCACTAGCCCCAGAGAAATCCGTCAAGAACTTTAGGAAAAACCCCTCTGCTCCATGGTACACCCCCGAGTTAAGGCAACTCAAAACAAAATGTTGAGCGGCGGATCGACTGGAGGAAAGAGTATGATCTAAAAGAGAAAAAATATATATATCTTGTTATGTAAAGACTATAAAGAACTTACCATGGCAGTAAAAACCCAATACTTTTCTGATAAAATCAAGGCAGCTAAGAACTCCTCTTCGGAGCTGTTTAAAACAGTGACTAAACTCTCCAATTGCGACCTCGGTAATAACTTTATCCCTAACCAACTTTTTTGTAATGACCTGGCATGCTATTGTGAACGATGTTTTTACAGATATTGCAACTTCAAGATATTTCAATGTATATCAGCCCCCTATTAGTCCCTTGGCTTATGTTTGCTGAGGTAAAAACCAGGGACCTTTTAGGGTGGAGAAGGTGAGTAGATTAATAGAGATTGTTAAATCAGGCTCGCCCCTAGACCCATGTCCACCTTTTGTCCTGCAGTTAGTTCCTGAAGAAATAGCAACTCCTTTGACCAGCCTATTGAATATTATCTTAAAAGAAGGGCACTATTCAGTAGCCTGGAAAAAGGCCTCAATTCTACCTATTCTGAAGAAAACCTCTCTAGACCCCACAACTACTAAGAACTATCGTCCGATTTCCCGCTTACCCTTCCCCGCCAAAATCCTGGAAAAGGCATTGAAATTGAATGAGGAGATCTGTAACCACCTTGATGTTTCGAATTATCTGAATCCAGCACAACATGGCTTTACAGCATAGCACAGCACTGAGTCGGCTTTGGTGATGGCCTCGGAGGAGATCCATAGGCTTGTCGATGAGGGAGGCGGGGCACTCCTGATCCTCCTGGATCTTTCAGCCGCATTTGATACAGTAAATCATGACATCCTTATCAACAGGGTGGAGGAGTCAGGGACAGGAAGCTCTGCTTTAGCTCTGCTGAGATCATTTTTGTCTAAGAGAGAGCAAACGGTTGAAATTGGCGGCTATAAATCCGCAGTTTTCTCTCTGCCATGTGGTGTCCCGCAGGGGTCCTCACTATCCCCGACACTTTTCAACATATATATTTCTCCTCTGATACAATTGATCCAATTGTTTGGCTTGACTGCTGTTAACTACGCCAATGATACACAGATTATTGTATCAATACCTGGTGAGGGAGCTATAGCAGCCAGTAATTTCAATCATTGTCTCTCCCAGGTATCTACCTGGATGCAAGCTAATTGTTTAAAGCTAAATGCAGGAAAACCAGAGGTCATCCGGTTTGGAAAAAATGCCCCGTCTTGGGATAACACCTGGTGGCCGACAGAGCTCGGCCCTCTTCCCGTCCCAACCCAGAAAGCAAAAAACCTAGGGGTCCTATCTGACGATCAACTAAGTTTCTCTAACCAGATATACCACATTACGTCCACTTGCTACTACCTAATTAAGAGGCTAAAAAAGATCTTTAGGTTTATTCCATACAAATTGCAAAAAACAGTGGTGGTAGCCCTGATGCTTTCAAGGATAGACTACTGCAGTGCCCTATACCTGGGTATGAATAAAGTCCTTCAGCGGAAACTTCAATCTTTGCAAAACGCAGCAGCTCAACTTCTCCTGAAGAAGCCTAAATTCATCTCGATATCAAATAAGATTCAGGAGTTACACTGGTTGCCAGTGGTAGACAGAGTGAAATTTAAGGCATTACGCTTGACCCACAAAGCCTTACATAGCGTGGGCCCTCTACACCTCCAAAATCTGTTCTCCTGGTATTTCCCACGGAGGTCTTTAAGATCTACTACTGCTAGAAGGGTCACTATTCCTAAAATAAAAAAGATGACTTGGGGCGGTAGAAGGTTATCCTACGCAGCGGGCGAACTTTGGAATTCCTTGTCCCTATCTTTAAGATCCCTAGATAGCCACCCCCTTTTTAGGAAATCATCAAAGACATGGCTCTTTACCTCATCTACTGACTAATCGCCGCTGGGCGTTATGCATCTTAGAGGGTTTCAGTCAGCAACAAGATACCTCAGTAATCGCGCACTTTATAAACCTATTACTTACTTAGCTAACCCTTAAACATGTATGTTTAATTGGCCTAAACCCAACTGGCATAAGCTAACTTACTTATATGTCTGTAGTATACAGTACCAGGGGAGCCAGGGTCTGTAATTTAAGGTCTCCCTGTAGGAAGCTCGCTCCGTATGTACAATTCCAAAGTAAGGTGGATCCACAGAGGCTTAAGAAGATAATACTAAAATCTGTATCTGTGGTAGTGTGGTCGAGCAGTTAGGCTTAACAGAGGGCTGTGTTAAGCATTTGTTAAACACACTCGGGCAAGACATGATTACACACACTCGGACTGAATCCAAGACCAATTGTTTTGTATAAAAAGTTATTACTTTGTTATTTTATTTTTTGAACCAAGAGAAACTCAGTTGCAGGTAAGTAACAGTTTCAAGAATAGCAATACTACTTTTCAAGATGCAGTAGGAATTGTTTTGGCTCCCCAAAGTCGCAGGCCTGAGGATGCAGATGTGTCCTTTGGTGTCGGGTTTTCTTTTGCCGGAGTCGTTCGCGGTCATGGGGGACCCTTCGTGTAGAGGCTACAGGCGACTTTGTGGGATCCAGGAGAGGTTAGCCACCGATGGAGTTGACGTCTGGATCGCTGGGGAGACTTCACAGGACAGGTGAGCCACTCAGATTCAGGCAGTGAGCATCGAGTGCACAGTGCAGGCATCGTCGTCTTCGCAGGATCTTCAAGCTGGAGATAGGCTGGAAGGGCTGTGGCCAAGTCAGTCGTCATCTTCAAGCTTTGCCGCTAGGTGTCTTCTTTGTCCTTCTTCGTAGGTTGCAGGAATCGGAGGCTCGAGGTTCAGGGATGTCACTAAATACTAAATTTAGGGGTGTTCCAGGTGCTGGCAACTGGTAGCCAATGGGCTATTTGCCTTTTACAGTGACTACACCCTTTTAATGTCCCCTCCCTTTGGGGAGGGGAATCCCCTAACCTGACTGGGTAGAATCCTTCCATTCATGATGAAGGATTTCCTAAGGAGTGGGTCACCTCGGTTCAGGGTACCTTAGGGGTGGCCCTGGCAGAGAGGGGACAAACCTCTCCTGACTACCATTTTTCTTGCCGACCTTGCTGCCAAAAGTGGGGCTTGGTCAAGAGGGCGGGCTTCTCCACTAGCTGGAGAGGCCCTGGTCAGCATAACAAAGGTCAGGAAGCCTTTGAGGCTCACCGCCATGAATGCTGTTCCTGCTTGGGGGTAGGTGAGAAGCACCTCCAAATCAAGCAGGCTTTGTTCCTGACCCACAAGAGCACAAGTGCTCCCACCTCAGGGGGTCAGAAACATGTCTGTGTGGGGCAGGTTGGGGAAGACCAGTCAGCTAGACACGAGGGAGGTGGTCGTTTTTCAGGGGGCAGCTCTAAGATGCCCTCTGAGTGCACTTTACACTAAATCCAACACTAGCATCAGTGTGTGTTTGTTGTGCTGAGAAGTTTGATACCAAACTTCTTAGCATTCAGTTAAGCCATCATGTAGCTGTGGAGTTCTTAATGACAAACTCTCAGCCCATATAGTCAATATGGCTTTACTGCACTTACAATGTCTACGAATGGTCATAGACACTGTAGGGGCATATTGCTCATGCAGCTATGCCCTCACCTGTGATATAATGCGCCCTGCCTTAGGGCTTTGAGGCCTGCTAGAGGGGTGACTTACCTATGCCCAGGCAGTGGTTGTGTGTATGGCACACAGAAGTGTGTGCCATGTCGACTCTTGAGTTTTGTCTGCACGAAAACGCACAGTGCACAATGGCAGGGTATATGTGTTAGGTGAGGGGTCCCCGAGGGTGGCCAAATACATGCTGCAGCCCTTAGGGACCCTTTCTGGGCACAAGGCCCTTGGTACCACTGTTACCTTTTACAAGGGACTTACATGTGGGCCAGAAGTGTGCCAGTTGTGGAAACAAAGGTACAGTTTTGGGAAAGAACACAGGCACTGGGAACCTGACTGGCAAGGACTCGGTGCACACTCAAAGTGCATCAGATATCAGGCAAAAAGTGGGGGGTAGCCATGCAAAAAGGGGCCCTTTCCTACAGTCCCCTCAGGGACTGCATTACTTATTGAGCAACCCAGAGTGGGACAAGGTATTGTTATGTGCCCGAGTTAGGCCTGGTAGGAAATAGTGCCAATTTACATGTACACGGTTCTTTCCTAAAGTTGCCTTCCCTTTGTCACACTGACGTTTGACACACATTTGCATTTACGATGCTTTGGGTTAAGTTTCTAAGAAACACTGACCTTGCTGACACAAAAGAAATTTGTGAGAACACTATCATTCTGCCTTGGCATTATGTGCAAGGTCTTCACATGCATGATACAAATGTGTTTATTATTACGTCCCCATACGGCGACGCAGCTTTCTGCGGAATACATACAGTAGGCAGCATGATCACAATCACGGCCCGAGGCAAGGATGCCATTTTCTATAAATATCCTTTTGTTTCCAAATACATTCAGAGGAGACACTTCTGCTGACTTCGAGGGGTACCTGCATGCTGAAGTTTTCGCCTAGCAGCTGACTGACATCTCCGTGAGGTGTGTCCAGTTCGTGACCATGACTGGGTACTACATTCCTACCCACCAGGTAAAGGGGTTATATCAGCCAGAGGGGGGTTTCTTGGCCGACCATACATTCACAGTCTAGACAAGTAGGTTAGGGTTTGCATCGTAAGAGTACGCTAGGTTGTTTTAATACTGTATATGTATGCATATATAAGCGGTCTCAACAAGATGGTGGAACTCTTTGTTTTATTTACTGTATTGACACTCCTTATAACTTTTGTCTGCTTCTGTCTATTAATCATTGCAGCACATATCTTCTATACAAGAATCACTACGGTTCAATAAATACTGAAAACGTCCCTTTGTGTATTCTTAGTGTATTTCTCTGAGCAAAAGAGAGCACGAGTGATTGAGCGAAAAGTCCTTGGTCTGTCACCACAATTCTTGAGGGAACAGTATTGTCATGTTCAGTGGTTGCCAGAACTGTTTGCTCCTTGCATAAGTTTAGGGGGGCTAATGGAGGCATTGTGAGCTAGCTGATCCAAGGAAAAACATATCCTGCAGGGGTGCGTGGAATCAGTCTGGCACCATCCTAAGTTTGTTTTCCGCAAACGCATGCAGTTCCTACTGATTAGTGGAAACTACATGACATGGCGCCACTAATGTTGGTCGGTTTCTTATTTTGTATGGATCAACTGAGTAGTTCAATCGTACTTTCTTATAGATCCCTACACACCTTTTAAACCGGAGATGTCTGTGGTGGTAAGGAATATCCTCCTACGCTGAATAGATATATCTTATGTATTGGCTGTTGGTAAATTCAAGCTTGAAAGGATATTGTTCCCGCTGTGTTAGCCGAACTCTATAACTTAATTTCTTACAAAACATGGCACAGAATATTTCCGAGTACTGCAGACTTTCAGTCACTCAAAAATTACTTCAACATGACCTCATAATAGATGGTGGGGATGTTACCTTCGTGGAAGAGGCACACAAGGCATTTAGAACAGAGGCATTTTACTCCTGGGTTAAATTCCCTGCTGCAGAGGATGCTACACAGGTAATTCATGAATAATAGGTAGGCGAAATGCCAGACGAATACACTACTTACGAGGAGATAGAAATACCTCTAACTTACCATGGACATATTAATTGGTTTAAAGGCGCCCTACCCCATTGTATACAAGAAGTGAGACTAGGCCCAATCAGCAATGAGGGGGCGACATGGCCAGTCTTATCCGGTTACACACCACATCCTGGTGTTGATCGTTCGACCAAAGGCCAGCTGCAGGGATTATATAATGATCTAGTAACAATATACAGAAGTCTTACACAATTCGTGATGCAAATATTAACACTCGTCCCTGCGCATACTGTTCAAGCAGTAGCACCCCAATTAGCTACACTAAGCATTAGCCCTCAAACGTTAAATGCAGTGATGGGGAAAATGTCCACTATAAGGGAAGAAATTTAGTTTTGGAACGCACAAAAAACAAACCAGCTTGAAGCAGTATTGCCCCATACAGGCTAGCAGGAAGAGCACAGGATACTAACAATTTGCTTGCCAATGGTGATGGCTACCCCGATAGAAGATTGTGCCACTTTGGGCACAGTATTTGCTGCAGTATATACCAGAACACATGGTACACCTTCCTTGGTGGTTCTCCCGGAGGTATTAAAACAGGTACAGAATGAGCACGGGGCAGCAACTGCCCTAGACTTAGAGATGAACCTCATGGGCAATTTTGCTGCAGTAGCTGCCATTATGTTGAGTCACATTAAAGGAAAAGCAGCAGCGTTAGACATATGCCAGTGTCTAAGGGATTTGCCTCCTGCACAACAGGATCGCATACTACCTAAAATGATCGAAGAAAGGAATGCTACCCTGGGTAGAGATAATTTGGGAGCCAGACCAAGCAAACCACAGGTTAAGAGTAATTCTGAAAAGAATAACTAAGCAAGCACCGACTCTTCCACAAAGAAGAAGTGGGACAACAAGAAAAATAAAGAAAAACCAAAATCACGGGGTGGGTCTTCTATACAGGAATCTACCACAAAATGTTACAATTTACATAACTGTGATAATGTTAAACCACCTGACAGGTATCAGGCTACTGATACATGTTCCTTTCAGGATACATCCGACAGACGCTTGGAGAGAGGACAGTCAGAGCGGAGATCAGAAGAGCATGTGAAACAAAGGAAGGACTCACAACGCTCATTTGTATATATTACTGAACAGGAAGACAAGCCTAAAATATCGAAACCTCAATTCAAAAAGAAGAAGGTAGCCAGACTAAAAGTCAGGCATGCCCCGGATTTTCAGGACTCTGCTTCTCAATGGGGAGTTGGCATTAGCGATCCTGGACAGCGCAGCAGAAGTCACAATAGTTCGCCAGAACCTGATGGATTGTCTGGTGGGAGTAGCACTGAGTGAGTATATCACAGTGGATAAACCGGATACTAGGGTAAGCGTTCCACACTGTTTATACGAAGTCCAACTTCGGTTGGAAGGAGACGTGCCCAGATTTATAAATGTCCTCTTTTTGGAGGAACTCACTCAAGGTTATGAAATTTTACGGGCCAAAAAAGATTGGACACCTGACTTTGCAATGGATTGCCCAAAAGGGGAAACAGTAATTTTACCAGTCTTCTCAGATCTCGTTCCAGAATCAATCAAACACTCATACGCCAGGGAGTGAGCTTTGGCGCTAGCTCCTGCGTTATACCGCAACCATGTGGTGTGGGATGACGGTTCACCTTATCATGATATACCTTTGAGGACAACCCAAAAACCTCAAAGAATACCCTATAAAAATAGACCAAGGACTTTGGCCTAAGACGCGACATCTGTCAACAGATGAAGTGATCCACCATGACGCGTCCACCCCAGACACCTCTTTTGATTTCAAACAAGCCTCTGGCTTGTGTGTATTTGGACCACTGCGGCCCCTTATCATCTGACGGGGCTTACAATTACAACTTGGTGGCAGTGGATTCCTGCTCTCGATTCCTGTGGGTATGGCCACAGCGGTCGGCTGACATCCGAACTGTTATAAAGGATCTGCAAGTCTTTACCGAGACACATGCAGTTGGCACATTACATTCTGACCAAGGTGCGGAGTTTAGCTCTAGGGCTTACATAGAGGCCATGGAAAGTTTAGGTGTGAGCCTGCGTTTCTCATCTCCATACCATCCCGAGGGAAACGCAGTTGTGGAGAAGAAAAACCGGGACTTAAAGCAGTCTTTAAAAGCAAGGGTGTTAGGCTCCGGTCGCAGTTGGATCCATCAACTATATGGGGTCCGGAGGGCCTGGAATAACATGCCAAGAAAGTCCTGGGGTGGTCGGACTCCTTATGAGATCCTGTTTGGGGTTAAGATGTGGATCCCAAACCTTGATAATGCCAACTCAGTGACGGCAGAAACACCATTTGACATCAATGAACGTTTGGCTGTTTTACAGGAATCTAGCTATTTCTAGGAAGAACAAAGAAACGTCCAAGTAAAACGCACCGCCAATGGAGAAGTGAGGGTTGTTCCGGCAAGAAATGGCTAGATCCCAAAGATCGGGGATCTGGTCAGAGAAAAGACAGCAGACAAGAAAGAATTTGGGCCATCTTACAGAGCACCTGTGCCCGTCCTGGCTGCTGAAGGTACACAAACTGTACTTCTCCTGCCCCTTTCCCGGCGCCGAAACAAAAGGTTTGTCTCTATTGATCTGATCAAACCACACTATGTGGCCGATTCTCAACAGTAAGCCGCTTGGACTCCTGGGTAGCTACTAATCTCCTCTCGCTGTCATACATGAGGTTCAGATGGAAGCTTTATTAACAAATGAAGCCTGCTCTCTTCAACAAGAGACAACGATGAACAAAAATGAAGTATATCTTCTACCTGTTTCAAAGACGACAACAACTATGCAGTCTACAAGTGCAGAAACACAGATTTCAATTCGGAATCCTGAGAAGAACACAGTATACGTCAATGTACCACAGATCAAGCCATCATCTAATTTGAACCAGCCTGCTGAGCTGCCCAAGATAGACCGGACAGCATCTGGATACTTCATCGATTTTGATGACTTTTCCTATGAATCGGAGGTTCCACTGTCCCCCCCACCCCCAGCCGTTCGAAATAAAGGTGCGAGTCTACTATCGTTGGCTGAAAAGAACATACTTTATTTCTCTTTGGTTAAATCTTTGGATTACAATTGCATTACTTTTCCTAGTCCTTTGGATTGGTTTTGTGACTGTGTTCTTCCTTCTGTTAAATGGACATTTTGTCCCAGCACGCTCTGCAGTACACACTGTGAACTTGGTTCTGAAACCACACGCATCATCAGACCGTGAGCAAAGAGACTTGTCCCTGGTGAAGATTTCTGCTGCACCAGTTCTGGATGGGATTGCACGGGACAGGGTATCAATTGA
Organism: Calotriton arnoldi; assembly: GCA_963921515.1. Taxonomy (NCBI): domain Eukaryota; kingdom Metazoa; phylum Chordata; class Amphibia; order Caudata; family Salamandridae; genus Calotriton; species Calotriton arnoldi. The sequence goes on from CAWUFW010004079.1 coordinate 1,590,467, forward strand.
TGTGTATGGTCCCACTGAACTCTTGCAAATTCCGCATTTGTTCAAAATTTCTTTAAATGATATTATCACACCCAGTACAATTTCTGATGATTGGGATAGTGATACAGTATATGAAATGTTAGAAGATTAAGAACATTCAAATGTGTTTACTTCTGATGAGTTTTATGATGGTACAGCTAATTTTGATGAGATGTTCTGTTTTCAACATTACGGTCATTATTTTCTACAAAAGGCTAGTACACCTCGTGAAGTGTTTAACTTTACACAATAGGAACATTGCCCTACACCAACAAGGGGTAGCTCAAAAGCATTTGCACATAAGTTTGACTATTTTTCTGGTTAGGACACATCTGACCCAACCTCATTTTATTATAGGCTTGCACCTTCAAAAATATGTTAGCTGATACTAAGCTGATTTACTCCGCTTCCTTTCTTTCCCAACTTTCTGTACAAGGTTTCAACTTTTGCAGGGACACAGTAGCTGTGAAATCTATCTGGGAGACTAAAGACTGGCAGGTTCAGAGAACTGAGGCTTTATTCAGAGCCTGTTTAACTCCGCAACAGATGATTTTCCTAAACAAAACTGTGCAACAGACAACATGTCTTGGCCTAGCCAAGATAAAGGACTTAAACACTCCGAAGTGTTCCCATTCTTACACGATTTGACAATTGGCAGCGGATAACACCATATGACGAAAACACTATTGATACTATGCTGCATAAGAGTAGACATAACTCGTCAGATCCCAACTGGAAGGGATGGTTACCCACTAGACACTAGCAAATGTCAGGGTAGCTTCCTGGGCAACATCGAAGGATTTACAGCAAATAGGCCTGACATGCGATGTGCAGAGTGAACATTCGGGGGTGGTAACCACCTACAGTGTTGGGAAGTTGTGCCTTAAATGGCTAAAAACCTGGACACTATTTCAGGTACAACAGGACTTGTCCCGTTTATCTGATTACCTGGATTTACGAGACTTTTTAGTGGGTCCTCGAAAACCACGTCAAAAGCACTACCTTTAAGCTGTCTATAACGCGATATGGAAGATATCTCAACAAGAAGCTGTTGAAAGGCTGCATGAGATTGATAGGGTCAACTTAGAACAGGCTCTTGCAGTAGTGGACAACAGTAGGACTACCTTATCATCTAGAATGTATTCTTTAGGTAACATTGTCTCATCTACAATTGATGTGCTTCAGCAAGACTTGTCTGCATTACACCATGGGCAGGCCCAACTACGGTCAATTCTATTGCTGAGCTGGACACTACAAATATTGTGCTCCGTCCACGTGCCTTGGCGGCACATTAACATCACAAACCTGTTCTCCCTTTACCATCTTTCTGATCAACAGATGGCTATGGCACGGAAAGATGCAAAATACACAATGTTACAAACAGAAAAACGTGAGAAATTACCTTTTATCGTTGCAGAGATAGCATCCTCGAATTGGATAATCCATGGGTACATTACACTGCCAATCTCGACTTTCCACTTTCAGTACTGTCTACAACAACATCAAGTGGGCAGGTATAAAGCGTTAGGTGAAGGGTTCATACATGAACAATGGGAACTTCCTTTCACATTCCAGTATCAGAATAAGGATACTGAAGTTTTTCTCAGCGGCTTAGACTGTGAGAATACTTTAAGTAGGTCCATAGTATGCAAGGACGTTTCGTCGCACAGGGCATGCAATGTGTTTGTTGCTGACCTGTCTTGCTACTCGAAAGAGTCTCCGGCAGCCATGATACATGCGACTTTCAGATTACTCTCGAATGAGAGTTACCTGATGTTAAACAGACAGAGTTGCTGTGGGATAAACCAGGGGTCGCATATGTGGTGACCATCTCTTCCACTGTAACATGTTGCACGCAAACTCCTGTTTCTGCCTGCCCGTGTAGTTAGGGAGGATACGCTGTGGCCTTTAATTAATCTTACTAACTTGCGCTTTGAAGCCCTGAGCAAATTAAAAGCCTTATGGTTTCAAAAAGATGTGGCCTTAACTTCGGTCAAGGAGACGTTTGATCTTCAGGTGGCGCGTTCCTCTTCGGAGATACAGGCGCATCTCCGTACTAACTTCCCACGACATTTTGGGGAGCTGGTCCATCTTATTTTTAACATGTCTAGTACGACTGGAATTGCAGGGTTTTTCAGAAGCAGCGGCTCTGGCTTGGTCAGCACCTTCCAGACGGTGTTTGGGATTATTACATCTTTCATCCACTCCGTCCTCTGAAGCATCTTTGGAGGTTTTCCGCTGGTCCTGCCCCTAGTTGCAGGGATATTGGTTTTAATATTTGTGCTCCGCAATGGATGTCCTAGGTCGAGGTTTAATGGAGCTGGCACTGCCTCACGCCCTGTTGTGCCGAGAACGCATGGTACATTTCTTTGGCGCTCTGTTGCTTCCAGAACTGGATAAGCACTGGTTCCTGTCTTTCCCGCCTGCATGGCTTCATTGCATAGCATACAGCCTGTGTTCCGCTGTCTCTTGTGCACTTATGAGTGTGCCCTGAACTTGTGCTTGGGGGTCGCAATTGGTTGACTCTGCTGACATACACGTACTGGTGGACCTGCTGAAGGCTCATCTGTGCAGCTGTCTTCTGCAGATACCTCTGCACCTGGCTGCGTTCTATGACCTTCCGTGGGTTGCCTTTGCACCTAGTGGTTTGGATCTAAGCTCAGTTTCACCGGAATATCGATTGGCTGTATTTTCTTCCTCACCAGCTGCTGTAGGGGGTGGATGGGAACATATTTGCTCCATCAATTTGCTCCGAGATGTGCCTCTGGGAACTTAGTCTGCGGACGCTGGGAACAGCAATGTTTCGTCTACCACTCGGAACATGTAAACATCTGGCTTTCCTTGAGGTGGGAACTTCTTATTCGACCTATTTTTTAAGGCTAAATTTATTTTAAATTGATTTACCTTATATTGCTTTTATATTTGTAAACAGCTATTGGTTTTCTTTATACTCTGGGCATCTAAATATCATTAATGACCTGGTTTTTTAGATGACTATCATCCTCTTATCATTTACCCTTTTAGATGTTGATGCATTTTAGAGGTGGGATTAGTGGCTTTAGATAGCTTTTTACCGACCTATGTACGAGGAGTGGGTGTCATGTGCCCAAGTTAGGCCTGGTAGGAAATAGTGCCAATTTACATGTACACAGTTCTTTCCTAAAGTTGCCTTCCCTTTGTCACATTGACTTTTCACACATATTTAAATTTACGATGCTTTGGGTTAAGTTTCTAAGAAACATCGACCTTGCTGACACAAAAAAACTTTGTGAAAACACTATCATACTGCCTTGGCATTATGTGCAAGGTCTTCACGTACGTGATACAAATGTGTTTATTATGATGTCCAAATGGCGACACATCTATCTGCGAAATACAACCAGGTAGCATGATCACAATCACGACCCGAGGCAAGGATGCCCTTTTCTATATATATCCTTTTGTTTCCAAATACAATCAGAGGAGACACTTCTGCTGACTTTGAGGGGTCCCTGCATGCTGAAGCGCCTAGAAGCTGACACCTCCATGAGGGGTGTCCAGTTCATGACCAAGACGGGGTCCTACATTCTTACCCACCAGATAAAGGTGTTAGATCATCCAGAAGGCGGTTTCTTGGCAGACCATACATTCAGACCCTAGACACGTAGGTTAGAGTTTGCATCGTAGGAGTACTCTAGATTGTTATGATACTGCATATGTATGCATATATAAGCGGTCTTTTCACGGTTTTGACACTCCTTATAACTTTTGCCTGCTTCTGTCTATTAATCATTGCAGCACATATCTTCTATAAAAGAATCACTGTGGTTCAATAAATATTGAAAAAGTGTTTGCCAGAACTGTTCGCTCCCTGCCTACGTTTAGGTGGGCTAAAGGTGGCACTGTGAGCTAGCTGGTCCAATCAATCAATCAATCACAGAATTTGTAGAGCGCACTACTTACCCGCGAGGGTCTCAAGGCGCTGGGTAAAAAAAAAGGGGGGGGGGTGCCGCTACTGGTCGAACAGCCAGGTCTTGAGTAGCCTCCTGAAGGTAAGCAGGTCTTGGGTCTGTCGTAGGCCGAGTGGAAGGGTGTTCCAGGTCTTGGCGGCGAGGTGGGAGAAGGATCTGCCGCCGGTGGTTGTTCTTCGAATGCGAGGGACGGTGGCGAGGGAGAGGTCGGCGGAGCGGAGCTGGCGGTTGGGGACGTAGAAGAAGAGTCGTCTGTTGAGGTAGGCTGGGCCGGTCTTGTGGAGTGCCTTGTGTGCGTGGATGAGGAGTTTGAAGGAGATTCTCCTGTCGACGGGGAGCCAGTGCAGGTTCCTCAGGTGGGGGGTGATGTGGCTGTGGCATGGTACGTCGAGGATCAGGCGTGCGGAGGCGTTTTGTATGCGTTGCAGTCGCTTGATGAGCTTGGCCGGGGCTCCCGCGTAGAGGGCGTTCCCATAGTCAAGTCTGCTACTGACGAGGGCCAGGGTGACTGTTCTTCTTGTGTCTGTCGGGATCCACCTGTAGATCTTGCGAAGCATGCGGAGGGTGTTGAAGCAGGAGGAGGAGACTGCGTTGACTTGCTTGGCCATGGAGAGCGTTGAGTCGAGGATGACTCCCAGGTTGCGTGCGTGTTCGGTGGATGTCGGGGCTGCCCCCAGTGTCGTTGGCCACCAGGAGTCGTCCCAGGCTGAGGGGTTGGAGCCGAGGATGAGGACCTCTGTCTTGTCCGTGTTCAGCTTTAGTCGGCTGATCTTCATCCAATCGGCGACGGCCTTCATTCCTTCATGGAGGTTGGATTTGGCGGCGAGGGGTTCCTTGGTGAGGGAGAGGATCAGTTGAGTGTCGTCGGCGTAGGAGATTATGTTGAAGTCGTGCTGTCTGGCGATGCGTGCGAGCGGGGCCATGTAGATGTTGAACAGTGTCGGGCTGAGGGATGATCCCTGGGGTACGCCGCAGATGATCTCGGAGGCTTCGGATCGGAATGGTGGGAGGCGGACTCTCTGGGTTCTGCCGGCGAGGAAGGAGGTGGTCCATTCCAGGGCCTTGTCTCGGATCCCTGCGTCGTGGAGGCGTGCGCGTAGAGTGCGGTGGCAGACAGTGTCGAAGGCGGCGGAGAGGTCCAGCAGGATGAGGGCTGCGGTCTCACCTTTGTCCAGCAGGGTCCTGATGTCGTCGGTGGCGGCGATGAGGGCAGTCTCAGTGCTGTGGTTGCTGCGGAACCCTGACTGGGATGGGTCCAGGATGCTGTTTTCTTCGAGGTATCGGGTTAGCTCTCTGTTGACGATCTTCTCGATGACCTTGGCTGGGAACGGAAGCAGGGAGATGGGCCCGAAGTTCTTGAGGTCTCTCGGGTCCGCCTTTTGGTTTTTTGAGTAGGGCGTTGATCTCTGCGTGTTTCCAGCTCTCTGGGAAGGTCGCGGTCTCGAATGAGAGATTGATAACGTTTCGCAGGTGGGGTGCGATGGAGCTGCTGGCTTTGTTGAAGATGTGGTGCGGGAAAGGGTCTGACGGGGAGCCGGAGTGTATCGTGCTCATGGTCTTGATGGTGTCATCGATGTTCATGCTGGCCCAGGCTGGCAAGGGGTCGTGGTCGATGGTGTGCGGCGGGTCTGGTGCATCGGTCTCAGTTGGGGCTGTCTGGGTGTTGAAGCGGTCGTGGATGTCGGCGATCTTGCGGTGGAAGAAGGTGGCGAGGGAATCGCACAGGGCTTGCGACGGCGGGATGTCGTTGGTGTTGGAGCTGGGGTTGGAGAGTTCCTTCACGATGTTGAAGAGCTCCTTGCTGTTGTGTGCGTTGTTGTCGAGGCGGTCTTTGAAGGAGATTCTCTTGGCGGACCTGATGAGGTGGTGGTGGTTACGGATGGCGTCTTTGTGGGCTGCGTGGCTGTCCGGTGTCTTTTCACTGTGCCATTTCTTCTCTAGTTTCCGGCAGGTACGCTTGGAAGCAAGGAGTTCCGGGGTGAACCAGCTGGCTCTTTTGGTGGTGTCACTGTAGGTGAGTTTTTCAGCGGGGCGAGGGTGTTGGCACAGTCGTCTATCCATCGTCTGAGGTTGCAGGCAGCGTCGTCGGTGTTGGATGGGTCGGAGGGTGGGCTGAGAGCGAGGTTTGCCCGTAGTTGGTCTTCAGTGACTTTGCTCCAGCAGCGGCGTGGGATCTGTTGGGTGCGGTGGGTTTCTGGAAGGTGAAGTGGATGCAGAGGTGGTCGGTCCAGAGGAGTTCGGTGGTGTGGCTGAAGTAGACGTGGGAGCTTGAGGAGAAGACGGGGTCGAGCGTGTGTCCGGCGGAATGGGTCGGTGTTGTGACGAGCTGTCTCAGTCCGAGGTTGGCGAGGTTGTCGATCAGGGTGGTGGAGTTGCTGGAGGATGTAGTCGGTAGAGATCAGGGCGTGCGTGCTGATGAAGTCGGCGATGGAGTCGCTGAACTGGGGTCGGGGTCCAGGGGGTCTGTAGACAAGGGTGACTCTAAGGGTGGTGTTGGTGTCCGTGTGGATCTGGAAGTGCATGTGTTCGGCGGTGCAGAGAATGTCGTCGGTGCTGGTCGAGACCCTGATGGTGTTCTTGTGGACGATGGCGATTCCTCCTCCTACTCCGTTGATGCGGTCTCTGCGGGTGATCTTATAGCCGTCTGGGATGGCTATGGCGATGTCGGGTGCGGAGGAGTCGTTCATCCAGGTCTCTGTCAGGAAGGCGACGTCTGGTGATGATTTGTCGAGCAGGTCCCAGAGCTCGACGGCGTGTTTGCGTGCGGAGCGGGTGTTCAGTAGGATGCATCGGAGGTGGTTGAGGTCCTTCTTGGCGGGCGCTTCGGCGGCTCTGAGGCTGGTGTAGCTGCAGTTCCGGCAGGTGAAGGGACCATGAGTGCGTTTCGGGGCGGCCTTGAAGCAGTTGTGTGTCCGTCCGGGGTTGAGAGCGTGGAGTGTGGTGGCATCGTATCGGCGTCGGTCCTCGAGGCTGGAGCGTGGGAGGGAGGAGCAGCTGGGAGGCGGGAGGCAGGGGCAGCGAATGGACAGTCAGGGGGGCGGGGCCGCAGGGGACGCAGCGGCGGGAGCGGAGAGAGGCAACTAGGGGGACAGAAGGTCAAAATGGACACAGAAAATGGGGGCAGCGAGGGGTACAGAAGGCAAAACGGGCACAGAGAAATGGGGGCAACGAGGGGAACAGAAGGCAAAGCGGGCACAGAAAAATGGGGGCAACGAGGTGTACAGAAGGCAAAACGGGCACAGAGAAATGGGGGCAACGAGGGGTACAGAAGGCAAAACGGGCACAGAGAAATGGGGGCAACGAGGGGAACAGAAGGCAAAGCGGGCACAGAAAAATGGGGTCAACGAGGGGTACAGAAGGCAAAACGGGCACAGAGAAATGGGGGCAACGAGGGGAACAAAAGGCAAAGCGGGCACAGAAAAATGGGGGCAACGAGGGGAACAGAAGGCAAAACGGGCACCGAGGCAACAAGCAGAGGGGCGAACTTACCAGCAGCGGGCAGGACAACACAGGCGGAGCTGTGTGGTGGGGGAGCGACCTACCTGGCAAGGTCAAGGGTCGCTCTCCTCACCGCGCAGCGGCCGCCATATATGGGGAGGTGGGAGGGAGGAGCAGCTGGGAGGCGGGAGGCAGGGGCAGCGAATGGACAGTCAGGGGGGCAGGGCCGCAGGGTCGGGAGCGGAGAGAGGCAACGACGGGTGGCACAGAAGGTCAAAATGGACACAGAAAATGGGGGCAGCGAGGGGTACAGAAGGCAAAACGGGCACAGAGAAATGGGGGCAACGAGGGGTACAGAAGGCAAAACGGGCACAGAGAAATGGGGGCAACGAGGGGAACAGAAGGCAAAGCGGGCACAGAAAAATGGGGGCAACGAGGGGTACAAAAGGCAAAACGGGCACAGAGAAATGGGGGCAACGAGGGGAACAGAAGGCAAAGCGGGCACAGAGAAATGGGGGCAACGAGGGGAACAGAAGGCAAAGCGGGCACAGAAAAATGGGGGCAACGAGGGGTACAGAAGGCAAAACGGGCACAGAGAAATGGGGGCAACGAGGGGTACAGAAGGCAAAACGGGCACAGAGAAATGGGGGCAACGAGGGGAACAGAAGGCAAAGCGGGCACAGAAAAATGGGGGCAACGAGGGGTACAGAAGGCAAAACGGGCACAGAGAAATGGGGGCAACGAGGGGAACAGAAGGCAAAGCGGGCACAGAAAAATGGGGGCAACGAGGGGAACAGAGAGGCAAAACGGGCACCGAGGCAACAAGCAGAGGTGCGAACTTACCAGCAGCAGCAGCGGGCAGGACAACACAGGCGGAGCTGTGTGGTGGGGGAGCGACCTACCTGGCAAGGTCAAGGGTCGCTCTCCTCACCGCGCAGCGGCCGCCATATATGGGGAGGTGGGAGGGAGGAGCAGCTGGGAGGCGGGAGGCAGGGGCAGCGAATGGACAGTCTGGGGGGCGGGGCCGCAGGGGACGCAGCGGCGGGAGCGGAGAGAGGCAACGAGGGGGACAGAAGGTCAAAATGGACACAGAAAATGGGGGCAGCGAGGGGTACAGAAGGCAAAACGGGCACAGAGAAATGGGGGCAACGAGGGGTACAGAAGGCAAAACGGGCACAGAGAAATGGGGGCAACGAGGGGAACAGAAGGCAAAGCGGGCACAGAAAAATGGGGGCAACGAGGGGTACAGAAGGCAAAACGGGCACAGAGAAATGGGGGCAACGAGGGGAACAGAAGGCAAAGCGGGCACAGAGAAATGGGGGCAACGAGGGGAACAGAAGGCAAAGAGGGCACAGAAAAATGGGGGCAACGAGGGGTACAGAAGGCAAAACGGGCACAGAGAAATGGGGGCAACAAGGGGTACAGAAGGCAAAACGGGCACAGAGAAATGGGGGCAACGAGGGGAACAGAAGGCAAAGCGGGCACAGAAAAATGGGGGCAACGAGGGTACAGAAGGCAAAACGGGCACAGAGAAATGGGGGCAACGAGGGGAACAGAAGGCAAAGCGGGCACAGAAAAATGGGGGCAACGAGGGGTACAGAAGGCAAAACGGGCACAGAGAAATGGGGGCAACGAGGGGAACAGAAGGCAAAGCGGGCACAGAAAAATGGGGGCAACGAGGGGAACAGAAGGCAAAACGGGCACCGAGGCAACAAGCAGAGGGGCGAACTTACAAGCAGCAGCAGCGGGCAGGACAACACAGGCGGAGCTGTGTGGTGGGGAGCGACCTACCTGGCATGGTCAAGGGACAACATTTCCTGCGGGGGTGCATGGAATCAGTCTGGCACCATCCTAAGTTTGTTTTCCGTAAACGCACAGTTCCTACTGGTTAGTTGAAACTACAAGACAGTAAAACATGTCTCCCTGCCTTCCAATGCAGACTGGTTGGGCAAACGGCGAAAACACTCGAAAGTTGCTACTCTTTATTCTGGGTAGACAGGTTGGCGTCGGGGACAGAGAGGGGGAAAAACTGGCCATACCCATTTTTCCTTGGGTGTGAAGCCCAAAGGTAGTCACACCTCTAGGGAGGGCTAACGAGCCCCACACACCAAGAGAAGGGTTCAGCCATCTTAGGAGCTGGCAGAATAGAGCACTCTGGGATAGCTAGATGCCACACTCCACAGGAAGTTGCCTTCAGGCAGGAGAAATCCAAGTAGTGCATTGCCTAGAGACAGCGATCTCCCCTAAGGGCACTTGCTGGGCATAAAAGAGGCACCCATTGGCACCCATAACTCAGATCTCACTTGGAATGGAGTAGAGGCCCGTAGAAGGACTGCCCTGTTGATCCTGGAATAGACAAAGAAGAGGCTGAGCCAAGGTTGGACTGCACCTGCTGCTCCTTGGGCTAGCTAGGAAAGGAATGTGCCTGTGGTGTCCTACTCATGAAGAAGTTGTCCCATGAGCCCAGTCAGAAGCAGAGACTCCAAGAATCAGTTGGTTGATTTCCTGTTCACAGCAAGGGTCACACAAGCTTAGGAAGCCTGCTGTAGGAAACTGGTTCTCTATATAGTGCACTAAAATGATAAAAAGAAGTACACTGTGTAGAGAGTCCTGCAGGTCCCTAATTGGCTTACAGAGGCTAAAGTAGATAATACTAAAGCTTGCTTTTGTGGTGGTGTGGTTGAGCAGTTAAGCATATCAGAGGGTAGTGCTAAACATTTGTGGTACTCACAGAGGCAATAAATGAGAAACACACTCAAAGAATAAATCGGAGACCAGATTAGAAAAATAACACTTCTTTTTATATATTTTGTAAAATGAAGAACTTTGTTCAAGAGTAAGTACTGTTTCTGGTTAGAAATTTTCACATGGAAGTATAACGTTCAAACCTGTTCGCTTTTACGCACAATGCAATCCTATGGGAGGAAAAGTCAGAGATGCATAATGGTAGGTACAGTCGGTTTCAGGGTTCACCTTCAGGGTTCGGAGTTGTAGCAGACCAAGATCCAAAGTAATACCAGCAGTTCTTTGGGACCTGCCCAGGTTTTAACGGGAACAGGGCGCTGGAGAGGTTGTAGCTGGACACTCTACGGTGAAGAGGGGCACCTGGAAAAAAGCTGCATTGGGGACAAGTCTGAGAGCTCCCAAAGGGGGCTTAGGTCTGTAGTGTGGATTGTGGCCTCATTAACGAAATTGCTAAGTTAGCTTAGGCCTAGCTGCCATGATGCCTTCTTTGCACACGTTACTCTGTGACTTGTTTTTCCAGACTCTGCTTGTGCCCATTAAGCATTAGAACTGTCTGCCTTTTTGCCTTTCACCTTTTCTCATGTCTTCTGTGGAGTTCGTCTGCACACAATGTACAAGGTCGAAAAACAACGTCCCTTGTTATTGCTGTTCTGGTCAGCCCTCGCACTTAGACATAACATGGAATACAGCTGCACAGGGAGAAATTCATGTGCTTTTAATATTGTGATCTCCCTGTTGCACAAGTAACTAACTTGTGTAACGATATATCTGTAAGAGACTGTAGTTAGTGACAGATTCCTTACCTTAGAATATCCCCAGGCGTCAGGCTGGATCTGGAAAGTTTTTGCGTAGCAGTACCCTTGCGCGTCGGTAGGCGGCGTCGTGCGGCTCCGCGTCCGTCGTCGGCGCGTGATCACCGGGATGACGTCGCGGGCAGTACTTAGACGCCGCCTCAGCGCACTGACGTCAGTTCTGTACATGACTTTCCGCGCCAGGAACGCAGAGCCATGCAAGAAGCTGACATAGGTGTCTGAAAAATACTAGGGCCCTGAAAGGGATGTCCTTAAACCCTAGAAATCAGTTCGCAGAACGGGGAGGATGGGTGGGCGGTGAGGAATCTGTCACTAACTACTATCTCTTACAGATATATCGTTACACAAGTTAGTAACTTGTGCATCTGAAAGAGACACGTTAGTGACAGATTCCTTACCTTAGAATAGATACCCCAGCAATTCCAACCCCGGCGGTGGGTCTGCGAACAGATTCAGACAAGGAAGTCTCGGAGGACAGAACGGCCAAAGAAGCCGTTCCTCCGGATCTGGCTGTCAAGACAGTAATGTTTGGTAAACGCATGCAGCGAGGCCCACGTAGCTGCCTGACAAATATCCTGCAACGGAACACCGCGGCCTAAAGCCGTGGTAGCAGCCGTAGCCCTGGTGGAATGGGCACGCAGCCCAACAGGAGGCTCCTTCTTAGGCAAGGAATAACAGGCCTTGATGCACAAGTTACTAACTTGTGTAACGATATATCTGTAAGAGACAGTAGTTAGTGACAGATTCCTTACCTTAGAATATCCCCAGGCGTCAGGCTGGATCCGGAAAGTTTTTGCGTAGCAGTACCCTTGCGCGTCGGTAGGCGGCGTCGTGCGGCTCCGCGTCCGTCGTCGGCGTCGTGATCGCCGGGATGACGTCGCGGGCAGTACTTAGGCGCCGCCCCTGCGCGCTGACGTCAGTTCTGTACACGACTTTCCGCGCCAGGAACGCAGAGCCATGCAAGAAGCTGACATAGGTGTCTGAAAAATACTAGGGCCCTGAAAGGGATGTCCTTAACCCTAGAAATCAGTTCGCAGAACGGGGAGGATGGGTGGGCGGTAGGAATCTGTCACTAACTACTGTCTCTTACAGATATATCGTTACACAAGTTAGTAACTTGTGCATCTGAAAGAGACACGTTAGTGACAGATTCCTTACCTTAGAATAGATACCCCAGCAATACCAACCCCGGTGGTGGGTCTGCGAACAAAGATCAGACAAGGAAGTCCTGGAGGACAGAACGGCCAAAGAAGCCGTCCCTCCGGACCTGACTGTCAAGGCAGTAATGCTTTGTAAACGTGTGCAGCGAGGCCCACGTAGCTGCCTGACAGATAACCGGCAGCGGAACACCGCGGCCCAAGGCCGTGGTAGCAGCCGTTGCCCTGGTGGAATGGGCACGCAGCCCAACAGGAGGTTCCTTTTTAGCCAAAGAATAGCAGGTCTTGATGCACAAGGTAACCCAGCGGGAGATGGTCCTCTTGTGCACCGCCCGACCTTTTTGGCGCCCACGTAGCCAATAAAGAGCTGGTCATCCACCCGGAAGTGTTTTGTGCGGTCAATATAGAAGGAGAGCGCACGTTTTGGGTCCAGACGGTGGAGCCTCTCTTCCTCTCTGGAAGGATGCGGAGGCGGAAAGAAGGTGGGCAAAGTGATGGTCTGCCCAATGTGGAAAGCAGTAACCACCTTTGGCAAGAAGGACGGACGCGTCCGAAGAACAACCTTGTCTGGATGAACAGACAGAAAGGGAGGTTTGCAAGATAGAGCCTGGAGCTCACTCACCCGCCGAGCGGAGGTGATGGCCACCAGAAAGGCTGTCTTCAGAGTCAGAAGACGAAGAGGACAGTTATGTAGAGGCTCAAAGGGAGCGCACATTAAAAAGGTAAGAACCAAGTTCAAGTCCCACTGAGGCATCACAAACGGAACAGGAGGGAAGAGGTGAGTAATGCCTTTTAAGAACCTGTTAACAACAGGGGACTTGAAAAGGGAGGGCTGATCAGGGAGCCTGAGGAAGGCCGAGATAGCACAAAGATAACCCTTGATGGTACCCAGGGCAGAACCCTGTTGGGCCAAAGAGAGAAGGAACAGAAGGACCTCAGAAAGAGGGGCAGAAAGGGGATCCACAGCCTTTGCTGTGCACCATGCCACAAATTTGTTCCACCTGCAGGCGTATACCACCTTAGTGGAGGGACGCCTGGCTGCCAGAATCACATCACAAACTTCGGGAGGCAAGTCGAAAGGAATCAACTGCCGCCGCTCAATCTCCACGCAAGCAGGTGTAGACTGGACAGGTTCGGGTGGAGGACCGTCCCCTGCTGCTGCGACAGAAGATCCTCCCGAAGAGGCAGACGGATCGGGGATCTACGCTCATATTGAGTAGCTCGGGATACCAAACTCTTCGAGCCCAGTCCGGAGCCACAAGAATGACTTGGGCCCGGTCGTGCCGAATCTTCTTCAACACTCTGGGTAGAAGTGGTATAGGCGGAAAGGCGTACAATAGACCGCAACTCCACTCGTGACGAAAAGCGTCGCCGAGCGAGTGCCGCCTTGGAAATTCCAACGCGCAGAACTGATGACATTGCGCGTTCTCTTCGGTGGCGAATAGATCTAACCAAGGCTCTCCCCACTGTAGAAAGAGTCCTTGCGCCACTTCCGAGTGAAGACGCCATTCGTGATCCATCATGCACCTGCGGCTGAGTTCGTCCGCCCTGGCGTTCAGGGAACCTGCCAGGTGTTGAACCACCAGGAACATGCCCTGGTGTTCCAGCCATGTCCAGAGGCGCAGAGCCTCCTGACAAAGGGTCCACGACCCCACCCCGCCTTGTTTGTTGCAGTACCACATGGCAGTGGTGTTGTCTGTGAACACCTGCACTACCTTCCCTTTGACAGAGGGAAGGAATGCCTTGAGTGCAAGTCGGATCGCCCGGAGCTCCAGAAGGTTGATATGGAGCCGGGACTCCGCCGGAGACCAGAGGCCTCTGATCTCCGCCTCTCCCATGTGACCGCCCCATCCCAGAAGGGACGCGTCCGTCACAACTGTGTGCTCTGGCTGGGGAAGGGAGAGGGATCTGCCCATGACCCATTGCCGGTTCGAGAGCCACCACTGCAACTGTTTTGCAGTCCCCTCCGAGATCTGGACGTGATCGGACAGGTCGCCCTGGTGCTGCGCCCACTGGAACTTCAGGTCCCACTGCAGAGCCCGCATATGCCATCTGGCATGAGTGACCAGCAGGATGCAGGAGGCCATGAGGCCCAGCAGCCTCAGGGTCATCCGTACCGAAACCCAGGATAAGGGCTGAAAGATCGGAATCATAGCCTGAATATCCCGGACTCGCCGTTCGGGAGGATAGGCCCGAAACTGCGTCGTGTCCAGAACTGCTCCGATGAAAAGGAGCTGTGGAGAAGGAATCAGATGCGACTTTGGCACATTGATGGAGAACCCCAGCGAGTGCAGGAGTTCGGCCGTAGTCTGGAGGTGGGAGACAACTGCCTGGGACGAGCCCGCCTTCAGCAGCCAGTCGTCGAGGTAGGGGAAGACTGAAACCCCTGCCCGGCGCAGATGAGCTGCGACCACCGCCATCACTTTCGTGAACACCCGAGGGGCACTGGTAAGGCCAAAGGGGAGCACGGTGAACTGAAAATGCTCGAGGCCTACCGTGAACCGAAGGTAACGCCGGTGGGCCGGCAGGACGGGGATGTGGAAATAGGCGTCCTGCAAGTCCAACGCTACCAACCAGTCTCCGGGGTCGAGGGCAGTCAAGACCTGAGCTAGGGTGAGCATCTTGAACTTCTCCTTCCGGAGGAAGCGATTGACGTTCCGGAGGTCCAAGATAGGACGCATGTCCTCCTTGTCCTTTTTGGGCACCAGAAAGTAGTGGGAGTAGCAACCACGCCCTACTTCTGGGGTCGGAACATGCTCGATGGCCCTCTTGGCCAAGAGGGCCGTGACTTCCTTCTGTAGAAGCACCAAGTGATCCCCTGACATGCGGTGGAATTGAGGTGGCATGGCTGGGGGGTGGTCTCGAAGGGGAGGGAGTAGCCCCTTCGGACAATGTCCAAGACCCACTTGTCCGAGGTGATGGGACGCCAGTGGTGAAGGTGATGGCGGACCCTGCCCTCGACTGGCGTGCTGTGCACCTGAAAGGAGGGACTAGGAGGGCTTGGAGGCCGCGGACGGGTTGGAGGTGGTGGCCTGACCCGCACGCTGGTTGCCCGAACCGCCACGGCGGTATCCACGTCCTCGGCCACGCGAAGGCGCTTGCTGCGCGGGCCGTTGGCCGGGCTGTGGACGTGACTGGGCGCCCCTTCCGTGGCCACGAAAGGGGCGAAAAGCAGACGTTTGCGGAGGGCGCACAACAGCAAGGCCCAGGGACTTAGCAGTAGCCCGTGAATCCTTGAAACGCTCCAGCGCATGGTCCGCCTTTGAACCAAAGAGACCGACTCCATCAAAGGGCATGTCCATGAGAGTATTCTGGACATCCCCTGAAAACCAGTGGTTCTCAGCCAGGCGTGGCGACGCAGCGCCACCGTCGTTGCAAGCGATCTGCCCAGCGAGTCGGCGGTATCAAGGCCACAGCGGATGGTATACTTAGCCGCATCACGCCCTTCCGCAATAGCGCGGGTAAGCAGTGTCTGGACCTCCTCAGAACACTGCGGCAAAACATCAGCCACCGAATCCCACAGGGAGTGGGTGTATCGGCCCAAGAGGCAAGCGGTATTAACAGACCGCAAGCCAGCACTGGAGGAAGAGAAAGCCTTCTTCCCAAAGTGATCCAGGCGCTTGGATTCCCTATCCGGAGGGGCGGTAGGGAAGGCTGTTTGGGAGGCAGAGGCTTGGACAACCAAGCTCTCAGGGGTGGGGTGTTGGGAGAGAAACAGGGGGTCGCCCGGAGCCGGGCGATGGCGTCGGGCCACGTTCCTATCCACAGGAGCCCCTGTGGTGGGTTTGGACCAGGCACCCAAAAGAACGTCAGTGAGTGCATCGTTGAACGGCAGCACAGGCTCCGAAGAGGAGGCCGCCGGCTGAAGCACTTCAGTCAGGAGGTTAGTCCTGACGGCCACTGTAGGCAACTGGAGATTTAAGGCTCCAGCAGCTCTACGCAACACCGTTGCAAAATTAGCCCCCTCCTCCGTTGCCACGGGAGGAGACAGCATGCCAGAGTCGGGGAGGTATCCAGCCCACTGGCATCCCCAAGTTCCTCAACCCAGTCCGGGTCAAACTCGCACTGTTGTGTGAGAGGGTCGTCAGACCCCTCCCAGCTCTCCTGGTCCTCCTCAGGTTGAAAAGATGGAGGAGGAGGGACATAAGGGACCCAAGGCCTCATCGGCGCCGGAACCGGCGTCGGGCGACGCCGGTCCGGCTCCATGTCCGGACCCGGGGAGAACCGGGGAACGACGCCGCCCGGAGCCCCGGACGGCGTCGGAAACGGCACCGGGGACATCGGCGTCGGCGGAGGCGTGGTTAGGTCAACCGGCGTCGATGGAGGTTGCGGCACCACCGGAACCGGGGTCGAGGCCGGGGCCGGAGCCGAGGCCGGGACGAAGGCTGGTGGGACAGGCGACGCCGGGACCGGAGTCGACGGCGACGCCGGAGCAACCCCATCTGGGCCCGCGGGGCCCGAAGGCGCACCGGAGGGACCTTGAGGCCCGAAGAGGCGGGCCATGGCCGACAGGAATTTCTGTACTTCGGCCGGAGTCGCCCCGAACCCGGGAAGGACGGGTAATGCGGGGGCAACTCGACAGGCACGTCCGGGGCCGCGGGGCGGGGACGGTGCCGACAGGGACCTCAGCCGAGTCGCGCGACCGGCGAGGCGAAGTCTTAGAGCGATGACGCCGCTTAGACTTCTTGTGCTTCGACTTACCGGAGGAGCGCGAAGACTTGGATTCCGACGAACGGCGGGGACTCCGCGTCCGGCCCCTCGACCTCTCCCGGGACCGGGGCTTGCTGCGGCGCGGAGCCGACTGCCGGACTTCAAGGAGCTTTCGAGACCGCTCTCGCAAAGCCTTCGGATGAAGTTTCCGGCAGTCAGGGCACGACTTCGTGTCGTGGCCTCGGCCGAGGCAGAAGAGACACTCGAGGTGGGGGTCCGTGATGGACATCATACGACCACATACCTCGCAGGGCTTAAAGCCGGGCATCCCTACGACACCTTAGGAGTCGTGAAGACTCGTTGAAGAGAACAGTGAAAAATTTCACAAAAAGATAGTCAAAAAGTGACTAGGGCACTGCTCTTCCCGGATCTGCGCTTACTGGCGCGGAAAAAGAAGAACTGACGTCAGCGCGCAGGGGCGGCGCCTAAGTACTGCCCGCGACGTCATCCCGGCGATCACGACGCCGACGACGGACGCGGAGCCGCACGACGCCGCCTACCGACGCGCAAGGGTACTGCTACGCAAAAACTTTCCGGATCCAGCCTGACGCCTGGGGATATTCTAAGGTAAGGAATCTGTCACTAACCAGATGGAGGCTCTTCTTAGTCAAAGAATAGCAGGCTTGATACAAGATGACCCAGCGGGAGATAGTCCGCTTGTGCACCGCCCGACCTTTTTGGCGTCCACGTAGCCAACAAAGAGCTGGTCATCCACCCGGAAGTGTTGTGTGCGGTTGATATAAAAGGAAAGCGCACGTTTTGGGTCCAGACGGTGGAGCCTCTCTTCCTCTCTGGAAGGATGCGGAGGCGGAAAGAAGGTGGGCAAAGTGATGGTCTGCCCAATGTGGAAGGCAGTAACCACCTTTGGCAAGAAGGACGGACGCGTCCGAAGAACAACCTTGTCTGGATGAACAGACAGAAAGGGAGGTTTGCATGATAGAGCCTGGAGCTCACTCACCCGCCGAGCGGAGGTGATGGCCACCAGAAAGGCTGTCTTCAGAGTCAGAAGACGAAGAGGACAGTTATGCAGAGGCTCAAAGGGAGCGCACATTAAGAAGGTAAGAACCAAGTTCAAGTCCCACTGAGGCATTATAAACGGAACAGGAGGAAAGAGGTGAGTAATGCCTTTAAGAAACCTGTTAACAACAGGGGACTTAAAAAGAGAGGGCTGATCAGGAAGCCTGAGGAAGGCCGAGATTGCACAAAGATAGCCCTTGATGGTACCCAGGGCAGAACCCTGTTGGGCCAGAGAAAGAAGGAACAGAAGAACCTCAGAAAGAGGGGCAGAAAGGGGATTCACAGCCTTTGCTGTGCACCATGCCACAAACTTGTTCCACCTGCAGGCGTATACCACCTTAGTGGAGGGACGCCTGGCTGCCAGAATCACATCACAAACTTCGGGAGGCAAGTCGAAAGGAATCAACTGCCGCCGCTCAATCTCCACGCAAGCAGGTGGAGACTGGACAGGTTCGGGTGGAGGACCGTCCCCTGCTGCTGCGACAGAAGATCCTCCCGAAGAGGCAGACGGATCGGGGGATCGACGCTCATACTGAGTAGCTCGGGATACCAAACTCTTCGAGCCCAGTCCGGAGCCACAAGGATGACTTGGGCCCGGTCGCGCCGAATCTTCTTCAACACTCTGGGTAGAAGTGGTATAGGCGGAAAGGCGTACAACAGACCGCAACTCCACTCGCGACGAAAAGCGTCGCCGAGCGAGTGCCGCCTTGGAAATTCCAACGCGCAGAACTGCTGACATTGCGCGTTCTCTTCGGTGGCGAACAGATCAAACCAAGGCTCTCCCCACTGTAGAAAGAGACCTTGCGCCACTTCCGAGTGAAGACGCCATTCGTGATCCATCATGCACCTGCGGCTGAGTTCGTCCGCCCTGGCGTTCAGGGAACCTGCCAGGTGTTGAACCATCAGGAACATGCCCTGATGTTCCAGCCATGTCCAGAGGCGCAGAGCCTCCTGACAGAGGGTCCACGACCCCACCCCGCCCTGTTTGTTGCAGTACCACATGGCGGTGGTGTTGTCTGTGAACACCTGCACTACCTTCCCTTTGACAGAGGGAAGGAATGCCTTGAGTGCAAGTCGGATCGCCCGGAGCTCCAGAAGGTTGATATGGAGCCGGGACTCCGCCGGAGACCAGAGGCCTCTGATCTCCGCCTCTCCCATGTGACCGCCCCATCCCAGAAGGGACGCGTCCGTCACAACTGTGTGCTCTGGCTGGGGAAGGGAGAGGGATCTGCCCATGACCCATTGCCGGTTCGAGAGCCACCACTGCAACTGTTTTGCAGTCCCCTCCGAGATCTGGACGTGATCGGACAGGTTGCCCTGGTGCTGCGCCCACTGGAACTTCAGGTCCCACTGCAGAGCCCGCATATGCCATCTGGCATGATCGACCAGCAGGATGCAGGAGGCCATGAGGCCCAGCAGCCTCAGGGTCATCCGTACCGAAACCCAGGATAAAGGCTGAAAGATCGGAATCATAGCCTGAATATCCCGGACTCGCCGTTCGGGAGGATAGGCCCGAAACTGCGTCGTGTCCAGAACTGCTCCGATGAAAAGGAGCTGTGGAGAAGGAATCAGGTGCGACTTCGGCACATTGATGGAGAACCCCAGCGAGTGCAGGAGTTCGGCCGTAGTCTGGAGGTGGGAGACGACTGCCTGGGACGAGCCCGCCTTCAGCAGCCAGTCGTCGAGGTAGGGGAAGACTGGAACCCCTGCCCGGCGCAGATGAGCTGCGACCACCGCCATCACTTTCGTGAACACCCGAGGGGCACTTGTAAGGCCAAAGGGGAGCACGGTGAACTGAAAATGCTCGAGGCCCACCGTGAACCGCAGGTAACGCCGGTGGGCCGGCAGGACGGGGATGTGGAAATAAGCGTCCTGCAAGTCCAACGCTACCATCCAGTCTCCAGGGTCGAGGGCAGTCAAGACCTGAGCTAGGGTGAGCATCTTGAACTTCTCCTTCCGGAGGAAGCGATTGACGTTCCGGAGGTCCAAGATAGGACGCATGTCCTCCTTGTCCTTTTGGGCACCAGAAAGTAGTGGGAGTAGCAACCACGTCCTACTTCTGGGGTCGGAACGTGCTCGATGGCCCTCTTGGCCAAGAGGGCCGCAACTTCCTTCTGAAGAAGCACCAAGTGATCCCCTGACATGCGGTGGAATTGAGGTGGCATGGCTGGGGGATGGTCTCGAAGGGGAGGGAGTAGCCCCTTCGGACAATGTCCAAGACCCACCTGTCCGAGGTGATGGCACGCCAGTGGTGAAGGTGATGGCGGACCCTGCCCCCTACTGGCGTGCTGTGCACCTGAAAGGAAGGACTAGGAGGGCTTGGAGGCCGCGGACGGGGCGGGGTTGGTGGCCTGACCCGCACGCTGGTTGCCTGACCCGCCACGGCGGGAGCCACGTCCTCGGCCACGCGAAGACGCTTGCTGCGCGGGCCGGTGGCTGGGCAGCGGACGTGACTGGGCGCCCCTTCCGTGGCCACGAAAGGGGCGAAAAGCAGACGGTTGCGGAGGGCGTACAGCAGAAAGGCCCAGGGACTTGGCTGTAGCCCGCGAGTCCTTAAAGCGCTCCAGCGCATGGTCTGCCTTGTTCCCAAAAAGACCGACTCCATCAAAGGGCATGTCCATAAGAGTGTTTTGGACATCACCCGAGAAACCAGTGGTTCTCAGCCAGGCGTGACGGCGCAGCGCCACTGTCGTCGCAAGCGATCTGCCTAGCGAGTCGGCGGTATCAAGGCCACATCTGATGGTGTATTTAGCCGCATCTCTTCCTTCCGCAATGGCGCGGGAAAGCAGTGTCTGGACCTCCTCAGGACACTGGGGCAGAACTTGCGCCACCGAGTCCCACAGGGAGTGGGAATATCGGCCCAAGAGGCAAGCGGTGTTGACAGACCGCAAGCCAGCACTGGAGGAAGAAAAGACCTTCTTCCCAAATTGATCCAGGCGTTTGGATTCCCTATCCGGAGGAGCGGTAGGGAAGGCGGTTTGGGAAGCAGAGGCTTGGACAACCAAGGTCTCAGGAGTGGGGTGTTGGGAGAGGAACAGGGGGTCGCCCGGAGCGGGGCGATGGCGTCGGGCCACGTTCCTATCCACAGGAGCCCCTGTGGTGGGCTTGGACCAGGTGCCCAAAAGAACGTCGGAAAGCGCGTCGTTAAACGGCAGCAGTGGCTCCGAGGAGGTAGCCGCCGGCTGAAGCACTTCCGTCAGGATGTTAGTCCTGACAGCCACTGTAGGCAACTGGAGGTGTAAGGCCCCAGCTGCTCTACGCAACACCGTTGCAAAGTTTGCTCCCTCCTCCGTTGCCACGGAAGGAGGAGACAGCATGCCAGAGTCAGGGGAGGTGTCCAGACCACTGGCATCCCCAAGTTCCTCAGCCCAGTCCTGATCAAACTCACACTGCTGTGTGAGAGGGTCATCAGACCCCTCCCAGTTCTCCTGCGTCCTCCATCAGGTTCAAAATAAGGAGGAGGAGGGACATGCGGGACCCAAGGTCTCATCGGCGCCGGAGCCGGCGTCGAGCGACGCCGGTCCGGCGCCGTGTCCGGATCCGGAGAGAACCGGGAACGACGCCGCCCGGAGCCCGGACGGCGTCGGGAACGGCACCGGAGACATCGGCGCCGGCGGAGGTGTAGTTAGGTCAACCGGCGTCGATCGGGGTTGCGGCAGCACCGGAGCCGGGATCGAGGCCGGGCCGGAGCCGGACCGAGGCTGGTGTGACAGGCGGCGCCGGGACCGGAGTCGCCGGCGGCGCCGGAGAAACCCCATCAGGGCCCGCGGGGCCCGAAGGCGCACCGGGGGGACCTTGAGGCCCGAAGAGGCGGGCCATGGCCGACAGGAATTCCTGTATCTCGGCCGGAGTCGCCCCGAACCCGGGTAAGGACGGGTAATGCGGGGCGGCTCCACAGGCACTCCCGGAGCCGCGGGGCGGGACGGTGCCGACAGGACCCTCAGCCGAGTCGCGAGACCGGCGAGGGGAAGTCGTCGAGCGATGACGCTTCTTAGACTTCTTATGCTTCGACTTACCGGAGGAGTGCGAAGACTTGGACCCCGACGACCGATGAGGACTCCGCGACCGGCCCCTCGACCTCTCACGTGACCGGGGCTTGGCGTGGCGCGGAGCCGACTGCCGGACCTCGAGGAGCTTTCGAGACCGCTCTCGCAAAGCCTTCGGATGCAAGGCCCGGCAGTCGGGGCACGACTTCGTGTCGTGGTCGCGGCCGAGGCAGTAGAGACACTCTGATGCGGGTCTGTGATCGACATCATCCGACCACAGGCGTCGCATGGCTTGAAGCCGGGCATCCCTACCGACACCTTCGGAGTCGAGAGACTCGTGGAGAAAACAGTGAAAAATCACCAAAAACGTAGTCAAAAAATGACTAGGGCACTGCTCTTCCCGGATCTGCGCTTACTGGCGCGGAAAAAGAAGAACTGACGTCAGCGCGCAGGGGCGGCGTCTAAGTACTGCCCGCGACGTCATCCCGGCGATCCCGACGCCGACGACGGACGCGGAGCCGCACGACGCCGCCTACCGACGCGCAAGGGTACTGCTACGCAAAAACTTTCCGGATCCAGCCTGACGCCTGGGGATATTCTAAGGTAAGGAATCTGTCACTAACGTGTCTCTTTCAGATTGTGGCACTTGGAGAAAAACCTTTCCAGGGAGAAGAGCTGTAGCTTGTCTGATGATGTAAACCTTGCATCTAGATCTTGAGGTATGGGGTCCTCTGGACAAAGCCCAGAGGTCTTCTATTTTTATAATAAACTAGTTCCTAGCACGGGGAGGGTGGCAAGGCCTTTAGTCCTATATCCACTGTCTTTATAAAATGCTGTCCCCGTTTGTATTCTATGGAATTGTAGCACAAGTTACTAACTTGTGTAACGATATATCTGTAAGAGACAGTAGTTAGTGACAGATTCCTTACCTTAGAATATCCCCAGGCGTCAGGCTGGATCCGGAAAGTTTTTGCGTAGCAGTACCCTTGCGCTGTCGGTAGGCGGCGTCGTGCGGCTCCGCGTCCGTCGCCGGCGTCGTGATCGCCGGGATGACGTCGCGGGCAGTACTTAGGCGCCGCCCTGCGCGCTGACGTCAGTTCTGTACACGACTTTCCGCGCCAGGAACGCAGAGCCATGCAAGAAGCTGACATAGGTGTCTGAAAAATACTAGGGCCCTGAAAGGGATGTCCTTAACTCCTAGAAATCAGTTCGCAGAACGGGAGGATGGGTGGCGGTAGGAATCTGTCACTAACTACTGTCTCTTACAGATATATCGTTACACAAGTTAGTAACTTGTGCATCTGAAAGAGACACGTTAGTGACAGATTCCTTACCTTAGAATAGATACCCCAGCAATACCAACCCCGGTGGTGGGTCTGCGAACAAAGATCAGACAAGGAAGTCCTGGAGGACAGAACGGCCAAAGAAGCCGTCCCTCCGGACCTGACTGTCAAGGCAGTAATGCTTTGTAAACGTGTGCAGCGAGGCCCACGTAGCTGCCTGACAGATAACCGGCAGCGGAACACCGCGGCCCAAGGCCGTGGTAGCAGCCGTTGCCCTGGTGGAATGGGCACGCAGCCCAACAGGAGGCTCCTTCTTAGCCAAAGAATAGCAGGTCTTGATGCACAAGGTAACCCAGCGGGAGATGGTCCTCTTGTGCACCGCCCGACCTTTTTGGCGCCCACGTAGCCAACAAAGAGCTGGTCATCCACCCGGAAGTGTTTTGTGCGGTCAATATAGAAGGAGAGCGCACGTTTTGGGTCCAGACGGTGGAGCCTCTCTTCCTCTCTGGAAGGATGCGGAGGCGGAAAGAAGGTGGGCAAAGTGATGGTCTGCCCAATGTGGAAAGCAGTAACCACCTTTGGCAAGAAGGACGGACGCGTCCGAAGAACAACCTTGTCTGGATGAACAGACAGAAAGGGAGGTTTGCAAGATAGAGCCTGGAGCTCACTCACCCGCCGAGCGGAGGTGATGGCCACCAGAAAGGCTGTCTTCAGAGTCAGAAGACGAAGAGGACAGTTATGTAGAGGCTCAAAGGGAGCGCACATTAAAAAGGTAAGAACCAAGTTCAAGTCCCACTGAGGCATCACAAACGGAACAGGAGGGAAGAGGTGAGTAATGCCTTTTAAGAACCTGTTAACAACAGGGGACTTGAAAAGGGAGGGCTGATCAGGGAGCCTGAGGAAGGCCGAGATAGCACAAAGATAACCCTTGATGGTACCCAGGGCAGAACCCTGTTGGGCCAGAGAGAGAAGGAACAGAAGGACCTCAGAAAGAGGGGCAGAAAGGGGATTCACAGCCTTTGCTGTGCACCATGCCACAAATTTGTTCCACCTGCAGGCGTATACCACCTTAGTGGAGGGACGCCTGGCTGCCAGAATCACATCACAAACTTCGGGAGGCAAGTCGAAAGGAATCAACTGCCGCCGCTCAATCTCCACGCAAGCAGGTGTAGACTGGACAGGTTCGGGTGGAGGACCGTCCCCTGCTGCTGCGACAGAAGATCCTCCCGAAGAGGCAGACGGATCGGGGGATCTACGCTCATATTGAGTAGCTCGGGATACCAAACTCTTCGAGCCCAGTCCGGAGCCACAAGAATGACTTGGGCCCGGTCGTGCCGAATCTTCTTCAACACTCTGGGTAGAAGTGGTATAGGCGGAAAGGCGTACAATAGACCGCAACTCCACTCGTGACGAAAAGCGTCGCCGAGCGAGTGCCGCCTTGGAAATTCCAACGCGCAGAACTGATGACATTGCGCGTTCTCTTCGGTGGCGAATAGATCTAACCAAGGCTCTCCCCACTGTAGAAAGAGTCCTTGCGCCACTTCCGAGTGAAGACGCCATTCGTGATCCATCATGCACCTGCGGCTGAGTTCGTCCGCCCTGGCGTTCAGGGAACCTGCCAGGTGTTGAACCATCAGGAACATGCCCTGATGTTCCAGCCATGTCCAGAGGCGCAGAGCCTCCTGACAAAGGGTCCACGACCCCACCCCGCCTTGTTTGTTGCAGTACCACATGGCGGTGGTGTTGTCTGTGAACACCTGCACTACCTTCCCTTTGACAGAGGGAAGGAATGCCTTGAGTGCAAGTCGGATCGCCCGGAGCTCCAGAAGGTTGATATGGAGCCGGGACTCCGCCGGAGACCAGAGGCCTCTGATCTCCGCCTCTCCCATGTGACCGCCCCATCCCAGAAGGGACGCGTCCGTCACAACTGTGTGCTCTGGCTGGGGAAGGGAGAGGGATCTGCCCATGACCCATTGCCGGTTCGAGAGCCACCACTGCAACTGTCTTGCAGTCCCCTCCGAGATCTGGACGTGATCGGACAGGTTGCCCTGGTGCTGCGCCCACTGGAACTTCAGGTCCCACTGCAGAGCCCGCATATGCCATCTGGCATGAGTGACCAGCAGGATGCAGGAGGCCATGAGGCCCAGCAGCCTCAGGGTCATCCGTACCGAAACCCAGGATAAAGGCTGAAAGATCGGAATCATAGCCTGAATATCCCGGACTCGCCGTTCGGGAGGATAGGCCCGAAACTGCGTCGTGTCCAGAACTGCTCCGATGAAAAGGAGCTGTGGAGAAGGAATCAGATGCGACTTCGGCACATTGATGGAGAACCCCAGCGAGTGCAGGAGTTCGGCCGTAGTCTGGAGGTGGGAGACGACTGCCTGGGACGAGCCCGCCTTCAGCAGCCAGTCGTCGAGGTAGGGGAAGACTGAAACCCCTGCCCGGCGCAGATGAGCTGCGACCACCGCCATCACTTTCGTGAACACCCGAGGGGCACTGGTAAGGCCAAAGGGGAGCACGGTGAACTGAAAATGCTCGAGGCCTACCGTGAACCGAAGGTAACGCCGGTGGGCCGGCAGGACGGGGATGTGGAAATAGGCGTCCTGCAAGTCCAACGCTACCAACCAGTCTCCGGGGTCGAGGGCAGTCAAGACCTGAGCTAGGGTGAGCATCTTGAACTTCTCCTTCCGGAGGAAGCGATTGACGTTCCGGAGGTCCAAGATAGGACGCATGTCCTCCTTGTCCTTTTTGGGCACCAGAAAGTAGTGGGAGTAGCAACCACGCCCTACTTCTGGGGTCGGAACATGCTCGATGGCCCTCTTGGCCAAGAGGGCCGTGACTTCCTTCTGTAGAAGCGCCAAGTGATCCCCTGACATGCGGTGGAATTGAGGTGGCATGGCTGGGGGGTGGTCTCGAAGGGGAGGGAGTAGCCCCTTCGGACAATGTCCAAGACCCACCTGTCCGAGGTGATGGGACGCCAGAGGTGAAGGTGATGGCGGACCCTGCCCTCGACTGGCGTACTGTGCACCTGAAAGGAGGGACTAGGAGGGCTTGGAGGCCGCGGACGGGTTGGAGGTGGTGGCCTGACCCGCACGCTGGTTGCCCGAACCGCCACGGCGGTATCCACGTCCTCGGCCACGCGAAGGCGCTTGCTGCGCGGGCCGTTGGCCGGGCTGCGGACGTGACTGGGCGCCCCTTCCGTGGCCACGAAAGGGGCGAAAAGCAGACGTGAGCGGAGGGCGCACAACAGCAAGGCCCAGGGACTTAGCAGTAGCCCGAGAGTCCTTGAAACGCTCCAGCGCATGGTCTGCCTTCGAACCAAAAAGACCGACACCATCAAAGGGCATGTCCATGAGTGTATTCTGGACATCTCCCGAAAAACCAGTGGTTCTCAGCCAGGCGTGGCGACGCAGCGCCACCGTCGTTGCAAGCGATCTGCCCAGCGAGTCGGCGGTATCAAGGCCACAGCGGATGGTATATTTAGCCGCATCACGCCCTTCCGCAATGGCGCGGGTAAGCAGTGTCTGGACCTCCTCAGAACACTGCGGCAAAACAGTTGCCACCGAATCCCACAGGGAGTGGGTGTATCGGCCCAAGAGGCAAGCGGTATTAACAGACCGCAAGCCAGCACTGGAGGAAGAGAAAGCCTTCTTCCCAAAGTGATCCAGGCGCTTGGATTCCCTATCCGGAGGGGCGGTAGGGAAGGCGGTTTGGGAGGCAGAGGCTTGGACAACCAAGCTCTCAGGGGTGGGGTGTTGGGAGAGAAACAGGGGGTCGCCCGGAGCAGGGCGATGGCGTCGGGCCACGTTCCTATCCACAGGAGCCCCTGTGGTGGGTTTGGACCAGGCACCCAAAAGAACGTCAGTCAGTGCCTCGTTGAACGGCAGCACAGTCTCCGAAGAGGAGGCCGCCGGCTGAAGCACTTCAGTCAGGATGTTAGACCTGACGACCACTGTAGGCAACTGGAGATTCAAGGCTCCAGCAGCTCTACGCAACACCGTTGCAAAATTAGCCCCCTCCTCCGTTGCCACGGGAGGAGACAGCATGCCAGAGTCAGGGAGGTATCCAGACCACTGGCATCCCCAAGTTCCTCAACCCAGTCCGGGTCAAACTCGCACTGTTGTGTGAGAGGGTCGTCAGACCCTCCCAGCTCTCCTGGTCCTCCTCAGGTTGAAAATATGGAGGAGGAGGGACATCAGGGACCCAAGGTCTCATCGGCGCCGGATACGGCGTCGGGCGACGCCGGTCCGGCACCATGTCCGGACCCGGAGAGAACCGGGGAACGACGCCGCCCGGAGCCCCGGACGGCGTCGGAAACGGCACCGGGGACATCGGCGTCGGCGGAGGCGTGGTTAGGTCAACCGGCGTCGATGGGGGTTGCGGCCCCACCGGAGCCGGGGTCGAGGCCGGGACCGGAGCCGAGGCCGGGACGAAGGCTGGTGGGACAGGCGACGCCGGGACCGGAGTCGACGGCGACGCCGGAGCAACCCAATCAGGGCCCGCGGGGCCCGGAGGCGCACCGGAGGGACCTTGAGGCCCGAAGAGGCGGGCCATGGCCGACAGGAATTCCTGTATATCGGCCTGAGTCGCCCCCGAGCCCGGGTAGGGCGGGTACTGCGGGGGTAACTCGACAGGCACGTCCGGGGCCGCGGGGGCGGGGACGGTGCCGACAGGGACCTCAGCCGAGTCGCGAGACCGGCGAGGCGAAGTCTTAGAGCGATGACGCCGCTTAGACTTCTTGTGCTTCGACTTACCGGAGGAGCGCGAAGACTTTGAATCCGACGAACGGCGGGGACTCCGCGTCCGGCCCCTCGACCTCTCCCGGGACCGGGGCTTGGTGCGGCGCGGAGCCGAATGCCGGACTTCAAGGAGCTTTCGAGACCGCTCTCGCAAAGCCTTAGGATGAAGTTTCCGGCAGTCAGGACACGACTTCGTGTCGTGGTCTCGGCCGAGACAAAAGAGACACTCGAGGTGCGGGTCCGTGATCGACATCATGCGACCACATTCCTCGCAGGGCTTAAAGCCGGGCATCCCTACGACACCTTAGGAGTCGTGAAGACTCGTTGAAGAAACAGTGAAAAATTCACCAAAAAAGATAGTCAAAAAGTGACTAGGGCACTGCTCTTCCCGGATCTGCGCTTACTGGCGCGGAAAAAGAAGAACTGACGTCAGCACGCAGGGGCGGCGCCTAAGTACTGCCCGCGACGTCATCCCGGCGATCACGACGCCGACGACGGACGCGGAGCCGCACGACGCCGCCTACCGACGCGCAAGGGTACTGCTACGCAAAAAACTTTCCGGATCCAGCCTGACGCCTGGGGATATTCTAAGGTAAGGAATCTGTCACTAACGTGTCTCTTTCAGATAGATATCCTGCAGCGGAACACCGCGGCCTAAAGCCGTGGTAGCAGCCGTTGCCCTGGTGGAATGGGCACGCAGCCCAACAGGAGGCTCTTTCTTAGCCAAAGAATAGCAGGCTTTGATACACAAGGTTACCCAGCGGGAGATGGTCCTCTTGTGCACCGCACCGACCTTTTTTGTCGCCCACGTAGCCAACAAAGAGCTGGTCATCCACCCGGAAGTGTTGTGTGCGGTTGATATAAAAGGAAAGCGCACGTTTTGGGTCCAGACGGTGGAGCCTCTCTTCCTCTCTGGAAGGATGCGGAGGCGGAAAGAAGGTGGGCAAAGTGATGGTCTGCCCAATGTGGAAGGCAGTAACCACCTTTGGCAAGAAGGACGGACGCGTCCTAAGAACAACCTTGTCTGGATGGACAGACAGAAAGGGAGGTTTGCATGATAGAGCCTGGAGCTCACTCACCCGTCGAGCGGAGGTGATGGCCACCAGAAAGACTGTCTTCAGAGTTAGAAGACGAAGAGGACAGTTATGTAGAGGCTCAAAGGGAGCGCACATGAGAAAGGTAAGAACCAAGTTCAAGTCCCACTGAGGCATCACAAACGGAACAGGAGGGAAGAGGTGTGTAATGCCTTTTAGGAACCTGTTAACAACAGGGGACTTGAAAAGGGAGGGCTGATCAGGAAGCCTGAGGAAGGCCGAAATGGCACAAAGATAGCCCTTGATGGTACCCAGGGCAGAACCCTGTTGGGCCAGAGAAAGAAGGAACAGAAGAACCTCAGAAAGAGGGGCAGAGAGGGGATTCACAGCCTTTGCTGTGCACCATGCCACAAACTTGTTCCACCTGCAGGCGTATACCACCTTAGTGGAGGGACGCCTGGCTGCCAGAATCACATCACAAACTTCGGGAGGCAAGTCGAAAGGAATCAACTGCCGCCGCTCAATCTCCACGCAAGCAGGTGGAGACTGGACAGGTTCGGGTGGAGGACCGTCCCCTGCTGCTGCGACAGAAGATCCTCCCGAAGAGGCAGACGGATCGGGGGATCGACGCTCATACTGAGTAGCTCGGGATACCAAACTCTTCGAGCCCAGTCCGGACCCACAAGGATGACTTGGGCTCGGTCGCGCCGAATCTTCTTCAACACTCTGGGTAGAAGTGGTATAGGCGGAAAGGCGTACAACAGACCGCAACTCCACTCGCGACGAAAAGCGTCTCCGAGCGAGTGCCGCCTTGGAAATTCCAACGCGCAGAACTGCTGACATTGCGCGTTCTCTTCGGTGGCGAACAGATCTAACCAAGGCTCTCCCCACTGCTGAAAGAGACCTTGCGCCACCTCCGAGTGAAGACGCCATTCGTGATCCATCATGCACCTGCGGCTGAGTTCGTCGGCCCTGGCGTTCAGGGAACCTGCCAGGTGTTGAACCATCAGGAATATGCCCTGATGTTCCAGCCATGTCCAAAGGCGCAGAGCCTCCTGACATAGGGTCCACGACCCCACCCCGCCCTGTTTATTGCAATACCACATGGCGGTGGTGTTGTCTGTGAACACCTGCACTACCGTCCCTTTGACAGAGGGAAGGAATGCCTTGAGTGCAAGTCGGATCGCCCGGAGCTCCAGAAGGTTGATATGGAGCCGGGACTCCGCCGGAGACCAGAGGCCTCTGATCTCCGCCTCTCCCATGTGACCGCCCCATCCCAGAAGGGACGCGTCCGTCACAACTGTGTGCTCTGGCTGGGGAAGGGAGAGGGATCTGCCCATGACCCATTGCCGGTTCAAGAGCCACCACTGCAACTGTTTTGCAGTCCCCTCCGAGATCTGGACGTGATCGGACAGGTTGCCCTGGTGCTGCGCCCACTGGAACTTCAGGTCCCACTGCAGAGCCCGCATATGCCATCTGGCATGATCGACCAGCAGGATGCAGGAGGCCATGAGGCCCAGCAGCCTCAGGGTCATCCGTACCGAAACCCAGGATAGAGGCTGAAAGATCGGAATCATAGCCTGAAAATCCTGGACTCGCCGTTCGGGAGGATAGGCCCGAAACTGCGTTGTGTCCAGAACTGCTCCGATGAAAAGGAACTGTGGAGAAGGAACCAGGTGCGACTTCGGCACATTGATGGAGAACCCCAGCGAGTGCAGGAGTTCGGCCGTAGTCTGGAGGTGGGAGACGACTGCCTGGGACGAGCCCGCCTTCAGCAGCCAGTCGTCGAGGTAGGGGAAGACTGGAACCCCTGCCCGGCGCAGATGAGCTGCGACCACCGCCATCAGTTTCGTGAACACCCGAGGGGCACTTGTAAGGCCAAAGGGGAGCAGGGTGAACTGAAAATGCTCGAGGCCTACCGTGAACCGCAGGTAACGCCGGTGGGCCGGCAGGACGGGGATGTGAAAATAAGCGTCCTGCAAGTCCAACGCTACCAACCAGTCTCCAGGGTCGAGGGCAGTCAAGACCTGAGCTAGGGTGAGCATCTTGAACTTCTCCTTCCGGAGGAAGCGATTGACGTTCCGGAGGTCCAAGATAGGACGCATGTCCTCCTTGTCCTTTTTGGGCACCAGAAAGTAGTGGGAGTAGCAACCACGTCCTACTTCTGGGGTCGGAACATGCTCGATGGCCCTCTTGGCCAAGAGGGCCGTGACTTCCTTCTGCAGAAGCACCAAGTGATCCCCTGACATGCGGTGGAATTGAGGTGGCATGGCTGGGGGGTGGTCTCGAAGGGGAGGGAGAAGCCCCTTCGGACAATGTCCAAGACCCACCTGTCCGAGGTGATGGCACGCCAGTGGTGAAGGTGATGGCGGACCCTGCCCCCTACTGGCGTGCTGTGCACCTGAAAGGAAGGACTAGGAGGGCTTGGAGGCCGCGGACGGGGCGGAGTTGGTGGCCTGACCCGCACGCTGGTTGCCCGAACCGCCACGGCGGTAGCCACGTCCTTGGCCACGCGAAGACGCTTGCTGCGCGGGCCGGTGGCTGGGCAGCTGACGTGACTGGGCGCCCCTTCCGTGGCCACGAAAGGGGTGAAAAGCAGAGGTGAGCGGAGGGCGGACAACAGAAAGGCCCAGGGACTTGGCAGTAGCCCGTGAGTCCTTAAACCGCTCCAGCGCATGGTCTGCCTTTGAACCAAAAAGACCGACTCCATCAAAGGGCATGTCCATGAGTGTATTCTGGACATCACGCGAGAAACCAGTTGTTCTCAGCCAGGCGTGGCGACGTAGCGCCACCGTCATCGCAAGCGATCTGCCCAGCGAGTCGGCGGTATCAAGGCCACAACAGATGGTGTATTTAGCCGCATCTCGCCCTTCCGCAATGGCGTGGGTAAGCAGTGTCTGGACCTCCTCAGAACACTGCGGCAATACAGCCGCCACCGAATCCCACAGGGAGTGGGTATATCGGCCCAAAAGGCAAGCGGTGTTGACGGACCGCAAGCCAGCACTGGAGGAAGAAAAGCCTTCTTCCCAAATTGGTCCAGGCGTTTGGATTCCCTATCCGGAGGCGCGGTAGGGAAGGCGGTTTGGGAGGCAGAGGCTTGGACAACCAAGCTCTCTGGGGTGGGATGTTGGGAGAGAAACAAGGGGTCGCCCGGAGCAGGGCGATGGTGTCGGGCCACGTTCCTATCCACAGGAGCCCCTGTGGTGGGTTTGGACCAGGCACCCAAAAGAACGTCAGTGAGTGCATCATTAAACGGCAGCACAGTCTCCGAGGAGGAAGCCACCGGCTGAAGCACTTCTGTCAGGAGGTTAGTCCTGACGGCCACAGTAGGCAACTGGAGATGTAAGGCTCCAGCTGCTCTACGCAACACCGTTGCAAAATTAGCTCCCTCCTCCGTAGCCACGGGAGGAGACAGCATGCCAGTGTCAGGGGAGGTGTCTAGACCACTGGCATCCCCAAGTTCCTCAGCCCAGTCCGGATCATACTCACACTGTTGTGTGAGAGGGTCCTCAGACCCCTCCCAGCTCTCCTGGTCCTCCTCTTGTTCAAAATATGGAGGAGGAGGGACATTTGGGACCCAAGGTCTCATCGGCGCCGGAGCCGGCGTCGAGCGACGTCGGTCCGGCTCCATGTCCGGAGCCGGAGAGAACCGGGGAACGACGCCGTCCGGAGCCCCGGACGGCGTCAGGAACGGCACCGGGGACATCGGCGTCGGCGTGGTTAGGTCAACCGGCGTCGATGGGGGTTGCGGTACCACCGGAGCCGGGATCGAGGCCGGGGCCGGAGCCGAGGCCGGGATGAAGGCTGGTGGGACAGGCGGCGCCGGGACCGGAGTCGACGGCGGCGCCGGGGCAACCCCATCAGGGCCCGCGGGGCCCGAAGGCGCACCGGAGGGGCCTGAAGGCCCGAAGAGGCGGGCCATGGCCGACAGGAATTCCTGTATTTCGGCCGGAGTCGCCCCCGAACCCGGAAAGGACGGGTAATGCGGGGGCGGCTCTACAGGCATCTCCGGGGCCGCGGGGACGGTGCCGACTGGGGCCACAGCCGAGTCGCGAGACCGGCGAGGCGAAGTCTTAGAGCGATGACGCTTCTTAGACTTTTTGTGCTTCGACTTACCCGAGGAGCGCGAAGACTTGGACTCCGACGACCGGCGGGGACTCCGCGACCGGCCCCTCGACCTCTCCCGGGACCGGGTGCGGCGCGGAGCCGACTGCCGGACCTCGAGTAGCTTTCGAGACCGCTCTCGCAAAGCCTTCGGATGAAGTTTCCGGCAGTCAGGGCACGACTTCGTGTCGTGGTCTCGGCCGAGACAGAAGAGACACTCGAGATGCGGGTCCGTGATCGACATCATGCGACCACAGGCTCCGCATGGCTTGAAGCTAGGCATCCCTACGACACCTAGGAGTCGTGAAGACTCGATGAAGAAACAGTGAAAAAATTCACAAAAAAGGTTAGTCAAAAATTGACTAGGGCACTGCTCTTCCCGGATCTGCGCTTACTGGCGCGGAAAAAGAAGAACTGACGTCAGCGCGCAGGGGCGGCGTCTAAGTACTGCCCGCGACGTCATCCCGGCAATCACGACGACGGACGCGGAGCCGCACGACGCCACCTACCGACACGCAAGGGTACTGCTACGCAAAAACTTTCCGGATCCAGCCTGACGCCTGGGGATATTCTAAGGTAAGGAATCTGTCACTAACGTGTCTCTTTCAGATAGGGGCCTCAGCCGAGTCGCGAGACCGGCGAGGCGAAGTCTTAGAGCGATGGTGCTTCTTAGACTTCTTGTGCTTCGACTTACCCGAGGAGTGCGAAGACTTGGACTCCGACGACCGGCGGGGGCTCCGCGACCGGCCCCTCGACCTCTCACGGGACCGGGGCTTGGTGCGGCGCGGAGCCGACTGCCGGACCTCGAGGAGCTTTCGAGACCGCTCTCGCAAAGCCTTCGGGTGTAAGGCCCGGCAGTCAGGGCACGACTTCGTGTCGTGGTCTCGGCCGAGACAGTAGAGACACTCTAAGTGCGGGTCTGTGATCGACATCATTCGACCACAGGCGTCGCATGGCTTGAAGCCGGGCATCCCTACCGACACCTAGGAGTCGAGAAGACTCGAAAAGAAACAGTGAAAAAATCACCAAAAATTTAGTCAAAAATGGACTAGGGCACTGCTCTTCACGGATCTGCGCTTACTGGCGCGGAAAAAGAACTGACGTCAGCGCGCAGGGGCGGCGTCTAAGTACTGCCCGCGACGTCATCCCGGCGATCACGACGCCGGACGCAGAGCCGCACGACGCCGCCTACCGACGCGCAAGGGTACTGCTGCGCAAAACTTTCCGGATCCAGCCTGACGCCTGGGGATATTCTAAGGTAAGGAATCTGTAACTAACGTGTCTCTTTCAGATACACAAGTTAGTAACTTGTGCATCTGAAAGAGACACGTTAGTGACAGATTCCTTACCTTAGAATAGATACCCCAGCAATACCAACCCCGGTGGTGGGTCTGCGAACAAAGATCAGACGAGGAAGTCTCGGAGAACAGAACGGCCAAAGAAGCCGTCTCTCCGGACTTGGCTGTCAAGGCAGTAATGCTTGGTAAACGTGTGCAGCGAGGCCCACGTAGCTGCCTCACAAATGTCCTGCAATGGGACACCATGTCCCAAACCCGTGGTGGTGGCTGTCGCCCTGGTGGAATGGGCACGTAGAATAGCAGGCTTTGATACACAAGACAACCCAGCGGGATATGGTCTGCTTGTGTACCGCCCGACCTTTTTTGGCGCCCACGTAGCCAACAAAGAGCTGGTCATCCACCCGGAAGTGTTGTGTGCGGTTCAGATAGAAAGAAATCGCACGTTTTGGGTCCAGGCGGTGGAGCCTCTCTTCCTCTCTGGAAGGATGCGGAAGCGGAAAGAAGGTGGGCAAAGTGATGGTCTGCCCAATGTGGAAGGCAGTAACCACCTTTGGCAAGAAGGACGGACGCGTCCTAAGAACAACCTTGTCTGGATGGACAGACAGAAAGGGGGGTTTGCAAGAGAGAGCCTGGAGCTCACTCACCCGCCGAGCGGAGGTGATAGCCACCAGAAAGGCTGTCTTCAGAGTGAGAAGACGAAGAGGACAGTTATGGAGAAGCTCAAAGGGAGCGCACATTAAGAAAGTAAGAACCAAGTTCAAGTCCCACTGAGGCATCACAAACGGAACAGGAGGGAAAAGGTGTGTAATGCCTTTAAGAAACCTGTTAACAACAGGGGACTTGAAAAGGGAGGGCTGATCAGGAAGCCTGAGGAAGGCCGAGATTGCACAAAGGTAGCCCTTGATGGTACCCAGGGCAGAACCCTGTTGGGCCAGAGAAAGAAGGAACAGAAGAACCTCAGAAAGAGGGGTAGAAAGGGGATTCACAGCCTTTGCTGTGCACCATGCCACAAACTTGTTCCACCTGCAGGCGTATACCACCTTAGTGGAGGGACGCCTGGCTGCCAGAATCACATCACAAACTTCGGGAAGCAAGTCGAAAGGAATCAACTGCCGCCGCTCAATCTCCATTCAAGGAGGTGGAGACTGGAGAGGTTCGGGTGGAGGACCGTCCCCTGCTGCTGCGACAGAAGAACCTCCCGAAGAGGCAGACGGATCGGGGGCTCGATGCTCATACTGAGTAGCTCGGGATACCAAACTCTTCGAGCCCAGTCCGGAGCCACAAGAATGACTTGGGCCCGGTCGCGCCGAATCTTCTTCAACACTCTGGGCAGAAGTGGTATAGGCGGATAGGCGTACAACAGACCGCAACTCCACTCGCGACGAAAAGCGTCGCCGAGCGAGTGCCGCCTTGGAAATTCCAACGCGCAGAATTGCTGACATTGCGCGTTCTCTTCGGTGGCGAATAGATCTAACCAAGGCTCTCCGCACTGTAGAAACAGTCCTTGCGCCACCTCCGAGTGAAGACGCCATTCGTGATCCATCATGCACCTGCGGCTGAGTTCGTGCGCCCTGGCGTTCAGGGAACCTGCCACGTGTTGAACCATCAGGAATATGCCCTGATGTTCCAGCCATGTCCAGAGACGCAGAGCCTCCTGACGCACAAGTTACTAACTTGTGCAACGATATATCTGTAAGAGACAGTAGTTAGTGACAGATTCCTTACCTTAGAATATCCCCAGGCGTCAGGCTGGATCCGGAAAGTTTTTGCGTAGCAGTACCCTTGCGCGTCGGTAGGCGGCGTCGTGCGGCTCCGCGTCCGTCGTCGGCGTCGTGATCGCCGGGATGACGTCGCGGGCAGTACTTAGGCGCCGCCCCTGCGCGCTGACGTCAGTTCTGTACACGACTTTCCGCGCCAGGAACGCAGAGCCATGCAAGAAGCTGACATAGGTGTCTGTAAAATACTAGGGCCCTGAAAGGGATGTCCTTAACCCTAGAAATCAGTTCGCAGAACGGGGAGGATGGGTGGGGCGGTAGGAATCTGTCACTAACTACTGTCTCTTACAGATATATCGTTACACAAGTTAGTAACTTGTGCATCTGAAAGAGACACGTTAGTGACAGATTCCTTACCTTAGAATAGATACCCCAGCAATACCAACCCCGGTGGTGGGTCTGCGAACAAAGATCAGACAAGGAAGTCCTGAAGGACAGAACGGCCAAAGAAGCCGTCCCTCCGGACCTGACTGTCAAGGCAGTAATGCTTTGTAAACGTGTGCAGCGAGGCCCACGTAGCTGCCTGACAGATAACCGGCAGCGGAACACCGCGGCCCAAAGCCGTGGTAGCAGCCGTTGCCCTGGTGGAATGGGCACGCAGCCCAACAGGAGGCTCCTTTTTAGCCAAAGAATAGCAGGTCTTGATGCACAAGGTAACCCAGCGGGAGATGGTCCTCTTGTGCACCGCCCGACCGTTTTTGGCGCCCACGTAGCCAACAAAGAGCTGGTCATCCACCCGGAAGTGTTTTGTGCGGTCAATATAGAAGGAGAGCGCACGTTTTGGGTCCAGACGGTGGAGCCTCTCTTCCTCTCTGGAAGGAGGCGGAAAGAAGGTGGGCAAAGTGATGGTCTGCCCAATGTGGAAAGCAGTAACCACCGTTGGCAAGAAGGACGGACGCGTCCGAAGAACAACCTTGTCTGGATGAACAGACAGAAAGGGAGGTTTGCAAGATAGAGCCTGGAGCTCACTCACCCGCCGAGCGGAGGTGATGGCCACCAGAAAGGCTGTCTTCAGAGTCAGAAGACGAAGAGGACAGTTATGTAGAGGCTCAAAGGGAGCGCACATTAAAAAAGTAAGAACCAAGTTCAAGTCCCACTGAGGCATCACAAACAGAACAGGAGGGAAGAGGTGAGTAATGCCTTTTAAGAACCTGTTAACAACAGGGGACTTGAAAAGCGAGGGCTGATCAGGGAGCCTGAGGAAGGCCGAGATAGCACAAAGATAACCCTTGATGGTACCCAGGGCAGAACCCTGTTGGGCCAGAGAGAGAAGGAACAGAAGGACCTCAGAAAGAGGGGCAGAAAGGGGATTCACAGCCTTTGCTGTGCACCATGCCACAAATTTGTTCCACCTGCAGGCGTATACCACCTTAGTGGAGGGACGCCTGGCTGCCAGAATCACATCACAAACTTCGGGAGGCAAGTCGAAAGGAATCAACTGCCGCCGCTCAATCTCCACGCAAGCAGGTGTAGACTGGACAGGTTCGGGTGGAGGACCGTCCCCTGCTGCTGCGACAGAAGATCCTCCCGAAGAGGCAGACGGATCGGGGGATCTACGCTCATATTGAGTAGCTCGGGATACCAAACTCTTCGAGCCCAGTCCGGAGCCACAAGAATGACTTGGGCCCGGTCGTGCCGAATCTTCTTCAACACTCTAGGTAGAAGTGGTATAGGCGGAAAGGCGTACAACAGACCGCAACTCCACTCGCGACGAAAGCGTCGCCGAGCGAGTGCCGCCTTGGAAATTCCAACGCGCAGAACTGATGACATTGCGCGTTCTCTTCGGTGGCGAATAGATCTAACCAAGGCTCTCCCCACTGTAGAAAGAGTCCTTGCGCCACTTCCGAGTGAAGACGCCATTCGTGATCCATCATGCACCTGCGGCTGAGTTCGTCCGCCCTGGCGTTCAGGGAACCTGCCAGGTGTTGAACCATCAGGAACATGCTCTGATGTTCCAGCCATGTCCAGAGGCGCAGAGCCTCCTGACAAAGGGTCCAAGACCCCACCCCGCCCTGTTTGTTGCAGTACCACATGGCGGTGGTGTTGTCTGTGAACACCTGCACTACCTTCCCTTTGACAGAGGGAAGGAATGCCTTGAGTGCAAGTCGGATCGCCCGGAGCTCCAGAAGGTTGATATGGAGCCGGGACTCCGCCGGAGACCAGAGGCCTCTGATCTCCGCCTCTCCCATGTGACCGCCCCATCCCAGAAGGGACGCGTCCGTCACAACTGTATGCTCTGGCTGGGGAAGGGAGAGGGATCTGCCCATGACCCATTGCCGGTTCGAGAGCCACCACTGCAACTGTTTTGCAGTCCCCTCCGAGATCTGGACGTGATCGGACAGGTTGCCCTGGTGCTGCGCCCACTGGAACTTCAGGTCCCACTGCAGAGCCCGCATATGCCATCTGGCATGATTGACCAGCAGGATGCAGGAGGCCATGAGGCCCAGCAGCCTCAGGGTCATCCGTGCCGAAACCCAGGATAAAGGCTGAAAGATCGGAATCATAGCCTGAATATCCCGGACTCGCCGTTCGGGAGGATAGGCCCGAAACTGCGTCGCGTCCAGAACTGCTCCGATGAAAGGAGCTGTGGAGAAGGAATCAGATGCGACTTCGGCACATTGATGGAGAACCCCAGCGAGTGCAGGAGTTCGGCCGTAGTCTGGAGGTGGGAGACGACTGCCTGGGGCGAGCCCGCCTTCAGCAGCCAGTCGTCGAGGTAGGGGAAGACTGAAACCGCTGCCCGGCGCAGATGAGCTGCGACCACCGCCATCACTTTCGTGAACACCCGAGGGGCACTGGTAAGGCCAAAGGGGAGCACGGTGAACTGAAAATGCTCGGGGCCTACCGTGAACCGAAGGTAACGCCGGTGGGCCGGCAGGACGGGGATGTGGAAATATGCGTCCTGCAAGTCCAACGCTACCAACCAGTCTCCAGGGTCGAGGGCAGTCAAGACCTGAGCTAGGGTGAGCATCTTGAACTTCTCCTTCCGGAGGTCCAAGATAGGACGCATGTCCTCCTTGTCCTTTTTGGGCACCAGAAAGTAGTGGGAGTAGCAACCACGCCCTACTTCTGGGGTTGGAACACGCTCGATGGCCCTCTTGGTCAAGAGGGCCGTGACTTCCTTCTGCAGAAGTACCAAGTGATCCCCTGACATGCGGTGGAATTGAGGTGGCATGGCTGGGGGGTGGTCTCGAAGGGGAGGGAGTAGCCCCTTCGGACAATGTCCAAGACCCACCTGTCCGAGGTGATGGTACGCCAGTGGGGAAGGTGATGGCGGACCCTGCCCCTACTGGCGTGCTGTGCACCTGAAAGGAGGGACTAGGAGGGCTTGGAGGCCGCGGACGGGTTGGAGGTGGTGGCCTGACCCGCACGCTGGTTGCCCGATCCGCCACGGCGGAATCCACGTCCTCGGCCACGCGAAGACGCCTGCTGCGCGGGCCGGTGGCTGGGCTGCTGACGTGACGGGCGCCCCTACCGTGGCCACGATAGGGGCGAAAAGCAGAAGTCAGCGGAGGCGTGTAGCAGAAAGGCCCAGGGACTTGGCAGTAGCCCGTGAGTCCTTAAAGCGCTCCAACACATGGTCTGCTTTGGACCCAAAAGACCGACTCCATCAAAGGGCATGTCCATGAGAGTATTCTGGACATCCCCTGAAAAACCAGTGGTTCTCAGCCAGGCGTGGCGTCGCAGCGCCACCGTCGTTGCAATAGACCTGCCCAGCGAGTCGGCGGTATCAAGGCCACATCGTATCGTGTATTTGGCCGCATCCCTTCCTTCCGCAATGGCGCGGGAAAGCAGTGTCTGGACCTCCTCAGAACACTGGGGCAAAACAGTCGCCACCGAATCCCACAAGGAGTGGGTATATCGGCCCAAAAGACAAGCGGTGTTGATGGACCGCAAGCCAGCACTGGAGGAAGAAAAACCCTTCTTCCCAAATTGATCCAGGCGTTTGGATTCCCTATCCGGAGGGGCGGTAGGGAAGGCGGTTTGGGGAGCGGAGGCTTGGACAACCAAGCTCTCAGGAGTGGGGTGGACAGAGAGTAACAGGGGGTCGCCCGGAGCTGGGCGATG
Source organism: Calotriton arnoldi (assembly GCA_963921515.1). Lineage (NCBI taxonomy): Eukaryota > Metazoa > Chordata > Amphibia > Caudata > Salamandridae > Calotriton > Calotriton arnoldi. The sequence goes on from CAWUFW010004079.1 coordinate 1,630,601, forward strand.
GCGTCGGGACACGTTCCTATCCACAGGAGCCCCTGTGTTGGGCTTGGACCAGGCGCCCAAAGAACGTCAGTGAGGGCGTCGTTAAACGGCAGCACAGTCTCCGTAGAGGAGGCTGCCGGCTGAAGCACCTCTGTCAAGATATTAGTCTTGACCGCCACAGTAGGGAGTTGGAGACGTAAGGCCCCAGCCGCCCTACGCAACACCGTTGCAAAATTGGCTCCCTCCTCCGTAGCCACGGGAGGAGACAGCATGCCAGTGTCAGGGGAAGTATCCAGACCACTGGCATCCCCTAGACCCTCTGTCCAGTCCTCATCGTACTGACACTGTTGTGTCAGAGGGTCATCAGACCCCTCCCAGTCCTCCTGGTCCTCCTCTGGTTCAAAATAAGGAGGAGGAGGGACATTTGGGACCCAAGGTCCCATCGGCGTCGGAACCGGCGTCGAGCGACGTCGGTCCGGGTCCATGTCCGGAGCCGGAAGGAACTGGGGGACGACGCCGCCCGGAGCCCCAGGCGGCGTCGAGAACGGCACCAGAGACATCGGCGCCGGCGGAGGTGTCGTTAGGTCGACCGGCGTCGATGGGGGTTGTGGAGCCGGGATCGAGGCTGGAGGCACGGGCGACGCCGGGGCCGGAACCGTCGGCGACGCCGGAGCAACCCCATCAGGGCCCGCGGGGCCCGAAGGCGCACCGGAGGGACCTTGAGGCCCGAAGAGACGGGCCATGGCCGACAGGAATTCCTGTATTTGGGCCGGATCCGCCCCCGAACCCGGGAAGGACGGGTATTGCGGGGGCGACTCCACAGGCATGTCCGGGGCCGGTGCCGGGAGGGGCCTCAGCCGAGTCGCGAGACCGGCGAGGCGAAGACCTAGAGCGACGATGCTTTTGGACTTTTTGTGTTTGGACTTACCGGACGAAGAAGACTTCGATGCCGACGACCGGTGAGGACTCCGTGATCGACCCCTGGACCTCTCACGCGACCGGGGCTTGCGCGGAGCCGAATGCCGGGCCTCGAGGAGCTTTCGAGACCGCTCTCGCAAAGCTTTCGGGTTGAGGGCCCGGCAGTCGGAACTAGACTCCGTGTCGTGGCCTCGGCCGAGGCAGAAGAGACACTCCCGATGCGGGTCTGTGATGGACATCATCCGAGCACAGGCGCCACAACGTTTAAACCCGGGCATCCCTACGACACCTTGAAGTCGATTCGAAGAAAAACAGTGAAAAAATTCACCCAAAAAGTTAGTCAAAAAATGACTAGGGCACTGCTCTTCCCGGATCTGCGCTTGCTGGCGCGGAAAAAGAAGAACTGACGTCAGCGCGCAGGGGCGGCGCCTAAGTACTGCCCGCGACGTCATCCCGGCGATCACGACGCCGACGACGGACGCGGAGCCGCACGACGCCGCCTACCGACGCGCAAGGGTACTGCTACGCAAAAACTTTCCGGATCCAGCCTTACGCCTGGGGATATTCTAAGGTAAGGAATCTGTCACTAACGTGTCTCTTTCAGATATAGGGTCCACGACCCCACCCCGCCTTGTTTGTTGCAGTACCACATGGCGGTGGTGTTGTCTGTGAACACCTGCACTACCTTCCCTTTGACAGAGGGAAGGAATGCCTTCAGTGCAAGTCGGATCGCCCGGAGCTCCAGAAGGTTGATATGGAGCCGGGACTCCGCCGGAGACCAGAGGCCTCTGATCTCCGCATCTCCCATGTGACAGCCCCATCCCAGAACGGACGCATCCGTCACAACTGTGTGCTCTGGCTGCGGAAGGGAGAGGGATCTGCCCGTGACCCATTGCCGGTTCGAGAGCCACCACTGCAACTGTCGTGCAGTTCCCTCCGAGATCTGGACGTAATCGGACAGGTTGCCCTGATGCTGTGCCCACTGGAACTTCAGGTCCCACTGCAGAGCCCGCATATGCCATCTGGCATGATCGACCAGCAGGATGCAGGAGGCCATGAGGCCCATCAGCCTCAGGGTCATCCGTACCGAAACCCAGGATAGAGGCTGAAAGATCGGAATTATAGCCTGAATATCCTGGACTCGCCGTTCGGGAGGATAGGCCCGAAACTGCGTTGTGTCCAGAACTGCTCCGATGAAAAGGAGCTGTGGAGAAGGAACCAGGTGCGACTTCGGCACATTGATGGAGAACCCCAGGAGTCCGGCCGTAGTCTGGAGGTGGGAGACGACTGCCTGGGACGAGCCCGCCTTCAGCAACCAGTCGTCGAGGTAGGGGAAGACTGGAACCCCTGCCCGGCGCAGATGAGCTGCGACCACCGCCATCACCTTGGTGAACACCCGAGGGGCGCTGGTAAGGCCAAAGGGAAGCACGGTGAACTGAAAGTGCTCGAGGCCTACCGTGAACCGCAGGTAACGCCGGTGGGCAGGACGGGGATGTGAAAATATGCCTCCTGCAAGTCCAACGCTACCATCCAGTCTCCAGGGTCGAGGGCAGTCAAGACCTGAGCTAGGGTGAGCATCTTGAACTTCTCCTTCCGGAGGAAGCGATTGACGTTCCGGAGGTCCAAGATAGGACGCATGTCCTCCTTGTCCTTTTTGGGCACCAGAAAGTAGTGGGAATAACAACCACGCCCTACTTCTGGGGTCGGAACGCGCTCGATGGCCCCCTTGGCCAAGAGGGCCGCAACTTCCTGTCGAAGAAGTGCCAAATGGTCCCCCGACATGCGGTGGTGCTGAGGCGGCATAGCTGGAGGGACAGTCTCGAAGGGGAGGGAGTAGCCCCTTTGGACAATGTCCAAAACCCACCTGTCCGATGTGATGGTGCGCCAGTGGGGAAGGTGATGGCGGACCCTGCCCCCCACTGGCGTGCTGTGGACTGGAAAAGATGGACTAGGAGGGTTTGGAGGCCGCGGACGGGGCGGAGGTGGTGGCCTGACCCGCTCGCTGGTTACCCGACCCGCCTCGGCCGCGCGAAGGCGCTTGCTGCGCGGGCCGGTGGCTGGGCAGTGGACGTGACTGGGCACCCCTTCCGTGGCCACGAAAGGGGCGAAAAGCAGACTGCTGTGGAGGGCGCGAGGCAGAGAGGCCCAAGGACTTGGCCGTAGCCCGCGAGTCCTTAAAGCGCTCCAGCGCGCTGTCTGCCTTTTTGCCAAAAAGGCGGATACCATCAAAGAGCATGTCCATAAGGGTGTTTTGGACATCGCCCGAGAAACCAGTGGTCCTCAGCCAGGCATGACGGCGCGGCGCCACTGTCGTAGCAAGCGATCTGCCTAGCGAGTCAGCGGTGTCTAGGCCACATCTGATAGTGAACTTCGCTGCGTCTCTCCCGTCTGCAATAGCATGGGAGAGAAGTGCCTGGACCTCCTCAGGACACTTGGGCAGCACCTGCGCCACCGAATCCCACAGAGAGTGGGAGTAACGGCCCAAAAGGCAATCGGTGTTCACGGACCGCAAGCCAGCACTGGAGGAAGAAAAAACCTTCTTCCCAAATTGGTCCAGTTTTTTGGATTCCCTATCCGGCGGAGCCGTAGGGAAGGCGCTCTGAGAGGTAGAGGCTTGGACAACCAAGCTCTCGGGGGTGGGGTGTTGGGAGAGGAACAGAGGGTCGCCCGGGGCCGGGCGATGGCGTCGGGCTACGTTCCTGTCCACAGGAGCCCCTGTGGTGGGCCTGGACCAGGTGCCCAAAAGAACGTCCGAAAGTGCATCGTTGAACGGCAGCAGTGGCTCCGAAGAGGTAGCCGCCGGCTGAAGCACTTCCGTCAGGAGGTTAGTCCTGACAGCCACCGTAGGAAGCTCGAGGCGCAAGGCCTCAGCCGCCCTACGCAACACCGTTGCATAACTTGCTCCCTCCTCCGTAGCCACGGAAGGAGGAGACAGCATGCCAAGGTCAGGAGAGGTGTCCAGACCACTGGCATCACCCAGTTCCTCAGCCCAGTCCTGATAAGGCTCACATTGAGCTGTGAGAGGGTCTTCCGACCCCTTGCAGTCCTCCTCGTCCTCCAAAACAGGTGAAAAGTATGGAGGAGGGACATGAGGGAAGAAAGGTCCCATCGGCGTCGGAATCGGCGTCGAGCAACGTCGATCCGGCTCCGTGTCCGGTGCCGGGGAGAACCTGGGGACGCCGCCGTGAACGGTACCGGTGAGGTCGGCGCCGGTGGAGGTGTCGTTAGGTCAACCGGCGTCGACCGGGATCCAGGCCTGGATCCGAGGGGGTCCTGCGGCGCCGGGGCCGGAGCCGCCGGACGGAAACACCGGGGCCGGAGCCACCGGTGGTGCCGAGGTAGGACTCCCACTGGGGCCCAAAGGCGCACCGGGGTAACCCTTAGGCCCGAAGATGCGAGCCATGGCCGACAGGAACTCCTGTATCTCGGCCGGAGTCGACGTCGGACCCGGAACAGGCGGGTAGGCCGGCGACGGCTGCGCGGGCACCCCCGGAGCCGCGGTACCATCTGGACCCTCGGCCGGGTCCTGAGACCGGCGAGGGAAGGTCTTAGAGCGACGCTTCTTAGACCTCTTGTGTTACGCCTTACCTGAGGACGAAGACTTTGACCCCGACGAATGACGACGGCTCCGCGACCGGCCCCTCGACCTCTCCCGGGATCTCGAGCGGCGCGGAGCCGAGTGCCGGGCCTCGAGAAGCTTTCGAGACCGCTCTCGCAAAGCCTTCGGGGCGAGGGACCGACACTCTGGGCACGACTGGGGGTCGTGGCCGCGCCCCAGGCAGAAGAGACACTCTCGGTGCGGATCCGTAATCGACATCATGCGATTACAGGTCTCGCATGGCTTGAAGCCGGGCATCCCTACTGACACCTTGGAGTCGAAACGACTCGAAAAACTTGGACAAAA